>JAANDH010000209.1:161488-278742 GCA_011799765.1 Nymphaea thermarum | reverse complement strand
CCCACCCCGGTCCCTTTGGTCTCCTGGCCCATCTCCTCGTGCTGTTGCTTTTGTCTGGCTTCTTCTTACTGGCCATATCAACACTTTTGACCACCTGCAACGCCTTGGCATTAGTTTGGCTAACCAGTGTCCCCTTTGTCTAGTCGCGACTGAGTCTAGGGTCCACCTTTTTACTTCTTGCCCTTTTTTCTCTAGAGTTATTGCTTATGTCTGGCCTTCCCTTGTGGGTAGTCTTCCAAACCCACCCTCTATTCGTCTTCTTTTCTTCTTTTGTCCTTCCCCCCATTTGACTGCTTCATGGGGTCATGTCTGGAGGCCGTGGCTCATTTCAGCTTGGTGGCACATTTGGGAAGAGCGCAACAACAGAGTCTTCAGGGACACCTTCTCTTCGCCAGATTCTGTGGCTCGTATTGTGCAAGGGGATGTCCAGTTCGCTATTCGGTTGAAGCGCCGAGGTCCGCCTGCGGCTAGGTGACTGTGCCGCGCCAGTTTTTTTCCCCCACTCTCTCTTATATTTCTCTGTATTGTATTGTATATTTCTTCTTACTGATTCTGTTTTTGCAGTTTGTTTTTTGCGGATGTATTTCGGGGACCTCTTGTCCCCAAATTTTGTTATATATTCCAATTTTATCGGCTTCATCTCTCTAGACCTCTCTCTTTCTCTCTCTAACACAAAGAGAGAGAAAGTCAGAAAGAGATAGAGAGAGAGAGCAGCAGCAACTTTGTTATTAAATTTATTGTCAAGAGGCCGTTGTCCTTGTGCTTTTGAGAGAGAGAGAAAGAAAGAGAATCTATTTACTAATAACTTTCATTATTTAATGTTAATGATCAATTGGTATGAAGAGGTGGTTTACCATCTGCAATATAAAGCGATATATATATATATAGAGAGAGAGAGAGAGAGAGAGAGAGAAAGAGAGAGAGAGAAAATGTGTGAAAGAACCAAAAGCTATTTATCAGTGATGGCGACGAGTGGTGAAGGGGATGGCAGGGGAAGTTGTTTCTCTTTTTCCTTTTCTTTTTCCTTTTGTCTTTCTGCTCTCTCCTTCGCTTCGTGGTAAATCCCGAAAAGGAATGTTTGGGCTCCGTAAAAGGCAGACTGCCAGCGTATCGGAGCAGAGAATCCCGGGTCTTTGAAAGCGAAATGAGCGAGTCGTGCTGTCAGAGAAACTCAGAAATACCCTTTTTTCTAAAAGCCTCAAGTTGAAAAAAAAAAAAAGAAGAATCACCCGTGATTATTTTCACCCTCTGTTTTCTCATGGCATCCAGTTTTTTTTTTTTAATTTAAATCTAAATATCTTTCTCTCTCTTCCCTTTTCTTATTTGCTTTTAGCGTGTCCTCGATCCTCATATCAAGTCAAAGAAAAGGCAGAGAGAGAGAGAGAGAGAGAGAGAGAGAGAGAGAGAGAGAGTTGCTCATTGACTTTGCATTCCATCTTAAAAAAAGCATTTTGAATCATTTAAACAGGTTTTAGAGGCAGCTAATGTGCGTTTTAGGTTTTCTTTTTGGGGATTATAGTGAAAACGGTAGGAATGTTCTTGTGGGTTCATGGGTGTCAGCATAAGACAATCTTACCAAACAAATTAACGGCTGTCTGATTTCTTCCATCTATTCAAAGTTCAAAAGTTTGCTTGGAGGGGTATAATGTGGCTGATTGCACTGACACATAAGTAAAAATCTAGTCATCGTTTGATTTTTATGGACACTACTCATCTGAATTATAAACACATGTAACACTCTAGTTGATAGGTGTACCGCTATCCACCTAAGTCTAAAAGCAACCCTGAACCCTAAGGGGTAGTTTGACAGCATAACACATTAATGTTTCATAAATTTTACCTGCAAATTGAGAAAGTTTCATAGAAGAATAGTTTGAGTATCCAATGAACCATCTATGATTTTTAGGGTAGATTCATGAGACAGTCACAAAATGTCTCTATTGTCAAACGCCTTTTAAGAACAAAGGAAAAAAGAGATTCGGCCTACTTCAAGGTATCTCTCTACCCCCTCCCTTTCTTTCCAAGTTCAAAAGCTTGGAACAAAATTTCAAAGGCCAGGTCAATATTTCCTGCGGAAATTAAGCCACATGTACTCCAATATTCTCCAAATGGTATCGAGATTTTTTAACAGAAACGATTTGAATGACATGGAAGTTGAATGCGTTTGCCATCTAGAAGGACGCATCACAAGGGAAATGAAGTTCGTGAAGTTGGTCGTCCGACATAATCTGCAGTACAAGATCAATATACACTTTCGTCATGTGAATGAGGATGGATTGATCAAATTTTGACGAGCAAATTGACTGGTAGTAACAAAAATGGCCATAATACATAGAGCCAACTTTGAATTCAACTGAGATCTCCCCATTCTAAGTTACCAGATATTGAAGTAGATTTCACGTCAATTAATGGGCAGTGACCAAAATAGTTATAGGATGTGAAGCCAACTTCGAATTCAAAGTGAGCTCACCACATTCTAAGTTACCAGATATTGAAGTAGATTTTACGCGGCCTTACCAATTTGACTGCCCATCTTAAGTCCAGATTCCAAACTCACGCTAGCTGCCGGTTGAATATATAGGGAGTCTTTGGATGACACCCTCAAATATCTTGGTTTTGTGAAAACCAAGTTTTGTAAAAACCTGATTAAAAACCCAATTTTGTAGGATGCTTGGATGGTAAGTGAAAAACTTGGTTTGGAGACAAAGTTTAGTTGAAAAACCAAGGGAGCCTGTAAGTCTTTGGATGACACCCTAAAAAATCTTGGTTTTATGAAAACCAAGTTTTGTAAAAACCTGATTAAAAACCCAATTTTGTAGGATGCTTGGATGGTAAGAGAAAAACTTGGTTTGGACACAAAATTTAGTTGAAAAACCTGAGGAGCCACAGGTTTTTCCGGCCCTTCATGAAAACCAGGTTTAAGTAGAACGCAGTTTTCATGTAATCCAAACATTTTTAGAATGGTGTTTTGGGGGCAAAACCTGGTTTCAAGTTGTCATACAAACACCAGGATAATGATCCTAGAAATAATCTTTAAAAAGACGCTAAATTGGAGAATTAATAAAACCAACTTGCAGATCATCATCCTCGGCAATTGCTTTACTCTTAAAAACTTAGAACATTCACTACGGATCATCTTGGAGAATTAAACAATGTTCATTAGGTGTCGTCTCTATATAATTTAAATACATGACAACTACTGCATGAATCCACACATAGGATGATGACCAAGGAAAATACTTTAGTATATCAGTGGACTTTCAGGGATGCTATTTTATATAAGAGCACGAAGTATACATGGAGTAGGTTATGCATTCAATTAATGTCTGCCAACACATCCGAGTCATGGTAGTTTATATACGACCATAGTTTATGTGCGTTTGGCACCATATACAACCTGGTCAAGTTCACGATTTCCAGCCTTCTATGTTGCCACTACCAACAAGGAAATCATGAACTTGCTTGACCCCAAAACTTGCCTTTCTAGCTTAATCATTTATTTTTCCATGGTTTGTACGTTTTTCTCATATATGATGCGTGTTGACATCAATGGAAGCTATTGGAGGTAGGATCGAAAACCTAACACTTGTGGCATTTGCTGGTTTTTAATTTAAATTGACTGTGAAGGCACATTTCGTCCTCTTTCTTCACCGGGGGACTGAGTATTTAGGAAAGGACGTTCAAATTTTCAAAAGACCTACCTTCCTTGTTTTCTCCAATTTTCCTTGTTGGTATCCATGGAAGAAAGATCTTTGTCTATGTCAAGAAGGTCTGGTTACACGGTACATGAGGCCCACGCTGCCGTCCAAGTCCAACTTTAGAATCCAAGATAAAAGCTGGAGTCAATAACTTATGTGGGTGCATCTTAAAAAAATTTTAAGGTTGTGTTTGATAGTCTCTGATTAGATCTGAGGCTGCATTAAAAAACGTACTTTAGAAGATCTTTATGATTTCAGTAAACATGGATTTAACATTAAGGTCAGTGGTCGAACTTTGAATCCATGAAGTTAAGATCTTAATAATAATCTCAAATCACTGCACAAATCTTAATAATAATCTCAAATCACTGCACAAATCCGCCATGAAACAAAAGTCTAGCTTAGATTCATGGGTTTTTATGCACGCTTCTTGTAAAAAACCGTGCATCTAAGGTCAGAATTGATCTTAAATCTGAGGGTTTATTGTCAAGCTAGAATGACATCCAAACTGAGTTTATTAATCACATCCCACAAATAAGGTTAGAAAACTCTCTTTGGGGCATGGTGTTAGCTGTACCTATTACAATGATTGATTCTTACTAAAATGTCAAAAGTAGGAAGGCCGGCCGTCTATTTTTATGCTTTCCTAATGGGGATCAGCTCATACCGGTATGCAAGGCGAGGCAGGCAGGGAAGAAGTTAGCGGCCGGAAAGTATTCCGGCGGCACGAGGGAAGCCGGTGAATATCCCGTATAAAGGAGGGAGGAGACAGATTTTTGAAAAGAAGAGCACCAGCGGCAGCCTCAAAAGAAAGGCGTCCCTCCATCCATCTTCCCCCTCGAAAAGAAGAAGTCTTTTTAAGGAAACTCGGCTGCTCTGATTTGAACTACCTTTTCATTAATCAAAGTTATCGTTATTTCCTCCTTTCTCTCCCGTGTTATCTCTCTCTCCCTCCCTCTCTCTCTCTCTCTCTCTCTCTCTCTCTCTCTACTCCGAAGGATGGAGACGTATTCATTAGAACGCTCCTTCCGAGCGTTCTCCATCAACGACGCCGGCAGCGCCGCCGGTTCATCGCCGGAAAATAACGCGCCTTCTGCGTTGGAACTCAATTCACATCTCTCCCTCCCCTATCAATGGGAGCAATTTCTCGACCTCAAGGTACGCCCTTCTGTTCTCCCTACTACCCATCAAAAGTGAGAGAGTTTAAATTCTCGTGCTGCCATTCGATTTTTCTTTCTTTGCACGCTTTTTCTTTGTATAGAATCCGAGCATTTTCGGTACCATAGTCCGTCTCGTCGTCCGTCGAGTTTTTCTTTAGTTCAAGAAGTTCTGCGTTTCTTGGTACTTTAGCTTTTCTGTTGTTTTCTTCCTTGGTCTGTGATTGTTGGTCGGTAGACGGGGGAGGTATATTACATTGATTGGCGGAGTGGGAGGAAGTCGAAGGGCGATCCTAGGAGGCTGCATAACTCAAGAAGAGGAGAAGGCGATCGCGGAACCGACTATGAAGCAGGAGGAGAACAAGAAGAAGAAGCAGATGAAGGCGACGACGTAGAAGAGGAAAAAGAAGGCGATGAAGAATATGAGGGAGGAGAGAGCGAGAATGGGAGCTGCTCGTCTTCCTGCTCGTCGACCGAGGACTACTTGGAGGAGCCGTCCATCCAACATGACGACGTGCTCGTCGTCGCCGGATGCAAGCGTTGCCTCATGTACTTCATGCTTCCCAAGATCACAGACGAGTGCCCCAAATGCAGCAGTTTGTTGCTGCACTTCAATGGATCCGAAAGCACCTTGCTTTGAATCTGCTTTTTTCGTTTCATCATTGTGGGGAGTAAGGGATCTTCAAAATCTCTTTGGATCATACTTTTATCGGAGGAACAAGATGAATGGATTTGATGGTCAGATGATTTTTTCCTCTATTTTCGTTTTTGGTCGATCTCTTCTTGGTCATAATTTGTTACGCCCTTCTCCTTCCTGTTTGATTTTTCTGGATGTTTGGACTTTTCTCTTTTTTGGGTAGCCATTGAAGTTACAGATTTGAGCTCTAAGGATCTCAAAATGGAAGATGGAACAATAGAACCACTTGGCGATTAAGACGTGTGTCCTTTTTCCGTTTCGTTTGTTTATCTTCTCCCCTTCTTTCGCAAGGCAGGGTCGAAAGGAAAAAAAAATATATGCATGGAGGTTAGGTTAGCGGTTAATTCGAAGTTGGGAGAGGGAAATAACATCGAAGACGAAGAGATTCAGGTGAAGCTCAATGACTGCAGTGCCCTTCATTAATCAATCTTCTTGGAATGTTTTGTTTTGTAATCTACAGATCGCATTCAAGTCTAGAGAGCCTTTAACTAACTATGGAAATTTGAAATCGTGTTTGTCTGATAAGTGAAGTGATGGACGATAGAAACCATAGTTATTGAATGCTTCGTAAAACCTCACCTCCTTTGTCTTGCATCTTCATGCTTGCAAAGCATTATGAGAAGAGAAGCTTGCTTTATCTTAATATAGACGAAGTTTTAGATCATTGTCGTTGAAGTATCTTTCTCGTTAGTGCTACGTTTCCTGAATGATTTACACAATCAAACGTTTCTTGAATCTTTGCTTGTTGCTGCCGAAACCGGCCATTTCTCACCGGTAAGTATGGTATAGGCGTGCAATTGCCGTAGGGTGGAGTTGTCATATGGACCATGAAACTTTGATTGGTCCCTCCACTCGGCATCTTCCTCATTCCTTATTTATTAGACTAGTTGCAGTTTAACAGATATTGACAATAACGAGGCATGAAAATCAGCCAAAATTGGCAGCGTCAAGTTGGTCCTCTAGATCCATATACCTGCCTCATTTTTTCCCTATATGGTAATATATTTAAGTAAAAACAACTAAAATTCCCTTACAACCAAGTCCAAGTTGATGATTTTACCAATAATATCTTGTGTTGTTGAAGCAGTATTGTTATCTTTTAAGATCCATTTGGTAAATAAAACAGCATGTAGTTGTTTCATATGACCCAAAGATTAGGGCAGATTCTTGTAACACCTTAAAAACTGTTTTGCGAATCTTCCTCAACTTTTGAAGTAGATTCATGAAACAGTTACAAACCATTCTGCTTACAAAACAGGTCCTTAAGTATCATGGTTAGTTAATTCCTCCAGCTCAAACCCATTTTGCATATTAATAAGACTAGGTTATTAGAAGGGATAGTGTTTTAAGAAATTATGGTGTTGCTTTCATGAAGGTCCTGAAATTCCTGTGAGCCTGCTCTTCTACTTGAGAGTAAGGGTATTCTGGGTATTTTGTAGTGTTTCTCTAGACCCGTTCAAGCATGACTTTCTGTTCTTTTGAACTCTTCCTTCTTGTTGGCATAGCAGAACCAATTTTGGCACAAGGCAGTTTTAGTGAAGAATTGCTAAATCTGTGATTGAATTCCTGATATCATGATGCAAAGTTTCTCTAATTCCATAAGTTGTCGAATACTGAATAAGTGCTTTGGCTCATTCCTTGATGTGAATATGTGGTCTCCAAGTATCATGCGCTTCATTGATCGGTTCATTTTTCATGATCACATATGATTCTAATGGATGAATGAAGATCATATACCTGGCTATCAGAAGCACAGCATGTATCCCTAATTCTTCCTTTTCTTCCTCCTCCGATGGTACCAACAAAAGAAAAAAACTGCTCTAAGTTAATGGGTTTTCACTCACATGCACATACGCACGCGCGTGCGCGCACACATATTTTAAACGATAGATAAGCAGCAGCCAACAATGGCATTAGATTCTGATTACGGGCTGCATGCAGTTGTCCTTTAATGTAGAGATACATCTTTTTAGTGGACAGCAAATGACATGTTACATAAAATATGGATGATTCACATGCGCTTCGAAGCGTTCCCGTGAAAATTACTGCAGTAAAAAGGAAAAAGAGGAGAGAAAAGGTGGCCGGCCGTCTGAGATTGGAATATCATTTGGGTGGGCAGGATGCTCTGTGGAGAAGACAAATCAACCTTTCGTTAGTAGCAGGAGGGAATCCAGGCACGAGAGAGAGAGAGATCTGAGTTTACGTTCATGCAGAGTTATTTTTTAGGTAGAGATGTTCTCGGTTTTGGTGAAAGTACCTTTTCCCCTTTCTTTCTACTATTTGCACCTCGCATATGTATGTTATATTCTCTCTCTCTTCTCTCTCTTCCCGTCGCCTCCCCGCTCTACTCCCCTCTGCTTTTCACCATCCTGCTCATACAAAAAGACAAAGCTTGGATACGGTAAAATTTTGCAGAGAACCTTAGCAGCTTTTCTCTGGACCAAAGACATGCTTGTTTTATGCTTCCTGTTATATATATATATATATAATCCATTTCAAATATTGTCAAAATGGCGTTTGAATGGGAGACTCTTGTCAAAAATTGGTTTCCAATATGTACGGAAAACGATGCGTCTCAGCGATACGCCATTGTTTGGTTTCGGCATGGAAAATTTAAAAAGCAAAAGCAGATGCCTATCGGTGGAGTACTTTTTCTTGAATCGGTTTAAAAGAAAAAAAGAAAAACTTAAAAATCTCAAATTTTATTGTTATTTTTCACTTAATTTGTATACATTATCGGCCACAGAATCGGCATCACACGATCCAATCCTTGTAAAGGTCTTCACTGTTTCTTACTTCCCTGTGAAGAGAGGGGACATAATATGAAAAGACTGAAGCTTTTCTCTTTTTCTTCTTCCTCTAAGAGGCAGGGCTGCTATAGAATGTTAGTGAAGAACTGAAAAACTCATCAACTAAGTGCGGCATTGGATCATAGCGTACTCAGTTCTTAATCAAATGGTCTGTTAAACTTCCAACCTAAGATGCATTCCTAACTAAAATAATGTCAAAAACTGAATCAGTGATTCTGTGATGTTTATCGACCGATCCTCTAATAAGAACGATGCTTCGTCTTCGGTCATGGAGTAGGTAACTGGACTGAGCTCGAAATGTTCACCGGCATGAAGAATGTATGAAGTTAAATGTGGCAATCTGAGGTTAAGCAGCCTGGCTTCTTCTCTCTCGTACTTCTTTCGAGCCGAAAGGAAATACGAGCAGATAGAGATAGGACGTCCTTTAAGCTTGAAACTCAGACCATGACATGTGGATGACAGAATATATGCTCTATATATCTCTCTCTCTCTCTGCGCTGGTCCCCATGACTCCGACAAAATATTCTCTGCATTAACTCATTTGTGGGGTGAAAAGATTGCACGACACATAGCTTTACTACATCTGATGCGGCTCTCTCTCGCTCTCTGGTTTGACTCTTGGGATTGAGCAGTGGATGTGGTCATGGCGGGTGACGGTGGCTGTGACAGAAGATGATGATGGTTGTGATCATTGTGAAGAAGACGGCCATGGCGGTGGTGGTGGACGACTCGGATGTGTCTTGTTCGATCGCTTGGTGTTCTCATCTTCTTCCTTTCATCGGGGATGGCAAGGCAGATTCTGCTGTTCCGCGGTCTCCCCACATCATCAATGCATGTCATGCGGTTACTGTTATGCCACACTAACAAACAACTTACACCCCAATATCAATCAGTGGGGAATCTTGACGCCCCGCACCCGCGATCGAGAGAGACAGAGAGAGAATGTGGAGTTTACATTTACACTCACGCGCGTGCATCACACACACACACATTAATGCCCGGAGCGAGTAAATATTGATAATATATTTATTTACCTTTTTATTAAATGTGTAAATATTCAAAATGAAGTAAACAAAATTGTTTGAGTTGCTTAAAATAATAACTCTTGTTATTATTTATGTTTATATGTTTCTGTGTGTACATGTTGCGCATTGGCAAACTACACAAAAAGCATCTAGAAGAAGTAGTCTATGTTCTTTATAAATTTTAGGGTGAGGGTTTTTCTTATTTTCCGTAATTTTAAAGAAAGCTGAAAGGTTTTCCAAAATATTTGAATAGAAGAGGTCATTGTCTTTCTTTAAGATCCCAAGTGTTTATGTGTATGGGAGCTGAATACATTGTTCCATGAATGTCTCTGCAAATATAAATTTAAATGTACTACTTAGTGAGTAGAACGACAATGAAATTCCTTGACACAAAAAAAGATTTGGAAAACTATTTCTTGATGTTTAATGTCTACACCTGAGAGATCCTTTTGGCTAAACAAAACATAGACCAAGCTGTAAGAAATCAACACCTTCAAAGTTGCTTCGAGGTGTGCATCATAAGTGGTCGGGTCGGAGAAAGCTCAGCCATCGATTTGATTCATGTTGGTGCTACTCTTATAAATGGCAAATGGTAGATGCACTGCACTACAGTTGATCATGGGTGTCGTGCTTTTCACTTAGGTTCCAAAGTAGTCTTGGGTATCGGGAATAGGAGAAAAGTAGACAGTTCCAACCTCTTTTCAAATCGCCAATACTTCCAAAGTTGTCTATATTTTTTCTTGCAGCAGACAAAACCGAGCAATCCCAAAGCACATGCAGGAAAGGAATTGTCCTCATCCTTCTGGCCGACAGCAAGGATAACCCAAAGACACCATAAAGGTATGGAAATATAGATGTACGTAGCAGGTTAAACATGTCTGTACATCATGCCATAGGATGCAAAAATGCATGCCGAGTGATATCAATGGAAAAATAATACAAAAAATTTATGTGCGTGAAGGGTGATATGAAATTTACATTTACAAAAGGTGATATAGGAGATATGGATAGATGCATGTGACAAGTTGCACATGCATACGGGGTGATGTTAATGCCATATGAGATGCATATGCATGCATATTAAGTAATGTGAATGAGATGGATGATGCATGCAGAATTTTATGTATGTTGAATATGGTACATAATTTACATTCATTTCAAGGTAATATGGATGCGTATGGTATAGTAATTTACATTTTTAATATGGCAATGCAAGTTATGTGTATGTTTAATTTTGAATACGGCATGCCTAACCTGTACATGACGCAAACATAAGACAACATGCTTCTAATAATAGTGCTTTTCTAAAACAAACACTAAACTACCAATCAAATTGTTACTGAGCGCCAATTTTGCAGCTTCCCTCAAAATGAAATATTGCAAACACTGCTTTAAGGAATCGTGTTGGCCCTAGCAAAGCGACCTGTACCATAAAAGGAACACTTTGCTGAATCAACTAAGGGGGTCTTTGATTACTCTGGATTTGAAATCCATGGATTTGATGTAGCAAAAGATCCATAGTACAATTCATAGTTTATCAAACTAAGGATCTTAGGTCCCACACTTAATTAAGATTCTTATTTGCTTCTTTGGATTGAGAAAAAATTGGATTTAAGATTGAAGGGAAGAGGGTTTGATCTTAAGTCCACGGCTCACAAGTCCTAAGGATCTCAAATCTGAAGCTATCAAACGCCCACTGAGTGGCAAGGCAGATGAAGATGGGGAACAAAAGCTGAACTTCCTTAAACCTTTTGGAATTGCAGTGTCTCTACTTTGCCTCATGTTTCTTCTTACTAAAGAGGGAACCATGCATCAACCATAATTTTGACATCCATCATCTCTCGAATGAGCTCGATAACAATTTGAGCAATAACAATTTGAGCAAAAAATCCTTGCGCGTATCTGCATGATGAATGCATCTATCAAATCTTTTTTTTGGTGAAAACCCACATTTTTTAGAGTATATACATGAAAGTAGTGTATGCATGCATATATGTATCATTCAAGCTCAAAGAAGAAGCCTACATAACTTTATTGTATGTTCATTATTCCTCGTGCTTAGAAGGAGATGACATAGCAAACAGATTCTTCTGGAATTGAGTAAACTGGGTGTTGCATAAAGGTTTGATTAGTCCAACTACTCTCTGGTTTTCTAGGAGAGATAATTAAGCTACCCACAACTATTTGGTCTGTTGATATTTGGTCGCCTTCGTTGGAAGATTTGTCTCCATGGTAGGCAAAATTTTGGTTTCCTTAATGAGTTATCTTCCCAGTAGCTCGTGCATATCGTTGTTTAACTTTTGCTTCACGGGGACTGCATTGACACTAGAAAAGCCTTCCAGTTTACCAATCCTTTGAGCCTAGTGTGTAACTCATTAATAGTCATGTAAGCCTACTTTTAGGGATCGTTTAGTCAAAGAAATACTTTGTCAGTGTCTCATAAATCTGCATCAAAAATTGAGACAAGTTCATGAAATCTTCCATGTATCATAAGTCTAAAATAAGTTTAAAGGTTCATGAGCGACTCACGAAGTGTCTCTAATGCTAAACAACTACTTAATGCTGCTCCTAAGAGCTTGTTTGATTAGAGGAGACGGAAGGCAGACAAAGGAGACATTGGTTCCCCCCCTCCCTCCTCTGTTTCCAAGCAGGTTTTAGGCTGCATCACCTGGGTGCTTCTAAATGGCTACTGCACCCCGTCAGCATGGGTGCTGATGCGACACAGCACATTTGGTTCAGTTGGGGTCGAAACTGACAATTTTAAATGTGCACATAACTAAATTATCTTTAATACAAATATATATATATATATATATATATATATATATATATATATATATATATATATATATATATATATATATATATAAAAGACTACTAAACAATTAAATTACATAATAAATGATTTGCATACATATACACATACACATATATATACAACCTCGCCGCACCAACACCTAATTTTTTTTGAAAAATTGTTGCATCTGTGACCACATTCGCACTCGCACCAGCACCCGTGCCCCGCACTCACGTGATCACATATGTTTTAGGGTGGTTTTGGCTTTGGCAAAGAGTGGTCACCCATCCACTCATTTGATCAAAGAATACATTGTTCTTTGAACAAGGCAAATTTGTTGCAGGCGTTTAAAGAAAAAAGAAAGAAAGAAAGTGTTTCTACATACTTGTGTTTCCCTTGGTTAATGAACTATGTGTGCTTGTGAGACGCTTAGAGGGTGTTAGGGAGAAATGATGCTAATAAAGTGTTGTATAAATCTAACCCATATTCACAGAACACGAGGTTCTAGTGTTCCATGTGTCCTAGTATTTGAGACAGTTTCATTCAAACACCGTGCTAGTGTTTTTGTGACCGATTGCCCCATTAAGAAAATATGAACTTGAATTCTTGCAATCAAATAACAGTTAAATGCCTATTCCAATTATATCAGTTCAAACTTAGTTTCATTTTCTTATTCCAACAATAGGCGTGTCCCTCTGCAGAACATATTTCTTTTTATTTCCGCTTAAAAGGTTGGTAAACGTATGACTCGGTGACTCGGACATAGTGCATTTTCTTTTTATAATCAAAAGAAGGAAGGAAGTCTGTGGCGACTTCATATTTGATTTTTTTCATCAACTAAAACTGAAGAACATATAATATGAGTTTTTATGTATATTTAATAAAGTTTGTAATATTTCACAATTCAAAAAATAACATATTTATCAACACCTGACAAAAAAGAACATGTCATTAGTTAACGATCCCAGTTGATTGAGCAAACCCTTACTCGTCTAATTTCATAACAAGATTTGTTGGAGCCTGGATAAGGATCCAACCCGATCAAACGTTAACAATAAACGTCTTTGTATTCAGTAAGTTGAAAAGGGAAAAATCCGAAACCGAGTCTGAATTCAAGTCGGCTTTTATAAAGTTATGAAATTGGATTTCAATAATACATTCCCTTCAGCAAGTCTCATTTATCGGACATTAATTCGGGTTTGGGTTCAAATTGATCCAAATCAGAGCCTCAATCGGCATTCATGCTGTCAATGCATAGATGGGTTCGATGTTCTATTTACCACCTCTTTTTTTATGTGATGTCCACATATTTGAATTCGAAAAGAAAAGTCTACACCATATCTGGATATGATTTTGAAATTCACAGTCTGAATCCAAATCTGAATTCGTGACCTTTTAGACTTTTAAATTAATCCAACTTTTAAATTCACGGACCGACTTTTAAAATGCATGAATAACAAATACAAAATATTTATCAAAAACTAAATGCAAGTCCGATTCAAATCTGATCAAACATTTATTTAAAAATTAAATCTGAATATCAGATAGTTCATTAGATAGAGGGAAAAAAAAAGACAAACATCCTTCAAACAATTTTCACATATTTGCTAGCAGAAACACTTCATCCAAAGGATTTTTTTAAGAAGGAAAAGCTAAACAAAGATGTGTGGAAAAATCTAGATACATGACGACAACGACGATGACGATCCTCCGGCGGCTGGCCGGCCGGTTCAAGATGATGGCATCTGCTGCGAGGCGGCGGCGGCAGCAGCAATCTCAGAGCGGGTGTCGAGGAGATGGGTGAGGGCCTTGTCATAGCTGACGAAGCCCATGAACCAGAAATCATGGCCGTCCATGGCGGCCACCTGAATATATCTCTCCTCTCCAGGATCCTTGTTCGACCTCACTGGATTGATCTGCTCCACCTTCTCCAATGGAATCACCACCTGAAGGCAAGATTACCAAAAATCAATCTTGAAGCAACGATCACTAATTCGTGCCACAGGCCCACAAGCTAAAAGAATATGAAGATATCAATCCATCCAAAACAGGCATCGGACATTCTACAAAAAGTCATAATATGTGATAAAAAGTTATAATATGTTACGGGATAGGAAAATGGTAAACTTAACAACCTATAAGTTAATACATAAAACAGGAAAAGTTCTCAAAAAACTCATAAGAGATGATGTTTTAACTTTGAAAAACATCTCTTTGTGAACCATCGGGTCGAATAATCCACTGAAAAAAAGTGCCCGACCAGCATTTCAAATCTAATTTTACTATGTATTTCAGTTTTAACATTTCATGTTATGATAGATATTACATCATATATTATATATATGTGATTTTTCACATTTAAAAATGTAAAAAATAAGTTAAATTTCATAAGATATTACATGTCAAAAAAACATGGTGTTACTGGGAGTGTGGACTATACGCTAGTGCCCTACTTTACACCTAAAATATGATCGGGTAGCACGCCCGAGTCCGAACAGTTTATGAACCAGCAGCCAACGCATGTTACCTTGTAGTAGCTCCACGCTTCCTGGCCGGAAGGAGCAGTGAAGGTGAGGGGGCAGTCGCTACAGAAGGCGATCTTCACGTTGGAGAGGTAGAGAGTGCCGGCGACGGGACCGGTCGACGTCGACAGGTAACACGCGAAGGTCTTCTTTAGTTTCTCGGCCGGTTCTGACTGGAAGGTCTGCTTATACAGCGACTCAAATCCTCCCTCGGTTAATGCCTTCGTCGTCAGGCTCACCTTGCCCCAAGCTGCCTCCGACATGGACGGGGCCGTCCTCACTGTCATGCATTAATTTTCGTCAAAAAGACGAGCAACAGGAATCGAGAGAAAGCTACAGAAACTGCCGGCAGCAGCCGGTTTCCGCTCAGTCTGGCCACTGCCATCCGCCATCGAAAGAAGAAAAAAAGAGAGGAATTAAGGTGGTAGACGTACGGTTGAGCCAAATATTGGAAGCGAGAGCCTCGGCCTTCTTGCTCCATTTGTTGAACTTATGAAGCGCGGTGTCCATGGCGCTGTTGGGCTTCTGCACCGGCGACTGCACCACATAGGGGTACGGCGCCCGCTGCTGCTGTTGCTGCTCCTGGAGGTCCTCGCCGGCCACGGGCGCCCAGTGTGCGGCCTTCTGGTTCTGTGGGTGCGCCGAGGGTTCGGCCGGCGCACCCATCACCTGAGTCCCCCACCTCTGATCACCATGCAGCAGCTGCTGCTCGTCTCTCCCAACGCTGGGTTCCGTCTGCTGGGCAGCCATCGATCAAGGAGTATGCGGTTCAGTAATGGAGATCAAAAATTCTGAAAGCGGGCTCTGCTTTTAGCAATGGAGGCGTGGCCATGGGGGATTTATAAGGAAAGGGGGACATGCAGTTCCTTCGGAAGGCGGTTTTCTTCGTGGGGAAGGCAACAGTGTCGGCCGCCTGGTGGATTAAGTAGACGGTGGGCTCACCGAAGAAAACGTGGAGGGTCTATAGGACAGCAACGCGGAGAAGGTTTCTTCTGAGCGTGACGTTTGCCTCGCTCCACTGAGATATTTATACTCGAGATTTCTTATCTCGTGATTTCTAAATTTGATCACTTGCTCATGGACGTTACCATCGTCCATACCTCATGTCAACATGAACGGACTTAGTTTATATCAACTTTTTCATAAAGTTTCTAAATTTTCTAAATTTTGATAAGAAGCGAAATATCATTTTTCAAAAAATTTATATAAAACAATTAAATTTTTTAAAAATTTAAATATCACTTTATTTTAAAATTGAAGGAGGGTCAAGGCCCTACCGGCCGCCCCTTGGCTCCGGCCATGACTATATACTAATTAAACTAATAACATAGTCATCTCTTATTAAGAGATGTATTGGAGTTGGTTTGGCCTTGGTGGGGCAGTGAACAACCAACAGTGGTAGATTCATATTGTGATTAAACGCCCTCTTGGCTTCCAATGAATCGCTGAATAAGTTGCATCACATGAAGATTTCAATAGATTAGAATGGACTAATACCTTAAACCATATCTGGTTGTTCATATATTTGGATGTGAACTCAAATCGAATCAAATATAATGAAGATGAGTCTCTATCATGTTTGAATATGACTTTTAATCACAATCCAAATCTGAAACAAATCTGACTTTTAAAATTACATTTGAGCACAAATTCGACTTCTAATGCAACATTGTATCCAAACCAAATTGTGATGTGTTAAGAACGGAGCATGAAAATGTGTAAATATCGAATATAGATATTTATTTAAAATTGAATTCAAATGCAAATCCAATTAAATATTTATTGAAAACCAAACCCTCATATGATCCGATGTCATTTTTTAAAATTTAAATCCCATCCAATTTATTAATTAGATCATGTGAAAATTTTTCTTTGTCGAACTCATGTGAAGCAATTTGATCGGATGTGAATTCCTTGTCAATCTTATCTGTTGACATTAAATTCTTGTAGCTATCGCCTTACTCAATTCTGTATATGCAATGAGCACTGAATGAATGAACATTGAAGGACATACTGTAGTTAAAACTATAGCCAGATGTTGTATTGATTCAAATCAGGCCTTATATAGATACTGCTTTGACTTTGAGTTTCTAGGATTTGAAATCTATTGTTTTAAGATCAGACGAGCCTTCTTTCTAATCTTATATGAAGACCTGGAGTCCGCCCCCCTTCATTCTGTGCGCTTTTCAAGGTTCTACAGTGCATCCATGCCTAGATGGGTAATGCTATAACCTTCAATTATAGTTGGCAAACTCATGACTCGGACTTGCATCGGCTGATGACCATGTCATTGGGTCAGTGAGTTGTCAACTCCATGAATTAACTAGCTGAGTTTTAAAAGAATTGGAATTCGTGAGTCAAGACGAGTCAAAGCCCTTCCAAAACTCATGGCTAAGTTTTCTAACAATCCAAGTTGACTTGACAAGAGCCAACTCAACGAGTCAGCCAACTATTTGGGTGTCAAACTTAGGGGTGAACAATGAGTAAAGCTACTCGAGCTCGACTTGTGAAAGCTCAGCTCGTGGACGAGTTCGAGCCGAGTCATTTGTTTAACGAGTCGAACTGAGTTCATGAGTTGACTTGTTCAAATAATTGAGTTGAGTTCGAGCTCAATATGTAACTGCCCAGTCGAGCTTGAGCCTTAATCGAGTTTGTCGAACCTTAATCAAGTTGATATGTTCAAATGAGTTACGAGTTTGTCGAGTCTTAATCCAGTCTAGTTCAATCTCAACATGTAACAATGAATACCAATTGTATTCAAATGAGTTTGTCGAGCCCTTAATCGAGTCGAGATCGAATTCAACACGTGACGATGAATATTAATTCTATTTAAATGAGTTTGTCGAGCCTCAATCTGTCGAGCTCGAGCTCAACACGTAATTGCCGAGTCGAGCTATTCTCAAACTCGTGTCATGTCGAGCTCAAGGTTTTATTTAATGGAGCTAAGCTGGAGCTGGCTGAACTGGACTTGTGTTCACCCCTAATCACACCCTACCTTAAAAGTTTACGAGAAGTAGGTATCCTCGATAGGCCTGGGCGTCGGCAAGGCCCGGCCTGATAAGAGTCAAGCTCGGTCTACCCTTTGTTCAAAACCCAAGCTCGAATCTGACCTGATTAAAATAAAAAAAAATTAAATTATAAAATATGTTTTTAATAATGAAACATAGATTATTTATAAAAATAAAAATAATATTAAATAGCTTATCAAACTCAATCAAACCTCCTCTTCGAAATCGAATAGTAGATTTAACCGAGTAGATCTTCGTTGGAAAAAACTTTGTCCTGCGCTTAAATGAGAGTACGGCGCAAAATCAGCGTGAAAAGAGAATACAGAAGAGGAAGGGTTCCCGTGATCTGGACGGGCGGGCGTGGGCCCCAGGACGAGACCTCCCTCTAAGTAATCAAACGGCCCCAAAACTTCGTCAACTCCCTCGCCCCGTCGAATCCCTCCGACTCGATAGAGAGGGAGGCGTAGGGAGGAGGATCTCTGCTCTGGAGAGAGAGGCTTCTCGTGAGTCGTGTTTTTTCTCCCTCGGAGGTTTGAGAATCTGCGTCCATGTCCTACCAGGATAGAGTCAGCGCCTACCCTCCCCCAGGTACGCTCCTCGAAGTTCTCATTTTTTCCCCGGTTCGCGGTCGTATCTTTGATGTGGTTTTGATTTTCCTTCCGTGTTGGTGTCTCGCCGGCTTGAATAATTCGATATTGTTGAGTTCGATGGATGTTGCGTTTCTGTTGAGTTTCCTCAAATTTCTTTTTCTTTTTCCTCGTGTTGTCTTGTTCTTTCATCGGTTTGATGAACTGGGCTCTGTTCGCTTGGCTATATCAATGGTTGCATTTCTATGGATTTATATGATCTTTCCTTTTTCACGTTAACGTTTACGATTTCCTTTTAACCTTTTTCATTTTTTTGTTGCATCGATTCGAAGAAGTGGGTTTTCTTCTAGAATAGAAGGTCGTTGAATTGTCTTCTTTTTCTAATTTAGTTGATTGCGTTGTGATTCAATTTCTCGACTTCACTAATTGGGCTTCTTTAAAGGGTACCCGCAAGGGGCGTATCCATCTGCTCCTCCGGCGTGTGAAGAATGTCACCATGGTTATCAGCCAGTCCCACCGCCTCCGCCACCACCGCCACCCGGTTACCAGCAAGGCTACCAGGGCTACTTTAGCCAGGGCTATCCACCACCTCCTCCGCCGTACCCTCCTCAGAATTATTATTACCAGTACCAGAGGCAGCCGAGCTATACTTCATTTTTAGAAGGATGGTGCGTGGCTTTATCGATGATCTGTTTCTTGTTCTTTTTATTTTTGACATATCATTATCCATTTAATGCGCTGTTGCTTATTTGTGACAATTTTTTTTTAGGAATGATATTTTCTGTGCTCTATCATCACCATACTATCTTTTGACCCTTTTGATTATTGATATGTTCTTGATCTTATATTAATGACTTGAAGAGTGAATCCAATGAGTTGAAACGGGTAGAAATTTTAATCAAGGTTGTAAAAGAGATTGTCTCGATTTAGATTGATATCGTTTTAGCAGTTTAATATTCTAATGCATAGTAAATTAGACTTCATTTTTTTTTCTTTGAGAATGATGAATTTGAAAAAATCATATGATAAAGTATTTTTAGGAGCTATATAGGCCAAAATATGTTTTTGCTTGACAGAGTAACTAGTAAGCTGTCACTTAGAGGACCTAGAACCAAGACTATAATCAAGCATCATCTTTATGAGCAACAAGAAATATATAAAAGACATTCACTACTAAACAAACTAACAAGACACAAGCTGCTAAATGATGCATTACCCAACAAACTCCCCAGTCCTGAAGGAGTGGTCCGCTTGTGAATATTTGGATTAAATCTTCACAGTTTATATTCTTGATGAGATTCTGCATCCCCATGGTTGTCAGTGGAGGCAATCTGGAGTTGCTTTAAAAAGTAAGATCACGAAATGAAATTTTATTTAGAAAGTTTTAGGCGAAATGATGATCCCTGATGTTTTCTTCCCTTTGCCTTGATAGCAAAAAATCCATTCCTCACATCAAAGCACATCCTGGGATTCCAAAACAAAAAAACTGGACTTCTGTCTTTGAGAACTCCTAAAATTTAGTGTCAAAGCCTCAAATACACTGTTGTTATGCATCAGAATCAACTCCGATGTATCTAATTGGTCAAGGTGACTAGACCTATTAAAAGTTTGAAAAGGCTATAAAATGATGAATGCTTCATTGTGCTGGTAGCCTGGTATCACTTGATATTCTAGAGAACCAAGGTGCCCCTCGAACCAGTTTCAAGTTAAGTCAATAATGATTTTGGACCAAAAAATCAATATGTCATATATAATTTTGCATCAAAGAATGAAAGCAGGATGCATCATATATGCGTTTATGGTTTTTTGCTTGCAAAATCTGCTAATAGATATAATAAAAAAGAAGTGTGTTATCAGATAATCTTTCATAGCTATTATAGCTTTTGATGATTTTGCATTGCGGTGTTGCCCAACATCTCAAGATGAACCTACCATTTCCTCCATGTGTTTAGTCACAATGACTCTCATATGTGCATGCACAAACTTATGTTTAACTGAGTAGTTATTACTTATAAATAATATGATATCCAAAGACTTGCACATGTGCAAACAGAAATGCTCAAAAACAGGGTGAAAGTCAGAAAGGTTTTGAGAGACAAACAAGCACACATGCATCAAATTTTATTCAAACCAATGCAAAACAGAAGCATTAAAAATGATAGTCGGTGAAAACTATAGTACTAAACCAGCATCATATATTGAATGTTGTATACTTTTGTTTATTTCATGATCTGATGAATTGGTTCATTCCCAATCTGCTTCTTTCCAAGATGCAGAAATGCAGCTCATATCCTTTAATGTGCTGCGAATATATATTTGTAAGATTAGAATTTCATGTCATCAAGATCTGCATATCTCTTTCTATGCATCCATTAAGCTCCAGCAGTAAGGACCTCATTTTGAAGTGCCTATCCTTTCGGACCTCATTTTGAAGTGCCTATCCTTTCCTTCGTGAATCTACTCATTACAAATACCACATCCAAATACTTCTAGAAACAGAAAGGCACAGTCATTAATGCATAATGAATGACAACGAAGGGGAGCTGTTAATTCTTTTCGCATCTCCTCTGGAAAAGCCTAGTGATGGAAGACTAGGTTAGTTTAGTTGATTACATTGATTTAATTGCTAACAGCCAATGACCCAGTTTGCACTTTTCTAGTTCTGTAATTCTTAACTCTTCTTGGATTTTATCTATGTTTAACTTGTGATTCAGTAAAGGTTATGGATTCTCTATTGACTTCATATCTGATGACCTCAAAAAAAGTATATCTGATTACAATGTTTTCTTTTCTTTAGACATATATAATCCTGATGAACTTTGTTTTGAGCTAGATATATAACCACTTTCACTGTATATTCCTGCCACTATTTAGTTGGCTAGTTTGATAGATGTGTGGTAATGACATTTTTTTTTATTTCATCCTTTATTTATTTATTTCTTTTTTTGTTTCACTTTTCCATATAATATGTTCCGTCCCTATGAGCCAGCTAGAGAATAATCAATAGGCTGAAATTATCCTTGGTTTAACTTCCCTTTAACATTGATTCCATGTCCATCTAAATCAATTTACTATCTTTTTATTTACGTTTCAATTTCATCAGTTCCTTATTTGTCTCTCCTCCCAAAAACAGCAGTACATGGGGTCTTCTGCCTGGGCTTCTTTTTGTCCAATGTGTTTGCCTACTGTTTATCTGAACCGACACATCAACAACCTTGGTCTCGTCATACGTTAATCATGAAAATATAATACTAGGATTAGGTTACATCTTTAAAGAATATTCATAGAGCAGTAAGTAGTCTCCAAACCACAAGTGGCACGGACCTCATAAATTTTTCGTCACTAGGATGCATTTGTGGATATGTTCTAGCTATGGGCAGATACGTCTGGATAATTGGGTAGGGGAATGCAAGGTCTGAATCCATGTAACTTTTTAGGTTTGGTTTGGAAGGAGCTAGACAAACTTGGATTCCTTTGGGCGCCTCCCATCTTAACTGGGAGACTGTTCAGTTTTTATGAAATCAGATTAAGTCATTCGTGTGCATGCTTCTAATAGTTTCCGTAATATTCATGAGGCCTTCTAGCTCAGTTATCAAAATCCCTCTAAGTTGTGTTTCAAACCGATGACCAGTTGGTCAGACAAGTCAAGAAGTCAACTCCATCATCGATCAACTTATTAATCTCTTATCTATAATACATGTGCATCCTTTATATAGATATATATGTTTCTGTATTATTTTCATGTAAATGTATGCATAAATATATGAATTATTTATTTAAAGACTTAAAGTTAATCGACTTGGACTGAGTTGGACAAGATAATCCCGATTAGTCTTTTTTGACTCTTGGATGACCTGTATCTGGCATTCAATTTTGACATGATTGGTTCAAAGCGCATCCTGCATATTACGTTTAGACCGGCAAGTGGTTAGTGACATAGCAGTGGCAAAATATGCTACCCGCTGAGGCTTCCAGGAATGTGTGCTTCCCAAGAACCAGCCACTGCTGTACAATTACAAGCTTCTGGCTAAAACTGGGTTGCTGTTGGCTGTAAAGTGATCATGTCTTCTTATGGAGGGAAGTGGACATTTAGATGGTAATATGGAATGTTTTGCAAAGAAATCCCTGGACGTTCGAGCCTCTACACTGTTCTGGTCATTATGCAGTGAACTGTTGGCAAGTGGAAACATAAAATATATGCAGGTCAGGCAAGAATTCATGTTGGTCCAGTCATGCATGCAATGTGAATGATATAGCAATTAAAAGAAAAGAGGGACAAAAACTTCCAGAAAATATCTACTGCCTGTTTTACATTTGGTGGTATTAGACCCTTCACCTTCCTCTCCATTTTGAAACATGCTTCCTTGTGGTGGATTTAGTCGAAATTAAAGCTTAGAAAGTAGCTGTTTTGTGCACTCCCATAAGAAAATGGCCCATGTTCACAGCATAGTTACTTCATTAGACATCAGTCCTTGGCTGGTGAAATTATGACAGAACAGAATGCGTTGTTTTCCGTCGAGGATGGGTATGACTACATAAGAAAGACACATCACTTGTCTTACTCGAAACATATCAATTCTGAGAGTGGAAGTAGCAATTTGATTCCTGCAATCCCATGATAAATAAGCTAGTATCTTGCCAGCAATGGTGTTACACTCATCACATTTCGGGAGCCAAACTGCCAATTATGCGTCATTGCAGCTGGGTGCAATAACTATACTAGTGGCAAAATGGTCATTGCACAAAGAAGTGGAATGAGTTGTTTTAAATTGGTTGGCTTGGTGAAGATTCTTAATTCTTACAAGGCCACTCAGACGTAGGCTTTAGTAGATTCATGATATTTTGAATCTGAGACCCAAGAGATTGAGTTTGTGGTGGAATCAAATTTGAGTAATGATTCAATATCCAAATCTATCTGAGGATTAGGGATGCATTTTGCCACTGTTGATCTGTTATTCATCTAATGTCGTTGAACCTGTTGTTACTCCAAGCAGAAATATGTAAATCTCAAGTTGTTGTTTCTTGAAACCTTAGTTGGTATGCGAATGTTGCTACTGTAAATTCTAGTTTATTCTTAAAACTGAGGGTTGCATTTTTAGTCTTAGAAAACTGAGGGTTGTGTTTTCAATATATTTCTTTTATATTCTAATTTCTTCGATCTTTCCTTTCACACATGAAGAAGCTGTTTCCTTGTCTCAGACATATTCATTTCAGACCTCGAATTTTATGCATATGTAGTGGCGAGCATCACTTATATCTAAATGATTCAAATGCTTGATGTTTGTCCATGGATGTCTGAATCTTTTGCACATGGAGATATGAACTGAGAACCTATTAAACAAATAAAACATATATGTGTTTTCTCATAACCTTCTATTGAGGTTTCTTGAACATCGTGTTGTGACGCTGTTGAATATGCATTTTTTTCATAAATCTGTGTACGTGTCAGAAATTTAAAAATGTTGAAACAATGTATTTGTGTCCTGATAAAAACCGTCTCAGAGTCGCAACTTCTTTGTCTCAAAAAACGTGTGGTGCCCTAACTGTGTCTCTGATGAAGAGTTTTATATGCAATTAACATTTCATACATACATGGCATTTTTTGTCACTGCTGCAACAAAAAGGGTAACGTCAGATGTGAATAAAGTGGCACCAGCTTTTCCTGCACCAGTTCTTTCTATTAGACTTTTGCTTCTCATGCTTGTTATACATTCTCTTGTTGCAGTTTGGCAGCCCTTTGCTGTTGCTGTCTCCTCGAGGACTGCTGCTTTTAGGTGACTTTCAAGCATGCCGATGTCATAATGGATGCAGTTTTCTCCCGATTATTTTCACGCCATCTAGCGTCATTGGATTGTCATGCTTTGCATAGGTGAAACGAAAGACGTATCTAGTTGGTCCTTCGTGCATAGAACGTTGTCACAAGCAAATGTAATTATTCCATTTGTGTTGATAAACTGGCCGTCCTTCTGGTTGATATTACGCATTTGTTCATGTATTTTGTTGGCTTGTTGAGCAGCTGTCCTGTTTTTTCTTTTATTTAATGTCACTTGTCCATGTTAATTAGACTGGGCTTTGGGTGTCTTCAAATTTTCACGTACTTTGTCAATTGTCATGGAAAACTGCAGTTCATGAACGTCCACGCTGGCTCGAAGATGTTTGCCTAGAGGTATCAATCTAGCTATTGTTTCAGTTCATTGGGGGCCCTAGCGGTTGGCCTAAGAAAATATACAGAGATTTGTATCTGCAAAAAGAAAAAGGACCTGGGTGTGTGCATCCAAATCCTCATGTTGGTTTGATTTTAGATCAGAAGCGCTCCCCTCTTCCACATTGCCAATCCTGAAAAGTTTTTTTTTGTTTTTTCTTATACTACCTCTGAACCACGGTTCTAGTATAATTTTTTCCATTTTTTTCTTGAATCTTGATTTATGTGTACTGACAATTTTTAAGTAGTCTTTCGCTGATTTTGAGAGGAGATTTGTCAGAATATTGAGATGTTACAGCCAGCATGTTTCAGCTAAATGGTCACGAAGGTCAATGGGGTTACCCGGCCACCTTTTTTGTTTTGATCGAATACTAATGTGGACTACTCCGTGCATTTCTGAATTGGGATATCGACATCTTGTTAGAAGTCATTGATGTGCATCAACATTTCTTGGCTTCCATCCTTCGCGTTATGTGGGAGTTGTACTGGGAGCTTCGCATAGTGCATGTTTTTGGTCGAACACAAACTTGGGTTTTCTATGACCATGCTAATTTTTCTGATCATGACCGTTAGCCTGTATCTTGAATGCAGGTGCTGAATGGGCAATATGCCAATATTTGTGTTATCAGTTCCCTATCTCTCAAAATTTCAAATTGCCTTGGATAAAGCCTGGCTGGCACTAGACCTCCCAAAGCCATGATACACCGAGTTCAGGCGCCATAGTCTCTGCCATCCAGTTTTCCGAGTTCGGATAACATCCTTCCAGCTTCTACTGGCGGAAGCGGCGCGAACACTACCGTCTTGTTATATTTCTCCTTGATACATTTCATTTTGCAGGGATGGGTTTTCTTCCTTCTGTAATTCCATTCATTGGTCTCCAGCTTTGGTTATCTGAAATGATTGTAAGCATGCCCACTTTTGCTGCTGAAGGTATACCCATTGTGTTCACTGTTCTGGCATTGTAAGCAATGCAATTGCTTATCAGCTTATGTGATCCCACCATGCTGCTGCTACAGTTCTCTTCTTGCTATTCCTTGTGGTTACCCAGGTTCCGATACAGCTCTAGACCGGTATGGCAGTAGAGGCTTTGGTCTCTCACCTGGGTAGTGGGGTTCCCTCACACCCACCCGGCAGTCTCCTTCTCTTGCATATCAGACCAATGAGACGCCATATTTCCGTTTCTCCCTTCCCTCCTTGCTTTCATTTTAAACCAAGGAATACCTCCTTCCACGTTCTCTACACTACTCTACATAATTGAGTATGAAGAAACTTATTCTTCGTCACACAAGCAAACCTAAACCTGGAGCACGCCAACAGATGAAGGAACTGATTCTTGCTCACACAAACAAACCTAATCCTTGCACACACCAACAAAACTTAAGAATGAATCATGGTGTACACCACCAAAACTTTTGAAATGGGGTTTTGCTTTTCAAAATGTAGTCGATTACCGCTAATGCATGTCCATATGGTTGAGGAGGTAGCAAGTCTTGATACGAGCAATGGGCATAGAACACAATTGGATATGGACTGTGCATCCCTTTGGATCTTTTAAGTAGACAGTTAGTCTGGAAGAGTTTTTAAACACCACAACGGGATCCAGTTTCTCCTTAATGAACTTGGTGTCAACAATACAGCAAAATTAAGCCACTCATAAGGATGTCAAACTTAAACGAGATGGCCTACGATGGAATTAAATAATTTTTATTTGTAGGCAGCGTGAAATGCTATCCCAACTTTTCATTTAAATAATTAAATTGAGGCAAGTCGGGACCTGACCTTAGAATGCCATCCATGGCACCTGAGCCTTGCCAGTGTGAATGGCACCACAGCAATGGTTGTCCCTTTTGGCTGTAAGGACATTATTAGCCATTATGTCTTGAAAGAGAAATTGGGTCAGGTTTGCCATGTGCCCAAATGGAGAAAGATCTCTCCACCAGCTTGGTCCCCATGTGGAAAGAGGTGAAGAAACTTTGTTTATAAAGATAGGTACTGCATGCCACCTGGTCCGGCCGGTGTCCGGACTCGAGATTTTTTACAAAAAGAAAAAAAAAAAGAAAAAAGGAAAAACATAGGTCACCCCAATTTTTCATGACTAGCAGACCGACAATTATTGACCCCACCAGTGAAACTTCATCCACCAAAAAAGGCAAAAAAAAAAAACAAAACAAAAACAAAAAAATTCCGAATCTATCTTCTACATGTGTAGACCGCAAACATCCTCCTGGAGGTTACGCCTCTTACTTTTGTCTTCTACATGTGTAGACAATTCAGAGTTGGCAGTACATGGTGTTTTGTCTATCTTCCAAACAAATTTTACTCCTGAGACTCAGTTGACAATATATAACGACATTGCTTTCTTGGATCAATTGAATATAATTATAAAGAACAGAAAATGAGAATATACATGTAGAGTATATACTCATCCTATGGATAGAAGAGCAACATGTTTTCATGCTAGCTAACACAAAGTTTCTGACATGAATTCAGTATAAGTATGATACAAATCTCTCGTAGGTGTTTCCCCATTTCATTTTTCTTCTTTCATGATGAAGTGGAACTCTCTAAGAACTAAGAAGTTTAGGCTGTGTTTGATAGCGTTGGATTTCAGATCCAAGATGATCATCTGAGATCTATGCAGAACTCGGATTGATGGACCGATCTTTTGTCCGACCTCCTCCTTTTGGTTAAACTACAACTCCATGGCTTTGGCATTCAAGTGTACATTTGTTATCTGCACCACTGAAATCCACTATATACTTGTCCAACAGTAGATTATCTCTAACATGAGGTCAAAGCTATCCAAAGCATGCAGCAAGTTAAGGATATGCCTTCAACAATGGATAAACACTAAGTGAACCCTAATTACCATGCTATACGGGTACAAGCAAAAAAGCCAATGTTAGAGTTTGCCGATCGAGGGGTCATCTTTAATTTCAAAGGGGATTCAAATTGTTTGAAACATTGATAATATCAAAATAGTGCATTTTTCAGGAAAAAAAAAAAGATCAATGTTTCTCAATTCTCAAAATACGGAAGAATGTTTCTCATTGATCTAAATTCAGGTTAATATGTAGTAGTTTGCAATGCTTTATACAATATCTCAGGCCAAAACAGTCTCCTTTTCTTCAGGGTCACTCTACTCAAGAAAACATTCTTTCTTTGTTTATTCATGAAAATAGTTTTTAGTGCTCATTTTAAACCCATTAATGCAAATCAACCACACTCTTTCGATTTGCTTTAAACTGAAGCAAATACATGTGATCAAGTTGCATGAAGTTTCACGGACAAATTAGCTAAGCTCTTTTGCTTTTGGGGTTTCATGACTGTTGGATAGCTAAGTTTGATAATATGCATTACTTTGCATTCTTTTGGAGTTTACAGCAACTCATTTCTTTTCTATGTTGTAGTTGCTGTTTATACACCCTGTTTGAGAAATCATAAGGCTAAGTATGAAACAAGCTTAAAGCTCATTGCTGTATCAAGAAGATAAATTATGAAAGATCCTCTAATATCAATGTGACTTGCCCATTGGTTAAGGGATGTTCAAATAGCGCATTCTGGTCTCAAACTTGGTTTAATATTTGGGCACTCCATTATTTGTAAGAAGCATTGGAGACATGAGGAAATGACTTTTTTTTTTTGGGGTGATAACAGTTTTAATAAACATTTCTCACAAAAATATTTTAAAAGCAACGAAAAAATCATAAAAAAAATTCCATACTTGTCGGAGTTAGCTAGCAAAACTTGATAACCAAGATCTCATGTTGTTTGATTGAAGTATACATGCTAGGGGGTGGATCATTAGTTTGAGTGGCATGGGTGCCCTGGGGAACTTCCAGCCCTCACTTGGTAGCGAAATATTCACCTTCTCTTGTAAAAAATTTTAAATATGGATGGCTGCCCACCTAAACTAATACTCAAAAGCTGCTCTAGGGCTGCACACGAGCTGAGTTCCAACCTTGGCCAACTCGAGCTCGACTCGACTCAAAAAACTCGAGCTGGTGCACGGTTCGAACTCGAGTCAAGGTCCTTATAGCAAGTTCGAGGTCGACTCAACTACACAAAATTGAGCTCGAACTTGACTCGTTTAACCAATTTAATTCGTTTCGAAGTTAACTTGTTTAGAGTTAGCTTGTGTAAGCATTAACTCATATAAGCATTAATCCCGGTAATTCGTTTAACTTGTGTAGACGTTAGCTCGTGTAACTTGTGAAAATTTGTTTTTGCATGAAAAGTTAAAACAAGTAATTCGGTGAACCGGTTTCAGTAATATTATTATATAATAACAGTTTAAAAGTCAAGTCGAGTCGAGTATAAAGGAGTCGAGTTTTTGAAACTCGAACTCGATTCATTTTTGTAAGCTCCACCTCGACTACCCTAGGCTGCCCTACTAAATGGACCTCTTTGGGCATGTGAAACTTGAGATTGCATCGAACAATGCAAACCGGTCAAAAATCCCAAGAAAACGTACATGAAATTAACTTTGTGGCGCAGCAGATGTGGCCGTATTTTTTATTCGGTGTCTCCACGATGCACGTTGTCCAACCCCCAGGGTGTCCACATCTTTCGCGTGAGAATATTAGTACAAGCCGTGCTGCTCCTTTCATATCACCATTTTAATTCTGACAGCAACGTTTTTGTTAGGGCATTTCGGACGGTAGAAATTTTTCAACTTTTCTACTTGGGCCCTCTCACTGTTTTACCACAAAATTTTTAACTGGAAGATATTAAACCCCGTTTCACGGATGAATCTGTCACTGCTAGTGCACCTTCTTCACTAGCAAAATTGTGAGGGAGACATGTTTTTCTTTCAAGTCACTTTTAGATTTTTTCTCTTTGTTTTTTGATTAACCAAGCTCTACGTTAATCCCATTGGGGCCGTGTTAGAATCTTCAAAGAAAATTTTGTTAATATCTGCATTCGAGGTGAATCGCTTTACAAATGACAAGGAGAATTCACTTTTTGATTTATTATGCCTAGTTGTTGTTTTGAATTTCAATTCAAAAATAAGAGAAAGGTAAAACTAGAATAGGAATAAGAAGATCAGAGAGGAAATGCAAATTTTAAAAACATTCTTTCCTCATTGAGGCAATCAGATATGGACGCTTTGGTATCATATGCAAACAGCGTAAAAGAGAAAAGAGGACAATGAATTTGTGTTTGGTTTGGCTTCAAGTGTGCATTTTGAGAGTATGGCCAACAGAAAATTCTATATGACAGAGATCTCTGATGTGCTTGGTTAGCCATTCTGATGTCAACAAATTTTATAATTTATATCCATCTGAATGGTTATCCGGTTGTATTACTGCTTCTCATCTTCAACAATAGCTAAGTTTAAAAAAATTAAGCAATCAATTTGTTGAATACAACACTCAACTTTTCACTAGGAGGGTCGACCTGTTTTATTTCCATGATCTTTCATAGAATTGAGATCACCTATCATTTCTATTGAGATTATGTAGGTGTCAAAGGTCAGCCTCAAGGGGTATAGCGTAGCTGGTTGGCTTGAGCGTCACACTAAAGATATATACTTAGTTTGATTCCTATGGGTGCCACTCTTTTGAACTGCATATGAACCACTGAAGCATCATTGATCATCCCAACATTATAAACTCCTAATATTCAACAATGGGAGATATGGATAAATAGGTGCTAATAATTGAGCAAATGAAGTTATCATGTTTATAAGAATTTCAGCATTCATGACTCATTAGAGATACAAACCATGAATTCAAGTACCTGGCCATCCCATGATGATTCATTAAACATCACCAGCATTGAATGTGCTGCAGTGGGCCTACCAACAATCAAAATGACCACCAGTCAGGTGGACTCAAGCATCCCAAGGAAAATATATTTTTCGGAATGAAGGAGCTGAAATTCATGTTGTGAAAACTTTCTGCACCACCTGACCTCATATGTTCCACAAGAAAATCTTCATGGAGTTTGAGCATTTGATTCTCCTACAGCCAACTACAAGGGGTCTTATGTTTCAACTCTAACTCCTCACTTGATAGCCAAGCCTATCCGCACCCACCCCGCCCCCCTAAAAAAAAGGACCTATCACTAACTTGCTTTTTCACCACATGCACGTCCCTTTCTAGGCTCTCCCAGTTTTTTTTTTTGTCTATACTGACAATATTTGGTAAGTTGTTGAGATCCATCATAGACCATTTGGCAATAGCAACATACTGTTGTTGCTGTCAAATGAATGTGCCAAAAAAATTATGGTAGATTCATGAAACAGTCTGTTAAAGGGTGCCATTAATTTGCCTCATTTTTATGGACCATATTTATAGGATAGTAACAATGTGTTATTGTTGGGTCGCTTGAAAATAGTACGGTCCTAAACTTTTGGCGATCTTTGCTCTATCGTGCATGAAGCGGAGTCCACCTATGCTCTATAATGCTTTAGCAAGAGTTGCAAGGGTGCACTTCCTCTTCTTGTACTTGGAATTTTCCTTGCTCAAGAAGCAGAACCGGACCCCCTTTTCTCTGACCCTGGTTATTTCCCTTTGGCCTTGGGTCAAGAGAAGTGTTAAGGACCCACATACCTCATGATTCCTCCTACATGGTGTTAGAGGTATTTTAAGTTACATTTTGTGACACATGATAATATGTTCTACAGATTTATGAAAAAGTTTTCCATAAATCTGCCATAATCTTTGCGGCAGATGCACGAAACAAGAACATATTTTTCTGGCTGTCAAACGACCCCTACATGTTCAGTTGCCCATTTAATGTAGTTTTGCATAAATTGAAAACCTTCTCTACTACAGCAATGCTGACATATGGCCTACTCCATGTAAAGCGTTCATCTAACCAAGAATCCTAACTAAGACCCAAGATTCACACTTCAGATTTTTATTTTACTTTTTTGCATTAAAAAAAAATCAGATTTAAGATCCGAACGAGGAGGGTCTGATCTTAAATCCACGGTTTTCAAATCCCCAAAACCTCAAATCCGATACCTGATCTCCTCCTCAAATTTCTGGACTCCATCTCTACATGCAAGAGATGGCAATGGCAGCCGAGGATCAGCCTGGCCCTAAACTCAAGGACAATACGGCGGGTGCCACATGGAACACTGACAAAGCTTTTGGGAGGCATCACTATCATTGGACCACTTTGTTCACGGACGCGTAAGGGTGACCGTAGGGTTCTTGGCCCACCAACCACGACCAATTCAATACGGAGATGCAAAAAATATTGGAAGGTGCAAGAATTGGCAATATGAAGACGGACTTTTTTTATCTTGAACAACTGTGCCAAGCAAATAATTTAAAGTGGTTGTCCAGCTGCAATGGATCAGACTACCTGCACCGATGCTCTGTTTGGTACTTCATTTTTTGCATGCATGAGTTCCCCACTAGTATGACAACAAAACATTTTGAACGGAAAAGTAAAGTATCTTTAATTATTGATCACATCCAAGAAAAAGTCACCAAGATTGCATCTTATGGGTGACATTAATTTGGGGAAAGATTCTCTCGGAAGACTTTATCCTGGACAACTTCTCCATGCAATTGAATGCCTCATTTGTATGTACATGTGTGTGTAAGAGAGACAGATAGAAGGGGGAGAGAGGGACAGACAACGAGATCTCTGTCATGTGGAACACTTGATGCAACCCTTCAACCCAATTCTCAAAGCCATCCAAAGGGTAATGTGCATTGTTCACGCTTTGTGGGCCTGATCACGCGTTGTGGGCCTGACCAGCTACGCTATACACTCTTTAGAGAGGGAGAGAGAGATCTTGCCTGACTAGCTATGCTATACACTATTTAGAGAGGGAGAGAGATTTTTCTTTTCCATGCAGCTTCATAGACTTTCGTAATCTGCATTGTTCACGCACTATGGGCCTGACCAGCTATGCTATACACTATTTAGAGAGGGAGAGAGAGATTTCTCCCTTCCATGCAACTTCCGCTGTGGGCCTGACTAGCTATGCTATACACTATTTAGAGAGGGGGAGAGAGATTTCTCCCTTCCATGGAGCTTCAGACTTTCGTAATCCGCATTGTTCACGCTCTATGGGCCTGACCAGCTATGCTATACACTATTTAGAGAGGGAGAGAGAAATTTCTCCCTTCCATGCAGCTTGCGCTGTGGGCCTGACTAGCTATGCTATACACTATTTAGAGAGGGAGAGAGAGATTTCTCACTTCCCTGCAGCTTCATAGACTTTCGTAATCCCCATTGTTCACGCGCTATGGACCTGGCCAGCTATGCTATACACTATTTAGAGAGGGGAGAGAAAGAGATTTCTCCCTTCCATGCAGCTTCCTAAACCTTCAATAAAAGGCGAGCCAGTCAACATATTATTATCTTGTAAGTATACCATTTTTGGCGTGTCCCGATGAAGTAACAGACCAACATGAATGAATGTCACCTTAGACCGTAGTATCTTATTGTTGTCACATAAATTGCTTTCCTCCAAAAAAAAAAAAAATCGGTAAAAAGATCTCAGGTCCCTGGTTTTGAGGTTCGAACTCCAACAACAACACACCGACTTTTTACAAGGTAACGCGGATTTGAAATCTATGCAGGGGGTTGGTGCCCCCGAACCTGAGGTGCATGGGAATCAAACACAATTTAAAAACAATAAACCGGCGAATTTCTTGGCAGCAACCAAACGCATGTTGTTATTACACCAATTACCAATTGACCTCATATGCAAAATAACCAAATAGTGAAAAGAAAATTTTCAAAAACACATCTAAATGTTTAATTATAATAAAAAAGGAGAGCTAACTCTTTTGTTAGTTTGTGAAAAAGATTCATATTGTTTATTTTAATCAAGTTAATTATCTAATAGACAGAAAATGAGTTTACTTTACTTCCAAACAAGGTATTAAGTGTGTGTTTGATAGCCTCATCTCTCTCATCCCAGGCAGATTTAAAAGATCTGTCATGTAAGATCTCATGTTAAAACAAAGCAGGGATTTTAGTAGCGTGGATCTCAAATCCATGCTACATGAAGCTTCTTGTTCAATTGATTTTATTTATTCGTTTCCTATATCCGGCGTCTGGCCTGAAATCCACGAGACGCCTTTTGGATCTCAAATCCGCAGCAAACAAATGCCTCCTAAAAGATACACAACTTTACAATTATGATAATTCTTTAGGTGTGTTTCTCTGTTTTTCTTTCTGTTAATGTTACAGACTAGGTGTCCTAATAACATCAAAAGGCGAAGAGTCCTTCTGATTGTTGCCAAATTCCTAACCCTTGTTATTGAAGATTTTCCAAGAAATATTTGTTATTGAATGTCATTCCAAAAATGCCTGGCGCAGGTAGTCAGAGCCATCTCAATAAAGAAAACTCAGAAGATCGGTTTTCTTTCTCTCCTCATGTCTTTTAGGTTTGGTAAACTTGGAAACCGTATGATTCAAACCAGAGAATCCTAAGCAACCCCATTATCTAACTACTACTCTTTATGGCCTTATTTGGGAGGAGTTAGGTGGAACAGTTACACAGAATATATTGAATTCTTGTTGGTCAAACTTATTCTGCTGAAGCATTAAGAGCTTAATCACAACTTCTGGACACTCGTCATATTATATGCAGCCAAAACAGGTTTAATAAAGCTGCCATTTCTCTGCGCAAGAAATCAGAGGGCATTCATCTTTTTCACCGCCTACCCAATAGAACTTAGAACCATAAACTGAGCCATGTTTTAGTTGGAGAAGTATTCTTATACTGATGGACCATGAATAGCAACGGTAATGGAAATACACACACGCGCGCACTTTTTCACACGCACACAACACACTCAAACACACAGAGAGAGAGAGAGAGAGAGAGAGAATACTGAAAGTAGGTGTTGCATATTAAGTGTACAAGGCTGCTGAACAAAGCACGGTATAGTGGCTACCGGCGCAAAATCCCAAATTTCACATGGAAGACAAGCAAAAAGAGGACCAAAAAGAAAAAGGACATCCCAGTTAAAAGGGAAAGAAGCATTATAACAATAATAACAATAACATGCGTTAATCAATCTACACTATGCTCATCAATGGCAACTCATCACCATGACGCCTCATCCGACTTACATACTGCAGAATGCTGCATGGTGCAGAATGCGCGTTACAGAGGTTAACGGAGGTTAGGGAATTCCAGTGTCTACGAGTAGGGGTTGCCCAATAACTTCTTGTCCTGTTGATCGGCAGGTTGCTCGTATGGTAAGGTGGAAGACAGCCTGAGAAAGGAGAAGGAAGCTCAGTTACTGGGGCCCAACAGCCGACCGACTTGACAGGGAGTATGAACATGCAAAACACACAGCCCGTATGTGGCAGACATGAAACCAAGAAGAGATAGGGAGGAGATTAATGCAAAATGCTTGGTGGGTGAGATGTCTCCCTCCTCCACTAGTGACAAGCACCAACTTATGCAGCTCTAGCTAAAAGAGATCTACCAAGTAAAAGATGTGTTTTATTTTCATTTCTGTATGTGCCTATATGTGTCCTTGCGTGTGCGCCTCAAAATGTCCCACGAGTACCTTGTGCATATAAAACACACAGCTTCACCCGAAGATTCACTCCCCTTAACCACAATAAAGAGCCACATGCATCGCTACCGCTAAGAACGCGTGAATTCATTAATTTATCAGGAAGAAGTCAAATAAACACGAGAATGATGCACCATCATTTTAAAGCTCTCTCTCTCTCTCAATATATATATATATATATATATATATATATATATATATATATATATATATATATATAAGCACAAAGGTTGAACAGCCTCTTCTGCCTTCTGCCTACAATGTCTTCTTTTTGTTGTTTAAAGGTGACTGTACACTGTGCTTTAATGAGTTAAACCTTATAGTCAATAGGATCGTTATTTCTTCCACTGACCAGCACATTTGAAAAGGAGCTGGGGAGTTTTGTCTAGTTGATCATAGCATGATCTAGGTCATAACCGTCTAATTTGAAAGGATCAGTCATACTCGATACACCTTTTTCCTGGAAAAGAAATTAAAGATCTTTATTGATATTGAAGTCGAAAAATGGTGTACAGATAACTGGCTCACATCAGGAGGTATCTGATCATGTACTCTCCCCCTTTTGTACAGTCAATGCATTCAACTCTATTTACAGAAGATAACTCTTAATCACAGAGAGGGAGGATTTATAAATGGGGCATGCCATGAATCTTCTGCAAAAGACAGGGTAGGGCAAGAATGGAAAATCCTATTTCTGCACGATGAGGTCTAAAGTCTGCCAAGGCGGGCGACCGTGGTGCCAGACCTTTGGCAGGGTAGTTAAAAGTTCGCGGAGATTGGTGCCAGAAAGGCTTTAGCTGCAGTTGAATGTTTCAAACGAGCATTGGCCATCGAACCTTTAGGCAACGTGTTTTGACAGACAACTAAACAAGCATAAGGAGGAGGGATCGAACGCACAATCACCTGTCCTTCCTCTTCTCCAGAAATCTCTGCAGTGACTTTCTTCTCGCAATGGGAAGATCTGCATCAACGAGTGGACCTGTATATTAGTACAGGCGAGGAAGTTGAGAATCAAACAAGAAATAAGATTTGTTATGGCAAAAGACATCGACATTCAAATTCTTTTGAATCTCCCATATTTCTATCTGCAAGATATAATTCCATGGGGTTGATAATCTTAATATACCAACATCTAAAAGCAGGGAAAAGGGATCCATGGAACTCAGGATTTCCTCTCAATGTTCCAAAAAATTTAACGAAAGGGGGAGGAGAAGAGAAAAGGAAATTGCCTCCTGATTCTTTTGCAAGGGAGATGGATTCGGTGGTTCACAGAATCAGCCTCAAAGAAGTTTGAGACCATATGGCCAATAAACAAACCAGGAAAACTTATTTTCCCTAGCAGAAAGCCCAAGGGGCCTTTTTCTTCTCTTCTCCTGTACAATTAACAGAAAGATGTTTGTTCTTGAATCACCACAAACCAACACCCCCTTTCCTCTTAAGCGTGTCTAGTTTTGTGAGATTAAAAGGATTACAGTCCAATTTCATCGAATGTCCATAAAAGGCCGAGAAGAGCCAGTATGACAGGATTGGGCTAAAGTTCCCCAGAAACAGCAGGTACAAAAACGCGTATTATGGAATGAGAAATCTTAATTTCATGTAAGCCATGATATGAATACGTTAATCGGCTTTAAACTCCAACAAGATCCCAACCCAACCATAACCACCATCATCAGGGAAACAGGTAAGAGATGCCAAGACTCACCTTGGCTTAATTTGTTAAGCGTGTTGCCGACATCCGCTTGCGCAGCAGGCGCAGATCCGGGAGGCGTCGATCTTGCCGGAACTGCTGGGGGCTCCGCCGGCGTGCTTTTCCCGTTCGCCGCTAGTTTGATGAGCTTCTCGGCCTGCAGAGCACCAGGTTCCGTTAGAAAAAAACGATCCCAGAACCAAAGGAAAAACAAGAAAAATGGGAGGAGAGAGTTTCGATCTACCATATCAGACGGAACATTGAAGACGCTAACCGTCCCGTTATAGAAAATCGTCAGCGGAGCGGTGCCAGGAGGGCCATCAGACGAAATCCCACTAAACCCCCAAAAGGGCAAAAGGAAACACGGAGAAATCGCGAAGTTAGCAACCCACTTCGGATATCTTCTTCCTTGAAACGAAAATCGTAAAAAGAAAAAAGAGGAGAGAAAAGGAAGGATCAGATTTCAGATCCCCACGTACCCAGCAGGCGAACTGAACACGGGCAACGAGAAGTTGACCGGCCGACTGCTCGCTGCCGGCCTGAACGGATCCTCCGACAGCCACTGATCGGTCATCGCGTTCTTGGGTTGTACAGAGAGCACATTCCTCAGCGCCTGAGCGTTGATCTTGGACACGGTTCTCTGAAATCCTGAACACCAAGCAAAAAAAAAAATCAAGAAACAAGGAATCAGCAAAAAAAGGGGAACTCCAAAAGCGAAGAAAAAAGCCAACAGGAGAAAACAGAACTAAGAACTCACGAGAAATGGGAGCATCCAGAGTCGCAGCCGCGGCCGGCGCCGTCCTGGAGGCGAAGAAATCGACCTCGACGATCTCCCTCGTCATCTTTGCAGCAGAGCCCGAAAGAGAGAATCCACAGTAGAGGAAAGAAGGAAGCAAGGAAGATTGGAGAGGAAGGGAATGAAGAGAAGCAGCGCTCGGCCTCGCCTTTTGTACAGCAAGCAACGTGATAGCGAAGAAGGGGAGGGGAGAGGAGAGGAGGGGAGAGGGCCGCGCGAAACACGTGAAGGAAGAAAGTACGAGCGGCGGGGCCCACACGCCGAGAAACCCCATCCCGACTTCTCTCTTTCCGAATTCAGTCACGTGGACCTTTCTATTCGACACGTGCCGGAAAGAACGGCGGAGGGAAAAACCCGGCCCCGCCGATTTCCCTTGCCGACTCCATCCATCCCGCCGCTTGCTGACAAAGGCCCCGGACCCCGGGTCAAGACTCGGTCCCGTAAACCGAATCGGATTACGCGATTCATCTGAATCGGTTGTGAATCTTTATCTCAATTAAAATATGAAATATAATAAAGTTATAAAATGTTAAAAATCTACGCAAAGCATTGGCTAACTGCACACATTAGTTTATATGGACAAAAATGCGCTATAGTGTTATAATGTTATATAGTGTTATAATGTTTCCGTCCAGAAACTTGGGTTAAGAAAGGATAAAAAATTATTGAGTAAAATGGTTATTTAAATGAGATGACAATAAATGTTGCTGAGGCGTCCTTCCCATGGCAATAAATGGTAGGAAAATTGCTACATTCATTTGAATAGAAAATTATTTTTTAGAAATTTATCTATTTTGTTGATTTCATTTTTTATAAATGTATCTACCTGCATAAATTTTAAAATTCATATATGGAAAGTGGAGGCCCATCATCTTAAATAGTGTAGGTGATTTTTTTTTTTCTTTTCTGTTTCTGTTTTCGATCCTTACCATTTACAGATGCAGCTTGAAAACTCTGTTTTAATCATCTAGACCAAAAAAAAGAGGCGTTTGGATGAAGTGCCACTTTTTTTTAAAGTGCATGAATGACAAGAAAATGCAGTTTTTTGAAAAAACTAAACCTATCATGCCTAGTTGTAAATATTAAAAACCTGTTTCAGTTTTTTTTTTTTTTTTTTTCACTGGTCATCCAAACATGCAAACTAAGTTTTCAAAAACTCATTAAAAGAAAACCAAGTTTAAGATGGTGGCATCCAAACGGCCCCAAAGTTTTAAAAAGCCAAAACCTGTTTTTGTATTTTATCTAAAACAAACTAACCGGGTTTTAAAAATTAATTAAAAAACCAGTTTTCACAAAACCTAGTTTCCTTAAAACTGTGTTTTTGACACCCTACCTCAAAAGCCTGTCCAACATAAAAAGATGTAATGGAAAAGAAAAAAAAAAAAACTTCAACTCGGTAATTCAAAATATTTGAACACACATACACACTCTCTCTCTACAATAATTAAAAGCTTATCTGACGAAGTCCCGGTGATGTAGAACCGCTTATCGAATCTATCTTATAATTTGGACAAACATGAAAGAAGCTTAACAAACTAGAGAATGAAAACATTTCAGTTTATTATTTCTTGATTATAAGAACATTTTTATGAGATCTGCTGCACATATACAAAAGACTTTGAAACTATTGTTATTGAGTCTAACTCAGAGTAAGCAAATAGTATTATATACGGAGATGTCAAACGGATGAGATTTGGATTAGATATACCTTCAATCATATATGCTTTTTCGGATATTCACATAGTCATATTTGAATACGAATAAAGAAAAGTCATATCCAAATCCAAAATCAGATTTTATAATCCGAGTCTGATTTTTATATTCATATCTGAATCCAAATCCGAATTTTGAAGCTTATTTTGCCAATTTTCAAAATGTAATAGCATTAGATCAAAACATGAATTTGATACGAATCCAATCTGCTATTTATGTATATTCAAATCCGATTGGATGCCATTTATTAAATCCGAATCCGACCCGATTTCTTAATCGGATATTAAATTTTCTTCCATATCTGATTTTTTCGGATTCGATTTCTTAATCGGATATTAAATCAAATGTATTGACATCCCTAATTATATATTCACCGAATTACAATTAAACTACGTATGATGGCTCTAGATTTGAGATTTAAGGGTCAGATTTGACGATCAGATGAGGATTTTAACAAAACTCAAATATTCCACAAAGGGAGGAAATCCGTGATTTTGAGATTGAGCGAGTTGTGCCCTTTGGGAGTTCGATCTAAGAAATCTTCTTGCGATGATTTACCAGTTTTTGAAGCGCACCACTTTTTTGAATGTATCGGGACAAAATTCCTTCAACTGCAAAGTGTACATCGCGGTTGAATTAGGCTGCACAACCAGTCGAGCCAACTTGGGTTCGACTTGAACTCGCTCGAAAAAGCTCGGCTTGAACTCGACTCATTTATAAACGAGTCGAGTTCGAGTTTTGTGGCGCAGATGCAATGAACGAGTTGATTGAGTTAATCGAGTCGAGCTCAAGCTTGACTTTGTATAATTGAGTCGAGCTCAACTTAGCTCGTGTGCAGCCCTACGGTTGAAGGCTTGGAGAATAGCCCTGGACGATTTATAAGCAAAGAAAAATTAATTCACGACACAAGAACTCTGAGCGGATGCTTGATGGCTTTGTATTTTGATTTTATAATTAAAATTCCATCTCGACTAGAATTGGAATGATAATTTCAGTTTTTGTTTTTCTTTGTGTGTTTGATAATATGGAATTTTGGTTCAAGAATTGAAAATGATGCTTTAACAAAATAAGAATTAAAATTTTAGAATTGATGAATTAAAACCATCACGACATGACATGCGTTCTAATAAAAGATGAAAAAATTCTAAAATTCTAGAATCACAATTCCTATTTCATTAAAATTCTTCTTGCTGAACGGTATCAGGGAACTTTCTGACAGGGACGACAGATTGGTATTCAAAATTGATGCAAACCAGGAAATCACTAGCTCACTTGTTTGGAACATGGTGAGAAGCAAAGGAAACAAAGAGACTTGGAAAAAGCTGGTTTGGAATGCAAATGCCCCAGCGCGCGCCAGCTGGTTTGTTTACCTAGCCACCAAATTTCGGCTTCTTACTACAGACCGCTTGAAGCATATGGGACTGCCCTTAGTCAATAGATGCTTCCTTTGTAAATCTGAGGAAGAGAGCAATCACCATATCTTATTCTCCTGCCGGGTAGCCAAGAATGTGTGGAGCTGGATAGTGAGGAAATTCAACCGAAAGAGATCTCCCTGGAGGAACATTAATGAGGAGCTCAAATACTGGTACGAAGTTAAGTTTCCACTTAGATGGACCTGTAAGTATTGGCGTGTAATGTTCCATATTGTAGTATGGCAACTCTGGTGGGCTCGCAACCAAGCTGCCCATGATAATTGGCAGCACCCGTCCATTCGTAGCATTACAAATAGGATTTGGAAGCTTGGCCAGAGGGTGGCTGAGGCGATCTTCTCGCAGAAGGAGGAATGGCAACTGATTCAACTATGGTGGTCCACAGGTATCCTCTGTAGTAAAAGAGAAGAAATACATAAAGATGAACACACTCTTCAAGTTGTTCATAGTAGAATTAACCTACGGCTTATGGTGACTGCAGTCTGGTGGGATAGTGATGCTGGAACTTACAAGGAGGCAAGCAGAGTGGCTCATGGTGGGGAGGATATTGCTGAAATGCATCTGTTGGAGTGCTGGCTAGGTAAGATGATGAACAGCTCTGGACGCCTCACGATCATATCCTCTAACAATGGTTGGAAACGCAGAATACGAGCTATGATTGAAGGACGCAGAACCATTCCAGAAAGATGGATGTTGTTCAGAAAGTGCTATGAAAGAACCAGTGTATCTAATGATTTTCCATCAGTGGATGCAGGTCAGCATCTCTTGCTTTATGGTCAGCAAGATGGACGCAACGATGGCGGGTAGTTTTTTGAATCAGTCTTGTTTTTGCCTAACAGCAGATGGGCTGTAATGTGTCTACACGCTTAACCCTAGTTTTTTGTCTACTCAATGGTCTCTGTCTTGCTTTCTGAGGGGTGAGGGTTTCTGCCCCTTGGGTTTTCTACTGTTGATGCTCTGCATCCCTGTAAATATAATTTTTTGTCAATAAAGGTGGGGAGCCTACCTCCCAGCAATCCATTATTGGAAGCTTGTGGAAAGCAATTCCGCCAAGAAAGGAGAAACAAAGTTTGCCCGCTTAAAAAGAGTCATCAAGCACACACTCATTTATATTTGCTTATTCTTATATTAACACCTTAAGAACATTTAATTGCTCACATATAAGCTGTCTATTAAAAGTTAGAAATAGTTACATTTGTGGCCACGAAATTTCTAACTCCGCCACCAATGTCACCCTTCTCCAATAAAAAAAATAAAATAAGTGGTTCAAAATGAACCAACCAAAGTTTATGAGACTTTGTCCATTCTCCAATAAAAATAAAACAAAAAAAAGTGGTTCAAATTGAACCAAACAAAGTTTATGAGGCTTTGTCCATTCTCCAATAAAAATAAAATAAAAAAAGTGGTTCAAATTGAACCAACCAAAGTTTATGAGACTCCCAAGATATTATCTACCAGCTGAGGCAAAGCTAGAAAGTTTTGGCTGAAGAGACAATCATTCAAAAAATTCTAGACCGTCGAAAGGCACTATATATAAACAAACAGTAAATGCCGAAAGGGCACTAGCATACAAAATACAAAAAATATGCTGGGTCAACTGAAATGTAAACAAGCAGCTTCATGGAACTGTGTGGGCAATTGCCCACACATGCTCCCATGTGGCTCCACCCCTACCACCAAGTCATCCGATTTTTGCGAGGACTTGAGAAAAAAAAAAACATTGACTTCGCTCATGGTTTGGATAATTTTTCTCAAGAAAGAAAATGCTCGGTGGTTGCTAAGTGTGCTGGCCTTATTTGTTTATATATATATATATATATATATATATATATATATATATATATATATATATATATATATATATATATATATATATAGACGATCGAGAGGGCCCCTAAACCTCTTTATTACGAGTAAATAGAGGGCTAGATACAAAGGGATACTAAACCCTTCAAATACATAATAAATTCTCGGAGACCTAGTAATATACAAATATGGGCCCTTGGGAGCAATTGCACTCACAAGTCCACATGTTGCTACTGTCCGCACAAGTCCACATGTTGGTACTGCCCACACAAGTCCACATGCATTGTTGTGGAAGGTTCCGTCTTGACCGACTTGGCTTGTTGTGCAATTCAAAGAAGTCATCTCCAAAAAAGTATCACATGGGTCACTTGACCGGTTCCTTTCATGGCCTCAACTTGTTGTTGAGTGAGTTGAGTGTGCCGGGGTTGGTGGATTGGTGCATGCAACAAATATACACTGGAAAAAAAAAAAGTACGAGTTAAGTTATTTTGAAGATTTTTCAAAAAAAAAAAAAATTAAATCAAATCATTCTAAGAATTCACCTTTGAGTGGTCATTGGTCCATCTAACTACAACCAAACCCATTAAGGCGGTAATTAAGTTGTTTTAAATCAAATTCTTTAACCACAAAAATGTAATTTACATGATATTTTTTTAATGTTTACTTAAGAAAAACCTTCTTTAGAATAAAACCATTGGTAAGGTCAGATCCATCTGTCTTATCCTTTAACTTGAGTGTCACACTTACTACAACTAAACTTGGAACTACTTTGATGCAAGCCACCTTGCCGCCAAATTGCGCTATGAGTATGCATCGACATTTTTGACTTAGGCAACTGCCTAACGCCGCGCTGCCAGTGGGCAATACTGGCCTTACTCGGCGTTTTGGATGCCACCACCGAACTTTTCAAACTTAAATATGTGTTATCTACTAACTGGGCTTGGCGATTTTTCTGTATCGTAGTTGAGATTGACTTCTACATCGAAGATTAGAAGGTGCCTTTTAGAGGCAAAAAGATGGAGGAACTCGTTTCTCATCTGTGGAAACTTCTTCTTGTTTAAAATGAGAAAGGTCCATCAACCATCGCAAATGAGTCGCTCGTTTTTCTCGTTGCGTTGGAAATGCATACGTATTTATTTATTCCTGACAATGATAAAGTTGTTGACTTTGGTGTTAATTTTCTAAACTTATTCTCTTGTTGTCTGATTTGTTTAATTCTTTTGCGCTGCTATTTGCAAATTGTTTAAATTCACTATTTTATAAACAGTTATTTTTTCTTGAATTTCTAAGGCTCGTTTTTAACATATGTTTCATATTCCAGGATTGTGTATTATGTTTCGCTTTCCATTCATCAATGGGTTTGGGGTGAGCAAGAAGTTAATCCCACAGTGAAAACTTTTGACTGGCAGCGGTTGGTAGGCAGACTAGCACATGGCTGTGTTTGTAGGAAGAAAGATTAGCATATCCATAGATTAAATCGCCCTCAATGGGAGGTTGCTCTAATGGTTTGGGATGGGGGTTAGGAGACTGCCAGTCTCCATTTCAAGTGTTTGGGGCGTCAATTTGTGCAAGTTGGTAGCGCTCAGAACCCCAACACTTTGGATTTGGATAGGATATCCAACGAATTGAACAGCTTTAGAAAAGTTACGTATAGAAAAAAAATTAATACTAGATTACGAAATCAGATAGAATTTGGATTTAAGAATCCTGATTTGGATCAGGATACAATTTTATTAAATACTTGATCAGATTCAGATTCAGTTTTAAATAGACATCCCACGTCTAATGCCCATATATTCTCCAAGATGACTGTTAATTAACATATCATAAATAAGATGGTGTGGATCAAATTTTGTTGTGTACTTCAAAGCCGAATTTGGATTCAGACGTGATATAGTTTTTTGTTTATTTTGAATTTGAATCCGAATTCAAATCCAAATATGTGACTGGATATGGTAAAGGAGACGGCCAGTCAGTTGACATTCTTAGATAATTACCAAATCCCAAAGAATCCTCCCCAGGTAGCAGTCATTTATAAAGGATATTGGCTATTTCTTTCAACCGTCGTCATAAAATTGAAAAAAAAAAAAAGCATTGAAACCTGAAAATTATGTCTTGTCGAAAAAGGCAAAAAAAAAAAGCTGTTTTTTTTTGTCTTTTAAACGTGTTTTCTTGCCTTTTTTTCGTTTTAGGCATCTTTTCACATTGTTTTGACGCCAACTGTTGTTTTTTATTTGTTCCGTGTCTACTTTTTTTTCACATTGTTTTATTAGTTTTTCATTTATTTTTTTAATATTTTTTTAAAATTTTACAGTATTTTTTATTTTTTAAGGCCATTTTATTATATCCAAGAGAAACCTCCACATTTAAACTATTTTTTGATGTGTTTTGAGGCAGCTCACGTTTAAATCATTGGTGAACTTTTACTTGAAAGGCAAGTTTTGAGTTATTTTTAAGGGGTTGGGCCACATAACATTAATATCTACCAGAATCTTAATGTTTTATAACTTATCGGGTTAGCTAGGGTTGACCTGACTGGGCCCGATCGACAAGTGTTTTTGAATACTTTTTTATTAATATATATATAATTATATATATGTTATTGTAATCAATTAAATTTATATATTATGCTATATTAAAAAATATTTTTTATTTAACCCCATGAGGCAGCTCCCGAGACCCGAGCCTGGGCTCGGGTTTCAAATGTCGGGCCGGGCTCGGGCCACAATCACAGCTGTGGCCTGGCTCAAGCCTCGGGTCGGGGTCGGGGTGAGCTGGCCCGGTGCCCAAGCCTAATTGTCAACCACCCCCTCAGTTTTTTTTTTTTTTTAAATTTAATGCAAGTGTTTGGTTGAAGACTCATCATCTGCAATTAATTACTTAGTGGCATGTTATCATGAATGAAGAGCACAACTCACAGGTGGGCTGGACAAGGAGGTCCCAAAGAAATCAAGATTAATTATTCCAAAAAAGTGGTTTTATATATTAAGTTGATTTTTTTTTATATTAAGTATATTTTGAATATACACCAATAATAACTATAAAGTTTGCACATATCACCTCGAATATGATGAAATGCTAATCCTATTCGCCAACATACAGGCACAGCGAATCCAATAACATGAAATTATCAATGAAAGTTTGAAAGAAACAAACAACTAGATGTACTCAATGTATATTTTAATAACAAGTTGGTGACCAAGAGATCACTCTTGATTATATTTTTGTCGTTCTTCTTTACATCCGAAAAGTCTACAGTGTATTCTGGCAACACTTTATTACTCTCTGTCTCTGTCTCTCGACAAAGCAAACAAGGTAAATTATTCGGGAAGTGCTTTTCATACACAAGATCTTCAGCAACTAAGACAAGAAAAAGGATATTCTCGAGACTAATTACCAAGTATGAACATATGGACCATGTGTACATAGACTGGCATGGACGTGTTCGTTTTTGGCCACTGGAAATGAGACAACATATCTTAAAACCAGGGGCCAAATTAGGTGTGGGCTTGTGTGGGCAGTTGCCCACACTGATCCACATAAGTTATCTTATTTACATATTGATGACTTAAATGATTTTGTCTATTATGTATTGGTACTCCTTCATTAATGTAAAAAGTTCTTATGTTAGTTCATTCAGCTACATGATTGAGCCACTGCTTAAAACACCAGCTTCTCAACTTTTTTTTATTTTTACATTAAAATTGTTTAATATTCACTTTGTTATACATGTAAGTGCCCCTTTAAAAATAAAAACCTGTGAATTAGTGCCCCTTAAAAAATTTGTTTTTGGCTCCGCCACTACTTCTTGCTCAGCAGGTTTGAGGCGACCATCATGTGTCCGATGCTTCCTGGTTCTTTGTATCATCGTTGTAATACAAAGGGTTGACACCACGAAAGATCAAGACGAAGACTAGCGGCCGATCAACACCAACCGAACTATTGCACCAACCCCTTTGGGATTTGTGCCAATCTAGAGGGCATACAATATGAAGTGGGTGGGACCAAGTTAGACATTAATACTCCATTTGAGTAACTTTTTGCCACCAATTGTTGACGTGGGAACAAGGAGACACATTGTTCTATGCAGAAATAGTTTGACATAATTGTGTAACTTAGGGAGCGAGAAAATGTCGGTCATATTAAAGAACATACCTTTGCCGACATTGAGCCCTTCAAAAAATGTTAGGCCCAACTTCTTAATCAAGTGGATGGAAATGGGCTCCTCACCCACCGAGAGTGTTGGAGTGTTTTTTAGGGTGAGCGAGAGGGTAAATCCCACCGCCTGAGTGAAGCCCGAAGGCCCCCCCATTTCCTCTGCCTCCGATGTCCTGAGCTGCGTCAGTGTCAGTGATATAACGGGACACCCTTTATTTAGATGTCGCGCACTGCCACCTTAAGACACAGGAACATAGCGCTCACGGGAATCGAACTAGAGACCTGTATTTTTCCAGGCCCCTAACCTGACTAGCTACGTTATTTTTACATTAAAAAAGTTAAAATAGTAAAAACGCTTTTTATAAGGTTAAAAATAAAAAGGTAAAATTCACCTTTCGCAAGAACAAAAATAACCCTTAAAACAATGACATGGTTTACAATAAATTTTAAAACGGCCACCTTACATAAATTTTAGACTGCAGTAGAAATCTATTAGAAGATCACGGTTTCTTGTTCTGCTAGTCCAACTTTTTTGTCAAGAAAAAAATCTGGGCAATCATGAAAAAATTCTGAAACTGTTTTTTTTTTTTGTTTAAATACTTGATTTCATTACGCTTTCTATTGAAAAAATCACAAATGGGCAACTAAAATATTTGAGCAAATAGCAAATCACTGTTCAACTTTAAAAGTAGAGATATCCATCTAATTTTCAAACGAACCTTCAAAGAATGTTGTTGATAGGAGAAAACATGAAAGTAGTATTTGAATAACACATAAAAACAAAAAATGGTTTCGCAAAAATTAGCTTTGTACAAAATTGGTTTCTTAATCAGGTTCGGAAAACTAGTTTGTGAATTTAGGAAATATGACCAAAACTCTCTCTGTCTCTCTCTCTCTTTTTTTTAAATAACCTGAGGTTCCAGGTTATTCACTCTCTTTTGAAAATCAAAATTTTCCAAAAATGAGTTTTGGTAAAACATATTTTCAATATAGTCAGCAAAGATGCTTACAGTGGCATTTTTGAAGTAAAAAACTATCTTTTTACTTCCAAAAATTAGTATTGGGGTATCTCTAAGTTTTTTATATAAATTGACAAAAGAAACTCCATTTAAAGGACCACTCATCTTTTGACAGATGAAAGATATTTTTGTATCCAAGGATTACTTTGCTCATTTTATAATAAACAAGTAACACTTCGTCATTTTATGTCAACAGTTAATATTTTCTGTTTGCCGCAAACTCTTTCAGATTTTCCAATGAAAAATTAGAATTTATATGTCAAGTTTTAAAAGATGAGGATTGATTTGTTTTAATTTTTCTATTATTTTGTGAGGCCTGTTACAAAAGTCTAGCCAACAGATGTAGGACTCAAGGGTTTTGGACATTAGACTGCCGTAAAGGTTATTTGAGAGCATGAATAGTTTTTAACTTGAGGTAGATTCATGAAACACTCACATAATATTCGTATTGTATCAAAAGACATATCTACTGAAGGTTAGATATGGGCTGATGTAGGTAACTGCCGACACCAGCCCCTTCAATATTTCTTTTGTTTTCACATGAATTTATTTAAATATTTGCATTGTTTTTATACATATGAATGCCCCACCAGATATGTTAGTGAATGGGTACCCCTTTGTAAATTTTCTAGTGCGTCCAAGAAAGTGAGAATTCCATAAAACAATAATGTAATATCACATTCCAAGAAACAGCGACTCCTCTCTTGTTTTTAGCTAATTTCTCTCCCATATGAATGGTTAATGTTGATCACGGGCCTAATCGACCTAACATGTGACGTTAGACGAAATATTAATTTGATTTATCATAATCCCAGTTCCGCAAAAACAAAGACAAAAAAAATCACTGCCATTTATTGAAAAGAATATACAGACCATTAAAAAACACAAACACTAATCCAATAAGGTTAGAGTAATGTAGCAGTGGCGGAGCCCGACATATTTGGCTCGACATATTTGGCTGAAGAGCACACACCATGTAGTTGAGGGGCATTATATATATAGATATGTAAAAAAATTTAGGATAAGCAAATAAATAAATAAGAAAATTTTATTGTACTGTGTGAGCAGTTGCCCACACGTGTCTTCAACCCGGAACATAGTACAAGGAGTGCAAAGAAATGACATTATTTGTATGTTAAAACACTCTCAAACTAGACCTTATTTATGCATGCAAAAAGATGTTTTTGGATGGTCTCTGACAGCTCCGGATCTTAGATATGACCCAAGGTATGATAAAACATGTTTTTGGATGGTCTCTGACAGCTCCCGATCTTAGATATGACCTAATGTATGATAAAAGATGTTTTTGGATGGTCTCTGACACCTCCCGATCTTAGATATGACTTAAGGTTTGAGATGAGATCCGGGGTCAATGGCAGAGCCAGAAATTTTTGACTGAGGAGCACTAACAAGCACTCGTAAATAAATAAATAAATAAATAAATAAATAAATAAATAAAATTGACTAAGGTATTGATGTATAAATAAATCAATTTCAGTGGACTGGTGTAGGCAATTGCCCACATCAGTCCACCTTGTCTCTGACACTGCCTGGGGTATATCAAAATCTTGACTTGAGAATCATAGACTTCAATCCACCAAGGGACCGAAATCCGCAATTTTTTGAACTTGTCACAAGGTCTAGTTCTGCCATTTGTGGCGAGTCCGATGACGGATCTCCGGCCGAGGTGCCGGAGATCTTTAGCTATGGCATTACCATAGGTACTAATTATAATTAGATGATTTATTTTTTTTAAATAAAAAATGCATGTACATCTTATCTATAAAGATTGAACAAAAAACTTTATATTTTTTTTTTTTGTAATTGGGTGTAGGTGCTACCAGAAGCATTCTTCAAATTTTCTTTTATGTGGATTTTCATGCACCTTTCTTCTCCACAATTTGCGGAGGCAGTGCATGCCATTGCCCACACCGGCCCCCCTATTAAAATGTGTTACAACCCAATTTTTATTTATTTGTATACAAGTGCCCCTTAAAATTTAAAAATTATTTTTTAGAATATTTTATTTTATTTTATTTCGGCCACTGTTCTAAATGTGCTTTAAGATTCTCCATGTGAATCAATGATTGCATAGACGACCTAAAGGCCTCTCGCATGTTTAGATTTTGATATTTTGCCTGATATCAAGCAAACGGCAAGGGAACCCTTTCCTATATATATATATATATATATAATCAGATTATTCATTAAGGTTTTGTTCATCCGGTGCTTAACGTTTAGCATGTTAATTTTTATTCAATATAAATAATTTTTTTTAACCAAATGAGTATTTTTATTACTTGTCATAAATTGAAAATGCACTCAGTCGGGCAGGCCTGTGCTAGCGGCCCGGGCCGAAGCTCAACACCAATTATAATAAAAAATATATAAAATATATAAATTTGGTCTATATTTATAAATAATTGCAATGAAAAAATATGTAAATATATTATAAATATAATTTAGAATATAAGTCATCCGGTGAAGCCAGCCTGTCTGAAGCCTGATTTTATGGTCTAGACTCAGCTTGTTTTGGAATGGGTGCGGTTAGGTTTACTCGTTACGAACACATGTGAAGATTTGAAGAGAGATCAGAACTCTCCCCTCTCTTTTTTCTTGCTCCCAAGGTTTAGGAATACTTCGGGATTTGTATGGAAAGCCGAACACCCATCAGCTAGAGTGCAACACATTTATTATTTGCATTTTAAAAGAATAATACTCAAAAAAATTAAACTGACTTGTAAAGCCGAACACCCAATACACTATTGTGGACATGTGTGTGACTTGAAGTTTATATTTGTTTATGAAGAAAACAACAACGCTAGTAGGTCATGTGATTGACGTGGTTATAATAAATTCAAATAAAAATAAAAGAACGTGTTGTCGGTCACATGCTTGTTTGGGCAATCATAAAATATGTAATTTGTACATTCTATATCACTCCAAAGTTTTGTTGATTATGTGTCACGTAAACAACAAAATATGAAAATAGAAAATACTTGTGTCCAAAGAAGAGAAGACTTTTTAGGCCCTCATGTATAATACAAAAAATGTTTAAACTTCTAATATTTTCCGTCAATAAGAGGTTAACAATCCACCACATAAAAGAGAGACGCTCAGACCAACCCCATAATGTTCAAACCTATATTCATCCTTAGTTTCGGTGATTGCCATTTGAAAGTAGTGCCGCATATGGATGTGCTGCGGCATCTACCGCGTCTGCACTAGCACCGGCACTCGCATCCCACACTCATGTGACATAGCTGTGCAGCAGTGGTGAAACGACATGTGAGCTGGTGCGGCAACTTTTTTTTTATTCTCATTTGGTCGAAATTTTCGAGTTCCTCAATCTACGACCATCATCATATATCTGACATGACCTTCCTCGACTTATAATCCTGTGAATGAATGAACATGTTTGACTTGAGAAACTTTTTCCACAACAAACTTTCTTAAGAATGTAGATTTGGGACTTGAGAAAAATCTTGGGAGAAAAATTGAGCTGATGCTGCATAGTTACAGAAAAGGCGTTTTTTTCAAAAAAATGCAAAAAAAACATGATAAATTAAATGGTCGTTTAAAACTTAAAAAAACGTATTTTCTCATTTTTTTTAATTTTTTTCAGTTTTTTTAATGCCAAACAGTTTTTTTTATTTGTTGCAAATCTTTTTATGTTTGTGTTATTAGTTTCTCAGTTATTTTATTTTTCTCTTATTTTTAATTTTTAAAAATTTTTAAAAATTTACTGTATTTTTCCTACTTTTTTCAAGCTCACCGTATTATACCTAAGGAAACCTCACCGTTTAAAACTCCGAGACGTTATTTGTGACTATGGTTGATGGTTGGTGATTATAAAGCTCGATCTTGATTTATTTGGGACTGAATAGTATTTTTCAAATTTGTATAAGCACGGAACAATATTTTTTTTCAAAATTTTTACATATACCAAGTTAAGAAATTTTAAAATGATATATTTTGTCTTTTATATACAAGATGGTTTTGTCTTTCTTTTTTGTTTTTATAAAAAGAGCTTTTACTTTTTTCGATCAAAGGCAGCTTTCCGCCACTTGGGCACACAATAATTAAAACAAAGCATGTGTCAGTGTTTTCGTTCAAAAATGAAATAATATTTCGGGAAAATTTTTAAATTTTAACATTGTTAATGGACTTGAAACATCTCCAAAAAAAAAAAAAAAAGCTAATGCTTAACAGCTTTAAAGTTTGGATGCTTCTCTAAACAAATGATTATATTGCAGTCGAACGTGACCGTGATCCGCTTACCACGTAGAAGAATCTTGCAATCTCATCATCTTCTGCTTTGTGTGGGAAGAAAAAATCATTTTTCTTGTCCATTTCACGTGGTGATCTTGCTTAGCTTTTTCGAGTGGAGATTTTCAAGCTTAGAATAAGCTGTAATTTGTCTGAGAAGACCAATTAAAGGAGCCAATGCTCAAGTTCAATTTCTCGAGTCACATATTGCTTCGCTTAAACTTGAGTTGAGCTTTGCTTAAACAAGTTCGAGTTCAACTTGTTTAAGCTTGTATCAGTTAAGTCTTCAAATAAAAATAAAAACTGTAAAAAAAATCATCCACATGGTCCTGAAGATTAACAAATTGGGAAGACATGCACCGAGCCAAGTTTAAACAAGTTGATATCGTACAACTCAAACTCGACTTGTTTATAACTCGAGTTTTAACTCAAGCTCGACTCGACTTGTTTATTAAATGAGTAGAGCTCGAATCGAGCTTACATAGGCATGTTCAAGCCGATCCCCAGTTGACTCGACACGTTGTACATTCCTAACTAGGAGTGAAGGAACTGCCTGTTTGCAAAGTGAAGATAAAACCTGGTTTTATGAATTGTAGAATCTATCCTGCAGCAATCTAAGTTTTTCGAAAACAGAAAACACTGTTTTCTGATGTGGTAAGAAATCAAAACCCAAAAAACTAGTAAATAAAATGAAGCACATTATTCCCCGGCCAATAAGGCCGGGAAATGGGCCAGCTACTGTGGGGGCTGTCGCCGCTAGTTGGCCCATTTCCCGGCTGGTGGGTGGCCGGAAGATATCCGGCCACGGAAAAGGTCGGATGAGTGTGAACAAACAAAAAGGAAAAAGAAATTGTTGGACACATTTTTCCTCCATCCATTGACTGAAAGGTAGGCAGGTGAGGATTCTCTACAGATCAGTTGGTTTCTAACTGGATAAGAAATTGCATTCAAGACAATGACTCGACGGTTCCTGCCCAGCATCCCCACTAGCATCAGATGCAGGGGCACATTCAAGAGGAACCAAATTATAGTTTTAAAATTTTGACAAAGGCTGAAATATTATTTTTAAAATTTTTTACATAGAATACATAAAAGTTTTCAAAATATTATATGTATATTTAAAAAAAAAAAATTAAGGGGTGCCCTGGCCCTTGCCGTCCCCGCTTGGCTCTGCCTCTGATCGGATACAACATTTATATACAATCTTGCTGAGTCTTGATTGGAGCCTTATCATATTAATAGTTCAGATTTAGATTCACTGCGTGAGGGATCAGTTTGTTATTAGCCTTCACATCTGGATTTCTTCAGTGGATTTAACTATTTTTTAACAAATCGGAGCAAAGAACCACTGACATCTTCACCAACAAGGCAACAATACAGCCAAAGTTAAGGCGAGCAGGAGGTTAAAATATTATGATGCTGCTGCATTGAGACACACCTCAACCGCACCCTCGTTTAAAATATTTTTTTCCTTTTTTGTTATCCTTTCTTTCTTTATGTACCGTAATAAGAGTAAAAAAACCACCGTAATAAGAGTAAAAAAACCACGCAAACAAACAATCATAATATATATATATATATATATATATATATATATATATGTATATATATGTATGTATGTATATATATATATATATATGTATGTATGTATGTATGTATACCCTCATCGCATCTCTGCATCTAAAATTTTTTGGATGTGCTGCGTCGGCACCTACACGGGCACTCTCGCACCCCACACTCATGTTACATAGCTGTATAGCAGTGGTGAAGCGACATGTAGGTTGGTGTGGGCAGCTTTTTTTTATTTTCATGTGGATGCTTCAACAATTTGCTTATTCATTTATATTCATGCCCTTTAAGGTGTAAACAATTTGTGAAGTAGTGGCTTTCAGCCTAAAATCTCTGGATCTGCCACGGCTTTGCAGAAGAAAAAAGGCTGCCACTATAGGATGAACTCAAGTACCACATTCTCATGTGGTTGAATTTTTTGAGTTCCTCAAGCTACGACCATGATCATACATCCCCGACATGACCTTCTTCGACTAAAGCCTATAATCCTGTGAATGAACATGTTTAACTTGAGAAACTTTTTCCAGAACAAACTTTCTTTAACGAATTCAGAATACAAATTGAATTTTTCTACACTGCTTTTGAAAAAGTGCAAAGATCTACCCCAGAAAATTTTGTAACGAGTATTAATAGTCAAATCATTGCTGTTTGACTCGGACCTGTTCTTAAAAAGTCTGGTTATTTGGAATTCTCTTTTGACAAATTGGCCTCAGAAACGATGATAAGATTGGACCTTGATTTTCTTTACCTAGACGATCATTTATAGCGTGGTCGACTGCCCTTCATGTTTCTCACATGACGCTATTGCCAAATGATATGAAGTCTTTGTAAAAGAGACCGAGTTCTATGCGCCACCTCGCGTACGCAACTTAAAATGTAAAAGACGTTTAGAATACGCTTGTTGACAGTCGTTTTCTTCCATTGAAATCTAAGCTTCTTTGAACAATGCGCTATCTCACAGCAGGTGAATCTTTAACCTCTATGTCAAAGAGAAACTATTGCCTCTAATTCTTTTCACACGCTCCAAATTTCTAATTATGGGATCATTTCTTTTACCTTAAGGTTGTGCTTCGGATCTGTGAGATCTGAGGCCGCATTAAAAGGTGAGTTTTAAAAGATCTTGAGTTTAAACAAATTGAGGATCTTACCACGTTACATGTCAAAAACGATGGATTTAAGATCAGTCTGACCTTAAATCCGCAGATATAAGATCTACGGTGAAACAAACACACCCTTATCTCTTTCAAATTCATGCATGACTTTGCCAATTTACAATTTCTTGCCTTCTTCATTGCGAGTGTCCACATCTTTTTCTCTCACCTGGAGGTCAAATTTTCTTAGTTAGGAGTCATTTGCGTGGACAAGACTTAAACTAAAAGACCCTGATTTGTCTAATACAGTAAGGCAGATGTCAGAATAAGCTGTAATTTGTCTTGATTTCACTAATAATATATAGTCTAAACCCTGATTTCATTCTTAAAATAAACTGTAATTTGTCTCAGAAGACCAATTGAAGGAGCCAATGCTAAAGTTCAATTTGGCAGAAAGAATGCTTGAGTTACATATTGCTGCTTGGCTCAAACTTGAGTTGAGCTTTACGATGCAAGTCCGAGTTCGACTTGTTTAAGTTTGTATCACTCAAGTCTTCAAATAAAAATAAAAACTGTAAAAAAATGTGTTAATTCACCAAAAATCACCAACATGCTCTTGAAGATTAACAAATTGGGAAGGCGTGAGCCAAGCCAAATTTGAACGAGTCAATATCGTATAACTCAAACTCGACTTGTTTATAACTCGAGTTTTGACTCAAGCTCGACTCAACTTGTTTATTTAATGAGTAGCGCTCGAATGGAGCTTACACAGGCATGTTCAAGTCGAGCCCTAGTTGACTCTGACACGTTGTACATTCCTAACTAGCAGTGAAGGAAGGAGCTGCTTGTTTAAAAAATGAGGATAAAACCTGGTTTTATGAATTGTAGAATCTACCATGCAGAAATCAAGTTTTTCTAAAACAGAAAACACGGTTTTCGGATGTGGTAAGAAATCAAAACCTAAAATTCTAGTAACTAAAATGAAGCACATTATTCCCCGGCCAATGTGGCCGGGAAATGGGCCAGCTACTGTGGGGGTTGTCCCCGCTAGTTGGCCCACTTCCCGGCTGGTGGGTGGCTGGAAGATATCCGGCCATGGAAAAGGTTGGATGAATGTGAACAAACAAAGAGGAAAAAGAAATTGTTGGCCTCATGTTTCCTCCATCCATTGACTGAAAGGTAGGCAGGTGAGGATTCTCTACAGATCAGTTGGTTTCTAGCTGGATAAGAAATTGCATTCAAGACAATGACTTGACGGTTCCATTCAAGCATCCCACCAGCATCAGAAGCAGCAGGGGTAGATCCAAGAATTTTTCGAATTATAGTTTTAAAATTTTAACAAAGGCCAAAATATCATTTTTAAAATTTTTACATAGAATACATGAAATTTCTCAAGATTTATATGTATATTTAAAAAAAAAAAATTGAGAGGTGACCAGGGCCCTTGCCGTCCCCTCTTTCTTTAGCTTGTGAAACTTTTCCCAGAAAAAAACTTTCTTTAGCAAAGTAGATTTGGGACTTGAGTTAAATCTTGGGTGAAAAATTGAGCTGGGTTGGCTTTGATTTATTCATGGGTGGAGCCAGAAATTTCTTTTAAGAAGGGGCTGAATAGTATTTTTGAAATTTGTAGAAGGGAGGAACAATATTTTTTTAGAATTCTTACATATACCAACTTAAAATTTTTTGAAAATATAAACATAATTTTTTTTTTCAAAAATGAGACAAAGGGGTGAAGGCAAAAAGTGCAAAAATCTACCCCAAAAATTTTGTAACAAGTATTAATAGTCAAATCATTGCTATTTGACTCGGACGTGTTCTTGAAAAGTCCAGTTATTTCAAATTCTCTTTTGACAAATTGGCTTCACAAAAGATTATAATATTGGATCTTGATTTTCTTTACCTAGAGGATCATTTATCTTGCGATAGCGTGGTCGAGTGCCCTTACTAAGCTTTCATCATTGGGTTAGTCATATACTTCACATGTAGCGTGGTCGAGTGCCCTTACTAGGCTTTCATTATTGGGTTAGTCATATACTTCACATGTTTCTTATGTACTTCACATGTTTCTTACATGACGCTATCGTCAAATGATATGATGTTCTCGTAAAAGAGACTGAGTTCTATGCGGCCACCTCCTGTACCCAACTTCAAAATGTAAAAGACGTTTAGAATACGCAGTCTTCTTCTCCGATTGACATCTAAGGATCTTTGAACAATGGGTTATCTCACAACAGGTGACTCTTTAACCTCTATGTCAAAGAGAAAAACTAGTGCATATATAATTCTTTTCACACGCTCCAAATTCCTAATTATGGGATGATTTCTTTTACCTTAACGTTGTGTTTGATAGCTTCGGATCTGAGATCTGAGGCTGCATTAAAAGGCGTGTTTTGAAAGATCTTCAGTTTAATGTTTAAACAAATTGAATATCTCAGTAACGATATCTGCGGATCTAAGCCCTATGCACTAAGTCACAGTGGTACGCCACACGCCACTTTTGGTGGTGTACCCATACCGGTACGGCGGTACATACGTCCTGGTACGTTTGAATCTAGATCCGGGTCGGATCCAGATCCAAACTGCATTATAACTAAAAAAAATTACTTATTCTTCATTTTTTTTTGTTTTTTTATACTTTAACATAAAAAGTGTCATTAACAAGATAAAACATTGATAATTTATATATTATGAGCCTCTTTTTATTGACATTTTTGTTACAACTTGTGGTTTAATTATATATAATAATTATTTTTTTAAATTAATCATATATAATAGTCGCCGTACCCGTACCAAGATTTAAAAAAATGCCGTACTCGTACCGGTACCCCCGTACCCGTACCGGTACCATTGTGACATAGCCTATGCATAAGGGATCACTGTATCATTATCCTTCACATATGGATTTCTTCAGTGGATTTAAATATTTTTAACAAATCCGAGCAATTAAGTAGGCTCCACTTTGGAAAGAGTTTTCAATTTCAAAGTCCTCGTGGTTCAATGGCCTTTGCTGTGCTTGGAACTCATGAAAAAGCACTAGTCACAAGCGTCTACATCCATTTAACTAAAATAAGACATAAAAACGTGTACTTCATTGAGGTCTGGATATGCGCTAGAAGCGGCCCTACAAGCCAATGTATTATCTTCATTTAATTATTGCAAATTTCCTTTCAAGATAGCAATCTCCATTTAAAAAACACAGACGAGTCCAATAAAGTTTGAGGAACTAGCAAAGGCAGAGTTACATATATTTTGCTGAGGGGCACAAACCATGTACTTGAGGGGCATTATATATGTAAACATGTAAAAATTTAGGGTCAACTAGTAAGTAAGAAAATTTTGTTGGACTGTGTGGGCAGTTGCCCAAATGTGTCTTTGCCTCTGGACCATAGTGCTCTCCTCTATAGATGTACAAGAAGCGCAAATAAAGGACATTATTTGTATGTTAAATCCCTCTCTCTCTCTCTCTTTCAAACTAGACCTTATTTATGCAAGGGAAAGAATGTTGTGGATGGTGTTTGATAGCTTTGTATCTCGTATATGATATCAGGTCTGATATGAGATCCGGGGTATATCAACCCCTTAACTTGAGAATCATAGATTTTGGATGTATATGATATCAGGTCTGATATGAGATCCGGGGTATATCAACCCCTTAACTTGAGAATCATAGATTTCGGATATACGAAAGGATCTCAATTCTTGGACTTGTCACTAGGCCTGGGCATCGGGCCTGTCCAACCCGATAAGAGTCTGGTTCGAACGGCCCAACATCTGAAAATCGAGTTTGGAGCCGACCTGATACCTAAAATCTGAGCCTGAAAACGGCCCGGACCGTCCCGGCTATCTTGAAAGCAATCTGATCTCTCTTTTCTTCATCATGTTCATTATACTTTTGTTTATTCGATGCTGCGTTAATATTTTATTAATATGAAAACACTTTATTGCCTTGTCTTAAATTGAAAATGCACGGTTGAGTGACAGTCAAACTCACAGCCTGGGCTTGCTGCTCTCGCTCAACCATCAAGGACTTGGCCCTAACTAAGCTTGAATCGAATATAATAAAAAATATATAAATTTGATATATATTGTTAAATAATTATAATAAATATATAGATGTAATAAATATAGTTCATAATATATGTTATTCGGTCAAATCTAACTTGCCAGAACCTTGATTTTGTGTTCGAGGCAAAGCCTGTTTCAAACAAGATACTTTTTGAGGTTTAAGGTTACTTCACGAGTGAGAAATGAGACACCTATCAACTAAAGTGCAACACATCTATTATTTGATACAGTGTCCATTCGAATCAAACTTGTTTGTATTTGTTTGTCAATAAAAAACAACGTGAGTTGGTCACGTGATTCAAATAAAAATGCATTTTTGCCATGTGGGTCAGTTTGGTCAATAAAATATATAATTCACACTTTTTTATCATGCAAAAGTTGGGTTGATTACGCGTTCGGCGCATGTAGACAATAAAATATAAAAATAAAATAATACTTGTTTACTTTCAAACCAACGACCTTTTAAGCCTTACTATAGGACATAAACATATTCAATTCTGTATTTTGGGGTAAAACAAGAGGTTAACAAACCACCACCCGAAACAAAAACAGGAGGTATTGATGATTGTCGTTTGGAAGCAGCGCTGTATAGCTGGGAATTCCAAATTCTCATTTTTCCGTTGGTATGGACCAATGGCGGAGCTACTTGTTGGCTGGTGTGGGCAATTGCCCACATCAGCCCAACAAAAATTTTATTATAGAGTATCAAGATCAGTTGTCATGACTCAAAAGTTGAATGCTCTGTCGATACCAAACTTGTGTCGCCTACTCAAGTGCCCCTTTGCGAAAAATTTCTGGCTCCACTGCTGGACTGGACGGCACTGGTCTGGACCGCACCCAGTAAGCTTGGGAAAGTATTCCCGACCGACAAATGTTGCTAGGCTTTTAACGCTAGGTTTCTATCATCGTGCTTGCCACTTGATAAAAGGTTGAAACCAGGAACTTGAATGATGAAAACTACCAAACAAATCTTTCAGTCAGATTTTCCCACCAGGAAACTCTACCGGGAACCGCCGAACTGGTGTCCAAAAAGTCAAGGCAACACTTCCAATTTCCTGCTAGTTCTGGATCTGGGCGTTCTTCACTTTCTGCAATCGAAGCATCCCACCTACAGCTTCCAAACAGAGGATTGGATGCATTTTTGTGGGAAAAGTCTAGCTCCTTAATTATCTGCATTAGACAAGAAGATCAAGTCACCACCTTTTCACCTTATAGAAGTTCTGTAACCATGAAAGCCTTTTATTCGGTTGTTCAGCGATCTCGATTTTGCTCAGATTAGCGTGAGAACATGACCCACTCGGTCAGGGAAGAAAGCCAAGCTGGGCAAGAGACTGCCATGATTTTCTATCCAAAAAAGGTAGATTTCCTGAGAAATAAAAGAAGGTAAGAAAAGTTTTCCTATGTGATAGCATAGACATGGACTTATACCAGAAAATGGTTCTTACTGGATCTCCCAGCTGCCAAAGCCAAGCTGACCACAACTTTTGATCGCCAGAGAGGAGGTCATTAATAGAGAGAATATATCCATTACTTTCAGAAAATATTGTTTGGAGATGGTCAAGAGTTCAACGTTTGTGTTTTCTGGTATAATTGGTAGAGATCTGCGCAACTCCTCTTTACTGCAGTGGTGAAGTTGCATGTCGGCTTGTGTTTATTCATTTATACTCACGCAGTTTAAGGCATACAGATTTTTGAAACATTGCCTTTCATCCTATAGGATGAACTCAGGTACCAGACTCTCATGTGGTTAAATTTTTCTACCACATCTCTGACATGACCTCCTTAGATTATAGCTTATAATCATGTGAATGAACATGTTTAATTTGCGAAAATTTTCCCAAGAAAAAAATAGTTAAATCTCTCAGCAATTTTAGTTATAAAACATTAGAAAAAGTAGAGGTTAGCCTCTGTTAAACGTTTTTTAGAGTTTTTAATAGTTCCGCCATTCTAAGATAGCTGGAAGTTGAAAGTCGACAGTTTCTCTACATCAAAGACAAAAACAATGGCCTCAATTGTTTTCACACACGGCAAATTCGATGCCTCCAATTTCGTGCTGATTTCTTCTACTCCAATCTCTTTCGAGTTCATCGACAACTCTGTCAGTTTACAATCACTTGCCTTCTTATATTTGCAAGTGTCCACCTCTTTCTCTAACCTTGAAGTCAGATTTTCTCAGGTAAGAGTCGTTTTCTTTCCCAAACATGGCGCAAAACCTACACTGAAAGAACTGGATTTTTCCAATACAATAAGGCAGAAGTTTGTCAATTCAATTGCCTGTAAGTGAGATAAATTTGGCAAAATCTCATTTTCGAAAAGGACTGTTCATTCATTGCCATGCTTGGTGGGTCTGCCGACATAACTGCATTGCGTGCCTTCAAAGGGCAGTGAACACCCAACTCATATAAAATGTTCTTCACAAGATCCACCATTTCATTGTGTGAATGGTATTTTGTCTTTTAATAAAATATGGTTTTGTCTTCTCCTTTTTGTTTTTATAAGAAGAACTCTTGCTTTTTAAGATCAACCGCCACTTGGGCACCCGTAGACGAACCAAGTGGCTTGAATCTGTTGGCTCGATCGTTGTCTGTTCAATTTAGGGATGGAGCCAAGGTAGGGCTTGCATGGGCCGTGTCCCCACTTCAATTTTTTTTTAAGAAAAAACTTACATGTAATTTTTAAAAAAATTTACTTGTTTTATATAAAAATTTTGAAAAATTATATTTCTGCCCTAATCAAAAGAGAAACTTTAATTCGATCCACCTCATGAAAAATTTCTAGCTCTGCTTCATACTCAATTCTACAACACGATGGTTCATCATCATCCAAACAAAGAATTAAAATCAATGGCACATGATAATTAAAATAATGCATGTGCCAGTGTTTATGTCAAAAAATAAAATAATATTTCCAGAAAATTGTTTACTTTTCAGAATGTAAATGGAAGTTAAAGGAAGCAAATAGATTCTAATGCATAACAACTTCTAAGTTTGGATGCTTTTTCCAAACAAATGATTATAGCGCACTTGAATGTGAAGGCGGTGATCCGCTTACCGCGTTGGAGAATCTAATCATCTTCGCTTTACGTGGAAGAAAGGCATCTTTCGGCTTGTCGCAATCCATTTCACGCGGATACCTTGCTTTTTCCATTGATGATTTTCATGATGCTTAAAAATGAACTGTAATTTGTCCTAGAAGACCAATTAATGGAACCAGTTGGAAGGTTCAATTCACAAGAAAGTGTAACTTTGTCGTTCCCCGTTTATTCATAAGAAAACGGCACGGAGTAGGAATACACGAGAAGCAAGCTGAGCTCGAGAGCTACATATTGCTTGGCTGGGATTCGAGTCCTGCTTTGTGAGATCAGTTCGAGTTCCACTAGTTTAAGTCCTATCACTATATTTTTTAAATAAAAATAAAAATTACAAAAAAAAGTGTTGAATTCACAAAAAATTTATCAACATGCCCTGAATATGAACAAATAAGAAAGATACGGGCCGAGTGGAGTCGATCTCTTTCAACTCAAACTCGAACCATTTATAACTCAAGCTCGACCCAGACTTGTTTATTAAACGATTCAAGCTCTAATAGAAAACAAGGGCCAGTTCGAGTAGAGCTCGAGTTGACTCGACTAGTTGTACATGCCTACCTAGGAATGAAGTAGAGGCCCTGTTTGCAAAGCAGGAGCTAAAACCTGGTTTTATGAATTCCAGGATCTACTCTAAAGAAATCAAGTTTTTGGAAAACTAAGATTGCCAACGACACGGTTTGAATCACGTTATTCCCCGGCCAATGTGGTGATTATATCTGGTGTTTGATTGTTGGATTTGGAAAAAATATTCATGATCATACCATTTTTTCTTGAATAATAACACAATGGTTGTGTTTGGATGACACCATAAAAAACGTTGTTTTTTGTGTGTGGTGAAAACATAGATTTTAATTAATTTTCAAAACCCAGTTTGTGTATTTGAATGACAAGATCAAAATGATGTTTATGCGAAAAAGATTTATTCATACTCTTTTGAGAAAGTTGTGTCAAAACATGGTTTTTCAATGATCCAGTTTCCAATCTTCATCTAAATAAAGCACATTTTAGAGGGAAGACAGTATTTTGCTTTCTAGAACGCATTTAAGGGTGTCAACCAAGCAAGCCCAATGTTCTTTTTAATATGTGTCTTAACTTCTAAATGTTCTTCTTTCAACCTTGGCAAAAAATATCTAATATTTTCATGTTATTAGAAGCGCATGTAAGTTTTTCTGTGGCTAATAAGAAAGACTCAAAGGACTATTTTTGAGAACTTGATTGCCAAATTAGCAAAAAAATACCATTTCCCCCCAGAAAATAGCATGAAAAATATGCCAGATTTTGTTACTACATTTTAGTTTTCTTGGAGAAAACCACACATATATTAATAAAAGGTACTGTCACATAATTATCTTAAATATTCGTAGAAACATATAAGTTACTTGGAATAAATAAATCATGTATTGATGTTATTGGATATAGTGAAGAAAGCTAACTCAAAACAATTCTCTAATAATTTGTTTTAGATTTTGGTCGTTTATGGCCAACCCAAGCTTAAGTGAGTAATAACTCAAGGTTAGGTGATTATTTTTGAACTTAGCTAACAATACGAAAAGGTTTGTATGTTTTTCATTATTACCAATAATCATGAACCAACATGTTTTTCAACGTGAAAAATAAAGGCTTGGAGTTCTTTTCCAATTTATTCCATGAGTTGAGAACATATTAGTTTTACATGATATCATCTTTCTCTTCATATCCCAACCTGCATTATTTTGCGCGCAAAACCTTCTCCATTTTAGCAGCGGAACAACTTGTCCTTTCTCGGTAAGTATCGTAGCAAAGGGGTGGTCTTCTATATACGAACTCTTTGAATCTGAATCGAATGACTTTTCCGATTTCCATTTGTTTGTATTGAAAAACTATGTGGTTTGTCAATCTCCTACTAGTGCAAGAGTTCACAGAAATGATTTACCCATTAACGCAGAAGAAGATACTACAATAGAGACACACAATCATTACTAATTTTGACCAGCTTTCTCAAATTCCATGACAACATAAAGCTAGCTTTCCTCCAGCAACTTAACAGGCTTTAAATGCATCCTGCTTCTAAGTTTTTCACTCCCTTTTACAAAACCAGGATTTGTCAAAACTGGGTTTTGTTTGCACAGAACTCAGTTTTGATGTCATTCAAACGCTTCAAAAATCTAGTTTTGAAGGCAAATCGTGTTTGTAAAGTGTCACCCAAACACTCTGCAATTTTGAATATAAACCCAGGCCAATCAGGTCAAGCATTCGAGGAAACGTCATATTTAGTCAGGTTGAAATTTTTGCTCGACCAGGTTAATAATGGGGACAATCTTAGGTGCAAAACAAAGATCATACGGGAGCCGGGTTAATTTGAAGTGTAGATTATATCGTCTCCTGTGGCTTCTGGTTCTTAACTTTAGTTATGTTCTTTTGATAAGTCTAACCATATAGATGGTGCCAGAAACTTAGGAAAATCATGCTTTTTTTTTTTCAAATATGTAGTTTCAATATAAGTTAAAAAAATTAGAGCTTTCCTCTTTAACTTTCATAAACTACTCCTCCCCCCTTGTTCTTAGCTCATAGATTGCATTTATGATTGCATTTATGCCGTCAGGATCGCCCACGATACTGGAGCCAGCTCGAACTCAAGTTCATCTTTAAGTTTACCAAACAAACTCCTTCTTATCTTAAATTGACCTTGGTGGGTTGTCAGGTCTATTCGCTATTTTTCTTCACTGCAAATGGTGGATGCATGACATTTTAGTTGAAGGGTGTCGCGCTCTCCACGAAGCTATTTGAAAGGAACATGAGTTTTTTTCTTCACCTTCTTCTATCTTTAAAATGATCAACACTAATGCACTTCTTCCAAAAGAGAGGTTAGGAGCATCAAAGAACTGGAAATACACATTTTCAAATGTAATGACGGGAAATACATACCGTTACATTGATAAGCTGTCGTGGTTTTATGCTGTAGTTGGACTCAGACTCAGTTTGTCATGATTGAGTCTAGAATGTATAATTCTGCAACGTGAAGGTTCTTCGCCATTAATTTGATCCAACGCTTCTCAGAGACTATGGAGAGGTGCTCAAGCGTTGCAATAGCAGCAGGAAGTATTGACACATCTTCCATAGGTTCTTCCAAGAATTTGAAGATCAAAATCAGATGGGGAGCAAGCAAATGACATTATTATATATTGAATCTCTTGTAAAATCATTTTATACACATCCATACTTTCATAGGACATCAGGGACAAAAAATTCCAACCACAATCTCAAGTAATAGTGAATGTTCTGATTGGCTTGCAAATCCAGTTCTCGCATGTGGTCAGTGTTCTTGAACTATAGATACCTCTGCAACATCTCACCCTTTTTCCCTTTCAGTACTCTTCAATAATCCTCTTACAACACCTCCCCAATTCTCATTATTGCAAAGCAAAAATCAAAGACACCTGTATTTTGTATGCGTGCCTCGGTAAATTACACATGATAAAATCATCTCAAGATGTCATTTAATAGCCAATGTTCTGTTTGACTTGCTTATCATCTGTTGCATGTTATCATTGTCCCCATTAAATATAGTCATCTCTGCAACATGTCAACTTTCTTTTATTTAGACTTTTCAATCCGCATTTTACTAAACCCTCCACATTTCTTAGTATTGTAAATAAAAATGACATATACCTGTACTTAGGCAGGCATTCTTTGACAACATACACATACCTGTATTTAGGTAGGCATTCTTTGACAACATACAGTTGATACAATCACCTAAGGATCCAATATTCCAATATAACTGGACAGGTACTACAGCACTGGTATAAGCGAATCGTATGATACATTAACGACAATAATTGTGTTTTACTTGATGAATCCAATGTCGTTGCTTTTGCAACTAGTGATAAGAAATCTCAGCTGTTCCTTGATGCAAGAAGTGCAAATCGTCAGAAAACAACTTTTGCGATCAGATTTTGCACAGATTTTATACAAAAAAGGTTATCAGATTTGGAGAGCTAGAACTGACATAAGATAATTTTTTTTCTTGGTTTGCACCTATGATGCTCTCTTAGTAATTTACTCGCTCCACCAGCTAGTGTTAGATGATCAAATGTTTAACATGAAGAATAAAAACCAGGTACAATAAGCATCTTTAGGGCTCCTAGAAGGATTTTCTAATTCTTTCTATAAGGTTGCATTTGATTAGGTCCGCAGTGGTGATCTCAAATCGCAGAGGATCTGAGATCTACCGCTTTCAAGTTTGACTCCCTCTCATCCGATTTCAATTCCATTCTTTTCACACTAGCGTGTGTTTATAAACATCAATCGATATCGGAGGGACTTGATGCAATTCTGATCAATGATCAGCAATTGATGCAAATTTATTCACTAGCTCGTAGTCTTCGATGCCACTTTGTGGTGGGTTAGTAGTTTACTGATTTTACTGTGCTTCTTATGAAAGCAACCGGGACTTCGTTTCTTCAAAAATATCATCCCCTGCTGTTTACAGCAGCCTATTAACAGCAGACTTTAAGGTTGCTGATAGCCTCCGATCTCAATCGAAAGCTGCATAAAAAAATGTATTTTTGAAATCTTCAGTTAAAACAAACTAAATGGATTTGCAATTCAGGCCATATCGTTAAAAACCATGAATTGAAGATCGGATGGGTGGGGTTCGCTCTTAAATCCATGAAAATGAGATCCTCAAAATCTGAGATCAGTGGTAAAACAAACCCAACAAATGTAAATTTAATCATATACTGACCAACTTTCCAAAATTAAAATCTGATGTAGAAAACTTATTTTGATGCAAAACTAAGTTCGAAAGATTTCCACGTTGCAACCCAAATAGTTGTAGGTAACAACAAAAATCCCGTGCTTAAATCTATCGATTTCATAGTTGTGAACAACCAAAGACAAACGCATATACATTGACAAAAACGCTCTGAGAGTCTCAGGTAATACCAAAAAGAAAAAAGGTATCTCTGGAGGACATAAAATTACACATAATCGTGGGAAGGAGCGTGAAGCCCCAAAACAGAGAATCGCAACAGGGGAGTCGTCGTCGTTAGTTCATCAGAAGGACATTTTTGTAATCCTCACGCTTTCAGCAAGTAGGCGTTGGATTGTATTCAGTCCTCATCTGAAAAACGCGACCCCAAAAAGTTCATAAAAACTCAAAATCCAGAGAACTTCAAAAGAGATGAAATGACGCAAAGACGAAACGACGATGGAAATGTTAAAAAAAAAAAAACCAAGTCCGGAGAGAAAAGCACAATAGGAACCCAAAAAAGAGGAAAACAAGAGAGGCATCTCCCATAGCATCAGTTTTAAAAAGCTCGATATTTTGTTGCATCATCGATGACCTCATTGCATTCGCAGAAAAAATTCATCACCTGCTCAGGAGACACCCAACCGCTTATTTTGAGAAACAGAGAGAGAGAGAGAGAGAGGAAGAAGAAGAACGGCTCGCACGGAGATTGGATTTATAGAAGAAGATCATGAGACCAGAAAGCAAGTAAAGAGAAGAAAGCTGGAAAACTACAGAGGCGAGAAGGAAGAGAACAAGCCACCAAGAGACGGAAAAGAGGCGAGGAGAGGAATGAGAAGAAACCAACCCTAGGGTTTCTTAGTCCCCCGCCCTATCACTACTTACGTATATATAGCGTCAGAGAGGAAGAGAGAGAACATAAGAGTTTGGATCTCGGATCTGTGTGAAACCCAAGAATGAACAAGTCCCCATTACCAATTTACCATGCGTCGGGTCCAGGATCTGGTCCACGTCTACTACCAGACCCGGTGTTGCCTGGGTCGTCGTTTTGGACGTGAACGGGTCGCGCCGGAAGCGAGGCCGCAGCTTACGGTTGGAGTCACTTGAAAACCAGCAGCGAAGACGTAAAACCCTAACCGGAATTATTATTCCGGAAACCCATGTAACGGCTCCAAAAATAATTTTCTGTTTCCAAAAATAATTTTTTGTTTGATTGAGAGGAATTTTTTTTTAATTTTGAATTATTATTCCGCTGTTACAAGACATTTCCTGTGAATCAAACGCCCCAACTATAACGGGAAGGTGAAAACTCTTAAGCAGTCGGATCCCTATCTCTGGATATTCATTAGTCTGGATTGATCCGAAGATGTTATAGAGAGAGAGAGAGAGAGAGAGAGAGAGAGAGAAAGAGATAGAATAGTTCGAGGGAGAGTGTTATTCCACCACTCGAAACAAAGCCCGAAGGCCCCCCTTTCCCTCTGCCTCTTAGAGAGAATAGTTGATAACCCATGATTCGGACTGGAATTTGCTGGAGATTAGGTCGCCCGGTCAGTAAGTTGACTCATGACTCAGTTGCATTAGTTCATAAACTTTTTATAATGTATTTTTTTATATAAATAGATGAAAAAGGAAAATCTGTAAGGACTTATTGTTTGATCTTTTGATCAACTAAAACTTGAACCCCATGGGGTTGTAGCGCACTAGCACGGGAAAGTGCTCCATCCGCTAAGAACTCGGGATCAAGTCCTTGGGCATCACATGCCCGCTCCTGAAGTGCTCAGTTCCTGACCCGTAAAAATGCCCAAAGGATTGGCTGGTATTCCACCAATTAGTCACCCAAGGTTCAATACTTTTATTAAATGAGAGAGAAATCCCCAAGGCAGAAATAGATAGATGCAAGATATGGTAGGGGATTCAATGCTTGCATATCCATCATTTGAGTCTCCAACAATTATTCAAAAAATATGATCATCCAGTTCATATAAAACCTATCACTAAAATACCCCTAGAAGTGGGTAGGGCTAAGTGGAGCGAAAAGGGTTTTCCATGAGATGGGAAATGAGAACTATTAGCCCCACACGGGGTTTGTGAATAAGTAATTGTTTGGTAATGAACAAGAAATATCAGTCTTTCTGCTAAACAGGATCTATTGAGATTCTGTTGATACAAAGCCAATTCTATTATTGAACGTTCCAATTCGTGTGCATCCAGCAGGAATTAAACCTACGAATTTGCCAATTATGAGTTGGGTGCTTTAACCATTCAGCCATGGATGCTTTGCGGAGACTTGTCATCAACGGGGGTTGTCTTTGTGTAAGTGGATTCAATTGAAATATAATCTTTCGTTTAGGAGAAATCAATGAAATGACATCAATTCATGTCAGTTGTGTCCAAAATGGTGCCGATAAGAAGAAGGAATCACCAGGAATTTCCAGATATATTACTCAAAAGAATCGACACAATACACCTGGTCGATAGGAATTGAAGAAATTCTGTCCCTATTGTTACAAACATACGATTCACGGGGAGATAAAGATCTTCTCTTATTAAAATGAAAGATATTACTTACTCCATTGATTCGAGAGAACAAGAGAACAATAACCTGACAATTATTTTTCAGCAAGCCACTGCTACATCCATTTCATTAGGAATTGATGATTTTTTAACAACACCTTCTAAGAGATGGTAAGTCCAAGATGCTGAACAACAAAGTTTGATTTTGGAAAATTTTTTGTATAACAGGATTATTAGTTACTCGTTGGATTTATTCGGGACATGTACCATTAAGTGATCTATATGAATCATTAATGTTCCTTTAACGAAGTTTCTCCCTTATTCATATAGTTCCATATTTTAGAAACTTTAAGAATTTTTTCAGTAAAATAACCGCCCCAAGCGCTATTTTAACCCAAGGCTTTGGCACTTCGTTTTATAAGTTCACTGAAAATTATAAGTTCATTGCAAAAATTCCATTTGCTCAATTGAGTTTCTCTTGCCCCTTTTTCTTTTATCCCCCATACTTCTCTTCTTTCTTATGAATTCAAAGAGGTTCTGGTAAACCCACAATTCATATTTATTTGATTTGCCGAATGAGACCCAGAACCTTTATTATTTCGACACAACGAAACAACGGAAAATTACTTTTCTTTGGATGAAGTAGTTAAATAGGAGGATCACTATGACTATAGCCCTTGGTAGATTTACCAAAGAAGAAAATGATCGATCAGTATAAACATCAACAACTTCGAATTGGATTAGTTTCTCCTAAACAAATACATGCTTGTGCCAACAAAATCCTACCAAATGGAGAGATAGTTGGAGAGGTGACAAAACCCTATACTTTTCATAACAAAACCAATAGACCGGAAAAAGATGGGTTGTTTTGTGAAAGATTTTTTGGACCTATAAAAAGTGGAATTTGTGCTTGTGGAAATTATCGAGTGATCGGGGCGGTGGAATGAACCACTCACCCTAGGAAAAGAAAAAAAAATAAAACTGAATAAAATGTAATATAAATATATGTCAACACCTAACAAAGTTTGTGGCATCTCATAATTCAAAAAATAGTAAACTTCAATATTCAACAAATGTGACTAAAAAAAACATGTAATTCGTTGATGGTCCAGACTTACTCGGTGGACCTTGACTCATGACCCAATAAGTGAACGATTCTTGTCGGCTCGGGTGACTCGTGCCGTCCGAACCGTGAGTTTGCTTAACAATGTTTTTATTGTCCCCTTGACCCGCTATGCTACACCAATTAGAGATATTAGTGATGAGAGGAGCAGAGGATCACTAACCTCTCTTTATAGATATCAAACGTAGCACCAGACACAAATGTGAAGGGTGTCAAACCGAAAATCCAAATTCTAACTTAATTATCCACTTAGAATATACGTTAAGTTGTGTCTAAATCAATTTTAAGCATCCTCCAGGAGTATGTGGATAATCATTTGAAGCAAATGATCTCGTGAGACATATTTGGAGAGTTTCAATCTGGTGAATCTGCTGGCGTCTAAGAAATTTAAATTGCATATAACAAATTGACCTAAAAACTACTTGGTTGTTTATAAGATTGCTATCTTTTTGTATTCACCTGATAGAATACAAAACAATAATGCAGAACTTTATATGGTTTCATTTTGTTAAGCCTTGACCGCAAATTGTGGCTAAGACTACACAATTTAAAGTTTTCATGATCAATGTACAAATTGGCATTAAAAACATGGAATTTATTTTTTGGTTTTCTTGTTTCATGAGAAAATCTTGTTGGTGACGAGCAATTATGAAATTGCGTAACCAATCTAAATATAATTAGTAATCAGATTTAGATTTCTTTAACAAATATGACTAAAGGATTCAAATTTGGATATTTCCTTGAATATATTCAATCCATTTACTTCCCTACTTTGGGAGTGAACAAATATAGTGTGAGTTTGAATCAAGTAGAACAAAAAATGAAATTTCAATTCACAATGGATCCATTTGCAAGCAATGCAGAAAATCATGTTAAACTTGAAACCTAGGCTAAAGTACTGGATCCCTAGAATTCTGTTTAGGCCAAAATACTTTAATTTTAGAACCTTATATTAAGCATGCATTTCCAATACATCTAGCAGAAGGGTAATATTTCAAGTGTTCCTGGTTACACTTTTCCAAGACCACATGAGTTTTGGGTTCACTAAGATCGTGTGATTTTAAGTCCCAGATTGTCTAGACCTTTGTCATCCTCTGTCGACAGTTGAGAAAAAGAGGGGGAGATGCCTCAAGAACATGACCCCAAAAAACTTTGAACCCTAGAAAATTTCAAAAGGATAAAAAGATGCAAAGAAGACAACTTCTGATGAACAGATGTGGGGGATTCTTCAAATCTCCAACATTTACGTTTAGCAGAAACTTCTTAGCTAACCAAGAGATTGCAGACTTGGCTTACACGGCCCATCTCCTCAAGTTTTTGGGAAGCTGATGAACTCCCAAAACCAGTGTTATCGGCATCGTACGATACATTATGCTTACAATACACAATACGCTCGTACATCGTAGGTGAATTGCCCGTACCGTATAATACAGGCGATACACTCCCGTATCATATAATATGCAGAAAAACATAAAAAGGGGCCTGACCCCCTTTTGCGTTATGTTTTAAAGACTCTACGCTCCTCTCTCTTTCTCTCTTATTTCTAAATACTGGAAAAGACGTGAGGGAGAGATTTTGCTCATTTCAATCAAGAATCACTAAGGATTCATCTATTTGAGAGAGTCTACTAGCCGGTGAATAAGCTTTCTCCTAGTAGGAACTGTGGGAAGGTTGAAGAAAGAGAGTTTTGCGAGGGAGGGAAGGATTAAACTATAAATTGTCCTAAGTCCAGTTCTTGAGCCATGTGGGCTGGTCCATGCACTCGCTCTGGAATATAGGCTTTCTAAGGACAAGCTATAAATCAAATGGACACTGATCACGGGGGAATCAAATGCACGCGGCCACAAGAATGAGTGGTGGGAAGCAGTCCAATATTCGGTCGTCCTGGTTAAAGACATTCCTGTTGATCAAAGACAGGGATGATGATGATATACATCAGCACATTGGTGGGTTCCAATGGATGTTGTCCTCTCGATTTACCGATCACTCTTGCCACCCGGTGTCATAACATGATAACATTCCCAAAGGGCGTGTAATCCTCTCTCTTGGTTGCTCCTTCTTTTCACCCCTTCGCAGCCTACCTCCCGTTTTTGGTGGTAAACTTGGCGATAGTAGTTTGTAGCTTATCAGTTGCTTGCTGGTGGCAGATGGCAGATTTGAGAGGAAGGCAGACAATAACAGGGTGATCAGAAAAACACTTGCAGACTCTGTTAGCAACTTGGTCAAGGCCTATGTGCATCTTGCATTCCATAGTCTTGGTCAGCAATTGCGTTTGGTTATTGATTAGCTTTTTATTCTCTTCCTTCCATCCTTCCCTCCCTCTCATATCTGTTGTTATTGGTCATAATTAAGGTTATGATACACTAGTTACGTTTGCGATACATTATGAAACGGCGTACAGATCAGCCAGACCAATACATATTATGCTATGCCTTTTACAACATTGTCCAAAACAGCTTGACACACTTTACCTCTCCTCCTCCCATCACTCACTTGTACAAGGAATTTAACCTTCCAAGTGGATGGAGAGACTCAATACATTTCACAAAAGCCTAATCCTATAAATCAAACCTAGTTGCTCCCTCCCATCTAAACAGAGGAAATCAACACTAACCCAGGCTGCCATTCAACCGTACCTGCAACACCAAGCATTCCATTTTTACGGCAAGATTCCACCCTCTCATTTCATATCCAATGCTCCCATTTAATGCCAGTCACTAGTCAATTCTCCACCTTCTTCTGCCTCTCCACCTTCTTCTAATTCCAAGAGCTGATAAACTCCTTACGATCCTTCCATATGGTCTTTGATTAATTTCTCCCTACCTTAAAGCCATTTATCTAAAATGGTTTCTTGTCTTCCATATACCAAAACAGAAAATGAAAGATGAGGTTCCAACAACTTTGTAAAGCACCTATACACATTTTATTCCTCCTCCACCTCACGAGATTAGATTTAACATTCTCTGCAGCTCTCCAATTCACCCGAAACTTAAAAGACAAAAAATTTCCAAAATTCTTTATGACACTGGACATTAAAAAATAGGTGGCAATCTTTCTCTTCTGTTATGTGACACAGATAACAACGTGATCTAACGAGAGGCCTAATTTTTTGAGACGGCTTTCCATTAGAAGCCTGCCAATGCACCCCACATAACATTATTCTCCGATTGTGACATAATCTGTTGGGTTTGGTCCAGCCTCAAGAGAGGACCCGACCCGTCACTTAATTGACGGGCAGATGAAAAGGGAGAGCACCCGATGGTGCCCCTCTCTCATGACATCTCTCTCTAGTGGGTTTTTTGTTTTGGGGAAAAAGAAAAGAGAGAGAAAGGAAAATAACATTAACATAAGCTCAACAAAAAGTTGAACTTGAAAAAGTTTACAACTACAAATCAGCTCTTAATGCTTGTATGAGGTTGAGTGTACCAGTATTTCCCCATAGGTTACGGGAAATTAACTAAACATCATACAAAATGGAGGAAGCCATATGTTCCACTGAGACCGCCTCATTTCTATAGATAATATCATTTATGGAGTTCCAAATGACCCACCAAAACGTAAACAACCAAATTCTCCAGATGGTGCGCCATTTCTTTTTGTGCCTCACTCTACTTGGTCCATGGATCCGGTCCCGAATTGTAGATATGTTTGTGACTTCGATGGGGGGCATAGACCAAGTAAAAACATAAAGATCTTGAGACACTTGACAGAACCATGCCAGGTGAGTGATAGTTTCCTCGACACAACAACATAGAGGGCATCTACTGGCAAGGTGAAAACCGGACCTTTTGAGGTTATTTTGAGTCTGAACGTGGTCCAATAGAATGAGCCATGCAAGAGTTTTGGATCGTCTAGTAGGACCTCCAGCCCAAAGAAGATTATGAGGAAACCAGTTGACCCCGAGAGGTTGAAGCAAGCTATATGCATGATGTACAGAGAAACGCCCTTCACCATCTCTAGCCCATGAAAAAAAATGCTCTATAAAATCCGCTTTGAATTGAACTTGTTGAAGGTAGATATCCAAGACTTCATCAAATGAGATGTTCTTCCTCTGTTGGGGAGAGAAGAGAGACTATGCAAATTGTATTTGTGTCTTAAGGTCATCGCACAAATAGAGTTGGAGACTTGGATGAATGCCCACCACTTTAAAATAAGAGAAATATTTCTCTTCCTGATATCTGGGACTCCTAAACCTCCACGAGCAGAAGGTTGAGTAACATATTCTCAAGCCACAAGATGTTTTTTCCTCTCCAGGTTTCTCCCACACCACAAAAATCTCTTGAGAATATGATTGATCTCCCTTTCTACCTTGACAGGTAGGGAGAGCACTTATATAAAATAAGATGGCAAAGAGGAGAGCACATGCTTGATCATAGTTACCCGGCCAGCTAGAGAAAAATATCTCGATTTCCAAGAGGCCAGCCTATTATTAATATTATCTATGATTGGCAACCAAGAGGGTGTCTTGATTGCTTGAAGTTGAAGGGGAAGACCTAAGTACTCGATCAGAAGATCCACAATTCGGCATTGAAAAATATGAGAAGCCATAAACCTAGTGTATGCATCGACATGGAACAAGGTAATAGACGTTTTACCTTCATTGATGTCAAGACCAGATGCCATAGAGAAGATACGAATAATGAGCAATGTTATCATCATCTGTTGGGGAGTTGCTTCTCCAAAAAGGATCAAGTCCTCTACTGAATAATATTAGATGAGAGATCATCCACATTGATCTGGTTAAGTAACCCGCTTGTAACCACCCTTTTAATCAAGACTGCTAAACCTTCTACTGCAATATTGAACAAGGCTGGGGATAGAGGGCAGCCTTGTGTAACTCCTCGTTGTGGTATAAAGAAGGGCCCTCGACGTCCATTAACCACGAGAGATGCCTCTGATTTAATAAGCAACTCTTTGATCCATGAGATGTACCGTCTACCAAAATTCATATACTCCAATACTTGCAACAAATAAGCTCAGGATAAGCAATCAAAGGCTTTTTTAAGTCTACTTTGAGCATGAAGAAAGGGCGCTTTGTCTTGTTCATAGAGTGAATAGTCTCGGAGGCCAAAATAAAAGCATGATGAATGTCTCTTCTCGGTATAAATGCAAACTGATCATGTGAAATTAATTGAGGAAGAAGTGGTCTAGTTCTTGCATCAATTACCTTAGCGATTATCCTTCTTAAAGCCCCCATTATGGAGATTGGACGAAAGTTTGAAATATTGTTGTTGGGAATAAGTGTAATTAAGTACTTGTGCACATCCCGTGGAAGCAATGCATTCCGATGAAATTCTGTAAAAATACTGCATACCTCTTCGTCCACTGTGTCCCAATGCCATTTAAAGAAGTCAATCGGAAAACCATCTGGTGCAAGCGCCTTCAGCTTGGACATAGCGCTAATAGCTGAAAGAATTTCTGTGTGGGCAAATGGGATTTGAAAGGCTTTAGCTTGAGATGGAGGTAAAGTATGAAAGCCAGATGAACCAAGAATGCACATCTCATAATCTTGTCGTGCATAGAGCTGCGTAAAAAAATTGGTTGCAGCCTCCACTAGCTCTTGTTGTTGATAGGTTATTCCTGCAATGTGGAGAGAAGTAATACGAGAAGCACGATATCTTTCAGAAGCAGACCGATGAAAGAAAGAATTATTGCCGTCGCCCAGTGCCAACCAAGAAACACGTGACCTTTGCTTCCATCGAACCTCATCACGAGATCTCCAATCTACAATTAAGCTGGAGAGCTCATTGATTCTAGCTCTAATATCAGATTGCTCACTAGAAGAAGCAGGAGGAGTAACATTGGACAAATGCGATAGCTCATGCTCCCAAGACTTGAAGTTATTAAATTTGGCCACTTTATATTCAGCCAACCACACCCTGATATCAGAAGCGAGTCTTCTGAGTTTCCTACAAACATTAATGGCCGCTCTATCGTGCAAGAATGGAGTTGAAGGAAGAACCTTCCGCCAACTATTCTTGACAATATCTTTGAACTGAGACATGGTATTCCACCAACACTCATAAGTGAAAGGTCTCGCTCTAAGAAAACCAGAGCTCCAAGAGAGAACGATGGCTCCATGGTCTGAAATAGAACGAACATGACAAGACACTGTAATGTTTGGGAGCAGCTGCAAGACATTTGGGCTAATGAGTACTCTATCAAGAATTCTCATGCAAGGGAGCAGCCTATTATTTGACCATGTGTATGCCTCACCAAATGTGAGAGTGCGCAGAGGCCATGCCGTTGCACAAAATGCTGAAACGAGCGAATAGAGGGGTTCATGTTGGCTGGTTGGCTTGACTCGCTAGTATGAAGCAGGCAGTTAAAGTCCCCTGCAAGAATGTGGGAGAGTTCTGATGATGCCAGGATGCGCGACAGGTCGGCCCATAATAAGTGGTAGTTAGTTGATGTCACTAGCCCATAGATGAAGGAGAAAGCCACCCACGTATCAACAGAATACAACTGAGCTCGAAGAGAAATGGAGAAGGGCCCAATATCGAATACTTTCATTGAAATGCCCTTACACCAAAGAATTAAAATCCTCCCTGCAACTCCAATAGCAGGCTTGAAAGCAAAGTTTGCACCCCTCCAAATGGAGTGCACGATTGACATAGTAACAAATTTCATTTTTGTTCCTAAAACCACAACAAAGTGTGGTTGAAGCTGTTGAATATAATTTGCCAAAACAATCTCTTCTTATAGGAGTTAAGTCCCCAGATATTCCAAATCAAACACTTCATTGCAAATGGTCCATATAAACCCAAGGTCGCCTGGCACTAGAAGAACGCCGAGGAGAGCTGTTCGCCCGAGCTATCTCTTTGGTCCTCCTTAAACTGTTTGAATTCCTTGAAGTTGTGTCCACACGTTCTAAAAGTGAAAGAGTTAATGATTGCACTTGAGAAGGAGTAACCGACACTTGGAGGCAGTCAATGGCATCCATAAGGGAGCAACCAAGGATCTGTGTGAGGGAATCGGGAGAGGTAGAGATGCATGGTGAAGGTGATGGTGTATGGGAGCCTGTGGAAACAAAGCTGCACAAAGCGATGATGCCTGCGCACAAAGCGTCTCCCAAAAAGGGTGTCGAGGGAGAAAAGACAAAGAGACCCACTTAGAAAACTGAGAGTTCAAAATTAAAGCACCGTTTCTCCAGTCAAAATGTACGTGTGCCTGGATTAGCATGCTCTCACTGTTAAAAGACAGTGTGGCAACAATCCTCCGAACAGGTAAATGAGTTGCGTTTGCCGCCATAGGAGGGAAAAAAACGTCTTCAGTCGGGAGCGAAACGAAACGCCTGAGATAATTAAAAGCAGCAGAAGACGTGCACGATCGTACGAGCCTGGACTGACTTGGCGCGAGAGGTAATATTTGCCTAGGCGCTACATTCCTCGAACATGAGGCAGCTGGGCAGACGGTGGAATGAGCCGTTGGTTTGAAATAGTCCAATGGAGGTGACTGCGATGTCAGACTGCGTAGCAGCGTAGGGCTCAATGTAGCAGGCAGACCTGTCAACGTGTAATCATCCACCATAGACACGTGCAGGGGGCTGCGAGAGGGGCTGATGGGGACCCAGATGTCTCCAACACGAAACACCTGTGTAGCCTCCTGCTGCGATTCAGGCGGGCATGGAAGATGAACCTGACTGAACGAAACCTTCTTATTCCTCTTTTTATCCTTCTTAGCAAAACAGGGGGAAGGAAACGAGTTTCCACCCAAGGCCGAAGAACACCGAACAGGACGAAGAGATGATGCATGCCGACCACAATGAAAACAAATACATCTCTTAGCAAAGTTTAAGGTTGTGCATGCAGAGCACCACCAATCGCCAGGTCTAGCAGCATGAATGCAACAACGCTTCGAAACAAAATGAAAAGATGATTGCCATGGCGGCAAAGGTGACTCCCAACCTTCTCCCGGATGGAGAAAGAAATAAGGGGGTTTAAGGGAAGAGATGACCCCATTATAAGACATTGAACATTCTTCAATAGACTTCGTGAATCCGGATCACCTCATTTCCTCATTCTGACCCTCCATCCATGGAGCGCATACGGTATTCTGAGCCCCCGCAATGCAATATCAACAAATCGCATTGTAGGTATGATGAGATTATTTTGGTAACGAATGAATCAGAACCTTATTTTATTACAATACAAATGAATTGAATTCCTATTAATTCCTTTCTTTTCTAAAAACCACTTCGTTTCTTGGTGTCAAAAAATGAGATGGTACAAAGGTTGAGAATCTATTCCCTTTTTCTCCCCCAACAGGTCTTGGAGATTTGTAATGCTTACTCTCAAACTGTTCGTTTATACGGTGGTGACAGGGGCGGAGGGAGGGGGGGCCCGCCCGGGCCATGGCCCGGGTAAGCCAAATTTTTTTTTATATGTAAAAAAATCAAAATTTTTTAGTTTGGCCCGACTCATCGTTCCTCTTGGCCCTACCGTCGCTTTTCTTGGCCCGACCCGCGGATGGTTTGGCCTGTTAGGAACAACACACAAAACACTCCGCTCACACTCTCAAGAGGATGTTAGAAGCAAAAGGAAGAAGACAACGATTTACGTGGTTCGGAGCAATAATCTCCTACGTCCACGGTCGCACAGAACTCTTGTATTCTCTCTCAGATGAACACACACAGAATAACCAACACAAGCGGTGGCCCTCCTCTCAACATAAGGATTAGGGCAAAAACCCGCATTTGTACAAAAGACATATATGCCCTTACATATGGGAAAAAAATTTCTTCGGGGGCTATCGCCCCTGAACCCCCAAGCAAGGGGGCGCTGCCCCCTGCAACCCCAGCCAACCCGTGACAATGGCACATGGGTGTCCAATATTGATCAAATTCCATACACCAACATGGCCCACCCCACAACAAAATCCTGGCTCCGCCCCTGGGTGGTGATATTCTTTGTTTCGCTCTTCATCTTCGGATTCCTGTCTAATGACCCAGGACGTAATCCTGGACGCGAAGAATAAAGAATAATAGATTTTTTCTTTCCTTTTTTTGGTTTGGTTTCTAAATCCATCTTCTTAACTTCAAATTTGATCTATTCCATACATTTCATTTATTTCAATGAAATCATCAATCCAACCAAACCAAAGGGACTCGGGGTTTATAGAATGAGAACACCTCACGACGAATCCCACGAACAAAAACATGAACATCTGCTGCCTTTAAAGCTCCCCTCCAAACACATCGACGCAGAAATCCCCCAAGACTGGTGAAGAAACCGTCTGACAGCCTGAAAGGCAACTGAACCGGAAGCCCCCATGCCCTCAGCGTTGATGCCAGGCCCCAAGCATTCAGATCAATTGCGAGTTTGTGCAATGCATCCTTGTTGTTAGAAGGAGAGCTAGAAGCGTAAACCCCCCAGAAACGGTCAGTGATGCGACGTGTTTTCATCAGGTAGAGAAAAGCCTTCGGGACATGACAATGGTGGTGGAGGTCGCCGTCGGAGACTGACGGCAGTGAAGGTCCGAGCCAAGAGAGAGAGAGAGCGAGAGAGAGAGAGAGCCCAAAGAGAGAAGATTGAGAGAGATAGAGAGACGCGTTAAATGTAAAGAGAGAGAGAAAGAGAGATGCGTCGGAAAAAGGAAGGCAAGAAGAAAGAGGAAGAAGAGCACGGTTGTAGGTTTGGGCAGCCGTGTGGGTTCAAGTGTAGAGAGAGAAAGTGAAGAAAACAAGGGAAAGAAAAGAAGAACATACGGTGATTTATTTTCATGTTGTTTTCTTGAGAATGATTTATGCTATTCTCTGCAAGAAGGACAACTTAGTTGTATTGCCTCTTTGATATATATATAAAGTCTCTCTTGCCCATGGTTTTTTACCTCATTATTTGGGGTTTTTCTATGTAAATTGGTCTCTTATTTTCTGCACTTTTAGCATATATCATGACACATAATGCTGCAATATTGGTGTTGGAAACTTGATTTTGTGCTCGCAGCCAAGTGGTTCCAGTTTTCAGCAGTTTTGTGCACTTCTCACTACCAAACTAGTTGCTTGGGGCTGTTTTATTGTTGTTGAAAGTTGTCATTAGCTGCATATTATTGGACATATATATTGTTGAAGTTTGGGAGCGTTTGTGTTAGCATTGAGAGTTGTTTTTGCTGGTTATTATCTTCTTAAACATTCTTTTTAGGGGAATAGACTATAACAAAATCAACATAAGCACCTAAGACCGCTTGGTGGATCTCTTCATCAGGAATAGGATTTAGCAGAAAATTATTCTCTGATTAAGACACCAATGAGCCATCAACATGGCAAGCTGAGATCTCTCCATTACCTTCAGTACTTCCTAAGAGGTCCCTAAAGAAATCCAAGCAAATTTCCATCACCAACTTGGGATAATCTACTACTTCATCCCCCTTTTTTAATTAATGAATATAATTCTTCCTGCATCTTACCACTAACTGATGCATGAAAAAAGGAAGTGCTTAAGTCACCTAGCTGAAACCATTTAACACGAGATTTTTGCCTCCAAAGTTCTTCTTCTATGAGAAGCAACTTCTAACTTCACCCTCCACTCTTCTCAACTAGCAGCAAGATTACCTGATTCCAGCTTTTGTTGGCAGACCTGCAAATTCCGTTTGGCCTAAAGGATCAAGCTTTGAAAAGAGCTAAACTTCCTGCTTTTACACATGGTAATTCTGTTTGTCGATTACCATGTTTGCTTTCAAACACACCCTATACTTTCTTCTTCCTACAATATTTTGTCGAATGTCAACGCTGAAGGCCCATCAAGGTTGGTTAATTTCTGATTCATAGCTAGGAATCCTGTTTGCTGGAGTCTCAGTCAGTCAGATATTATTAGACATCGGATTGAATCGGATTCACTGCTTCATTTAGAAAGATTTGGTAAATCCCATTTCATATCTGGATTTTGAATTTTGGACTTTTTGTAATTTGTGCAACTTAGTGCAAAGGGTGCTTTCTGATGAACATATCCAGATCTCGTTGCCTGATAGTGAGGTCCGTCTACCTGATTGCATAAATCAATGCATTCCTCGTTAACCATCATGCATTTTTTATTAACCCTATGACTAAATACACTGGTTTCAACTTTTATACAATTATACTTTTAATTTTTAAAAAAAAATTAACTACCAACCCTAAATTAACTAGATCTTTTTCTTCTTTTTCCAGGTGGATCGAAGGATGCCATACATTGGCATTACCGGTGATGATATCAGTTGATGTAAGATATATAAGCTTATAAGCTTACACCTCAATATTCTTATACCCATTAAGTTAAAATCCTCTCAACTTCCGCCATCAAATGAATAAAGAAATCTGTCTCTGCTTGATTGAGGAAATCAGAACCTAAAAGGATAGACAATTGTGCTAAAAGTAACCTACATAGAAAACGCGCTTGTGTGTGTATATATATATATATAAGTTCAAATATGCTGGGTGACTAAAAATTAAAAATAATCCTTAATAAACAGTCGCCACATGTGGATTAACAACAGTTTATGGTACAACAATGATTTTTGGTGCTTTTAGACTTTCAGTAACAGTCTATTATTCTTTCAATGACAAATTTTTTATTGTTAGTCATCTGACATACCTGAAATTTTAATCCTTATATATATAGGGAGAGAGAGAGAGAGAGAGGGAGACATGAACTAAACCTATAACAAGGACAAAAAACGATGTTATAATTTCATCTTCAAATTAACAACAGATATGTTGTTTGGGGTTTTCTGTTTTGCATGCAACTTGAGTCAGAGCAGCTGATTGCATTCCCATTCAACCCTGCCGAAGGTTTTTATACTTCAAATTGTAGTAGACATAAATCAACATATACAGGCTATTTACAAATTACAAGCGGCTAGCAGAATACGTAATACAACTTTTGTGCATAATATCAAGACACAAGAAGATGACTCCATTCTCTGATAGAATGTATACATTCTAATAATCAGCAGCTTAACACTTCCTTAGTGCCGATTCCGATAACTTTTCGCCTTACATTGCCTTCGCTCAATTCAAAAACTCCAAAACCATTATAAGAATGATCCTTGCACATCTTCTTCAATCTATTTGTCCGTTTCTAGGGCACTCCGATCAGAAGAATATCTCCTCTAAGGCTCTAACATTCATGAAACCCTTCAGTAGATCGAAAATTGTTTCCCCTGTCTCCATCTCTAATTCTGCCTCTTCTCCAAATTATTGCTGCAAAAATATATCCAGTTATATCCGAGTGGATGGCAACTACAATTTTATGTGCGTTTTTTTCCTGCAGATACAAATAGAAATACTCTTTCAGCCTTGCCCAGTAAATGATGGCCATGGATCTCCCCTCAATCCTGTGGCCAACCACAAAGACATCTCATTATAATGCCTTCAGGAATCGCTAACAAAAAGGTTTTTCAGAAGTTTTTACTAATCCTTTCTTGTGTATCATGGATCCGAGCATTCTTGCACTTCCATATGCACCACAATGCCAAAGACAGAAGTAGAAGCCAATCTTTCTTAATCCATTTAACCTTGAATCTAAATTTCATCCACCATTTTCACAACTCCAAAACTCCCTCATTCAACTTAATTTCCACAACAAAAAATGCACCCACATGGTGGGATACCTATTTAGTTGTTGAACAAGTAGTGACCAGACGAGAATGAGATTCTAAATCTCTCACACAAAGAGCAAATCTGTAAACAACACAGATACCATACTGTTGCAGCTTATCATACGTAAGCAACCTGTTTTGCATTTCGCTAGATCGCTGCACCACTTTGCATATGGGGTAGCATCTGTTTTCCCAATATCTCTTATCAATCTCACAATGTCATTTCTTTTTGTTGACACTTGACTAATAGAAGAACGAAGAAATTTTCTGCAGGTGCCCATTTCTTCTTCTCTTATTAAGGTAACATTTGAAAACGTGGTTTTAAAATGCCGGATAATAGAATGCCAGACATTTAATACCGGGTAACTTTTAGGTGGAACAACAATTCCAGGTCCTTTATACCCGACTTTCGCTGCGTTTGATGCAGAGATTCTTAGTCGCCACGAGCAGATCAGTCTACACTTATACAAGGAACAGTACTGCATGGATCGAAGGCAATCCGGTTGAAAGGGGTTCAACTTTGCTCAGCCTTTAATGAAGCCCCAGTCTACCTTGCCAAAACCTTATGCACAAACAAACATTTCTGTTGATAATCAGGGCAACCAAAGTTTCAATGGTAACTCAATTGTTGATTATAGCAGGATTTCTTCTTCTGAAGGGAACAGAACAGTTGGAATGAAGCAGGCATCAGATGGTGACTTAAAAGAGTAGTGCTGGTTTCCTTAGTTGCTATCCAATGCCTATTACTATGTCAACTGCAGTGTCATTCTGCTCGGTCTTAGCTGAGAACATCATTAGCTTGCAGAGCTGGCCGGCTCTTAATCCTGTTCCTGTGATGAATATCAATTCAGGTAGTCAGTATATATCTGGACTTGCATCAGAAAAAGGGTGAACTGGTGGACCAGTAAACTTCTAGAAGTGTCGGATTTGCAAAAAAAGTATATGGCGTCTTGAGCAGATTTAGTGTTGATGGTGGATCTCCGCAGGTTTTTGCTGGCAAACTGACCCAAGACACAGTTTGTCTGGGTGACTAAGAAGATGTGGTGAAGCAAGAGTTCAACTTAGACTTTGTGGATGGTGTCCTGCATTGAGGTGTACTTAGAACTTAGGCATGAGATCAATGTTGTGACAGTTTTTGTAGAGTTTTTGGCTTTTATGTGACTTTGCTTCAACAATAGTTTGTAGCATGATCAGACATTTATTTTTCAAATTTTGGTCTTAAGGGCTGGAACTGACTACTACCATTGGCATGGTAGTGGTCGAGTATCGGCTGCGGCTGGTACCATCACCAATAGTGCAATTAGACTATTGACAACGGTTCTCGTCTTTGCAGAAACTCAATGCCAGCACTGCAAATGGCAGCGGCAGGTCTTAGTTATCTGTTAGGTTGAAAGTAGTCGCCAGTAATATCATTGGTAATGGCTGGAGGTCTTATTGGCGACAGTAAGAGCTATTGCCAATAGGACCTTTTATTGTTCTGTATAAAAAGCATAGCGAGGATCTAAGTTGTGAATTAAGATCTGCAATTTGATAAGCCACGAATTTTTGCATAAATCATTTCATTCCATCAACAAAAGCATGTTATATTCAATGAATCTAAAATTTGAGGTAGTTGAATAATCTAGATTTTATGTTTGCTCAAGTATTGTCATCCACGGTAACAATTTAACAAAATCCATCTAAAAGATTTACAACTATTTTCTCTTTAAAATTTGTGTGAGCCTACAACTAGGCGGCGTCACACTCAAAGATTTGATGTTCGAATCTCGTAGTCGTTGTCATGTGTTATTTTTCTAAGCCGCAAACGATAAAAAACATGACACATGACTTAGCTGCCTTCTCTAAATAAACATTAGAAAAAACAAAACCATAAATTTACAAGTTGGAAAGATTTCCTTGCCATTGAAACGAAGAGAAAAGAACAAAAAATGGTAACACGCTCCTTCTTCCACGAACACCCACGTAGACGTGCACCTTTACGCCAGACTCTGGTGCTGCGGAAAAGGCCGACGACGGCGGGGCCCACCACGGCTAATTCCTATCCCGCCCGTCGCGTCATATGAACTTTCTTTTGTCATTTAACAGGTGTAAGAAAGAAGGACAAATTCAGGGCCCCACGAAGCCTTGGCCCCCACACATAGTGAAAAGTACGCAGTCCACGTTTCGTCTCGTCTTTCACTCGCTCGATCAATATTATGTTTATTCTGCTATATATATCATAAATTAAAAATAATAATAATAATAATAAAATATTTTTATCGTACCATCGCATTTAAATTTTTTGGGAAGTACCGATCCAGCACCCGCACTCGCACCCTGCACAATGGTGACATAACTTCTACCAATACTAGCTAAGCTTTATCTTCTTTAACTCTTTGACCGACTTTATATTCACACACATTCTGCGTTTGTCTTATGGCTTTTTACGTGAAAAGAAGTTATATTACTTTCACTTTGAATGACAATTATTTTTTTGCTTCTTTTTTTTACAATTTTATGGTCATATCATGATATCTCGATAATCCATTATGACATCCTTTACCTTCCTCCTACATGCAAACCGAAACTATTGTTTGGTAGGTACTCTTTTTTTTATCACAAGATTTACCAAACTAAATTGATCAACAATTTTGAGGTCGGGAGAAAATGAGAAGTTGGTATTTGTTGCAAGTAAGGAAATCATATGCATCACAGAGTGGAGCTTGCGATCATACTTAATTAGGTGCTGTATTAGATGATGTTGTAGAGCTTAGGGATGCCAGAAATCTGAGTTAGATTTGATATCTGACTGAACCATATAGAAAAACAGGACATGAAAAAAGAAAACTTTCTATCAAGAATTCAGATAGGACTCGGATATAAGAAATGACACCCAATAAGATTCAGATTTAAGTAAATATTGATCGGATTCGAATTCAGATTTAAATAGGATATAGTTTTAAATAGATTTCCTATTCTCAATGCCTGTAATATGGTTAGGATTCAATTCAAAAATTAGACTCAGATTCATATGGTAATCTAAATATCGAATTTAGATTGGATTCATATCATGAATTTGGCTTTTGGATTCGTATAAGTTTCTTTTCATCTAAACTGAAAGATGAATTTGAATTGGAATATATACATATCTCTAAAAAACAGACATCCTAAAGTATATGTCTGATTTGAATTCGATCGGTTGACATCCAAAATAGAGCTATCGTGTTGGTACTCCCATTTAGCAATAAGTACTCAAAAGTTTGTAGACATACCTAGACCTTTTTTCTGTGTTACTGTCAATTTTGGGCGTGCCATCTTGAAGTAAGAAAGTACCAGTTCTTGTCGGGAAGAAAGAGCCAGTTCTTAGATTTTTCTTTCTTTTCTTTTTTTTAATAAAATGGGTATAGCTGCATTGGCACTAGAGCTATTTTTTTCTCAAACTCTTGTTTCGCAAATCAAATACTACATATAGGTCTTTGTTTTACAATATGTAATATTTTTTCTCATAAAATATATATTTGATTATTCATATATTTATTTGCTGTAAAAATATTAAGGTAAAAAAATGACAATAGATGCGCATTTTGTTGTCAGCAAGGATACGTCTAGGTATCAAACCCGTACATCTCATGCACAATTTTCTTCAAATAATGGTCAGAAGAATTCAATTGATTCACGTAGTACTCCTCTCTAGGGGAGCAAAAAAATGTCGATTGCAAATGTTGCACATTCTCCTTCCATTATGTAAAAGCTCAGTTGTTAGTTCAAATCTTCTTTGAACTGTAAATGATGGACATATAATCCTTTAGTTGATAGGCAATCCGCTCCTCACCTAGGTCCTAAAGCAGCCTTAGATTGTATAAATAAAAAGAAAAAAAAGAAGAGTCTTCAGCCTTTTCTAGGTATCTTCTTCCTTGCCAATAGATAAAATGTTCCAGATCATATAGATAAAAAGAAAAAAAAAGAAGAGACTTCGGCCTTTTCAAGGTATCTTCCTCCTTGCCAATAGATAAAATGTTCCACTAGAGATATTATTGTTATTGCTTCGACTCATATTGCCTGTGTTGCCTTGTTTGAAACTTTTAAATTGAAAAGATCGAGTATTTGGGAGTGAAAAATATAATTTGGAGCGAACTTTTTAACTATGGGTTCCAATTTTGGTGACAGATGTTGAATATAATATTTATGAATATGGGCAGCACAGATTGTACTGCAAAGCATATCTATTTGACCAATGTTAATCATCCAAGAATACGTGCCCATCATGAACGTAGAATAAACAAGGATGGCGACCAGAAAAGCTACCATTTCTACCACTACTATTAGGGGCGGAGGGAAGGGGCCCTGTAGGGGCCTTGGCCTCCCTCAAAATTTAAAAACTTTAAAAAATTATATATAAATGTAAAAAAAAAAATTAATTAATACATATAAAAATTTTGAAAATTTTTATTTCGGCCCTTATTAAAATTTTGAAACTATAATTCAGCTCTTGCGACCAAAAAAAAAATTCTGGCTCTACTACCATTATTACCGAGTGTGACACATGCTCCCCACCTTGAGCAATCAATCAGATTCTGCCACTCAATCATCCCCATAAGATCTCAATTCAATTCTTCATCACATGTTGATGTGCTCCTTTATTATATTTTGCGCTTATATGGCAATGCATGCATGATTGCTTGAATATTGCATTCCCACCGACACTTGCTTCAGATCCATTACTATACTAATTGGCAAGATAATTGAACTTTAAGCCTTAATTTCAAGTTGAGTAATGTTGAGTCCCATGTCTTGACAATGTAATCAGGGTTTGCTTAGGGATGTCAATTAATTGGATTAGCATCAGATATATATCCAGCCGAGCTGCTTCAAAAAAATTCGGATGTAGAAAAAATAGAATACCTAATCAAGGAATCTAGTCCATTTAGATTTAAGAAATGACATCTGAACAGATTCATTTTTTGTTTTAAATAAATATCTCATCAGATTTGTCTTCAGTTGTAATTAAATATAATATCCATATACTTTGGACGTTCGATTTCAGACTCGGTTGTCATGTATTTAAGAATTGGATTTCAATGTGAACGTGAAAATAAAAGTAGGTGGGATTTAGGTTGGATTTGAATTGTGAATTTAAAACTTGGATTCTAATTACTATGAAATAGATTTTTCTTTAATTTTAATCAAATTCAAAGTTGAATTCAAATATGTAAACATTTGATAAAATCAGTACATCCGATTCCAATCCAATCCGTTGAAGAGTTACACGAGAAAGTTACTCGGTTTCGTCAAACATCAAGAGATAATTATTTGGAAACATACGACCATCGTCATAAAGTAGCATCACCTCCTATCTTTTCAAGCGATGGAAGGGAATTCAATAACAAATTCTTATCTGCGTGTAACTTTCTAGAGGATCTTAAAGCAACCACAGGTTCAAATCTGTACAAGAAAATGAAAGGAACACAACCATTGGAAAAGCTTCCTTTGTCTTTCCCCTATACAGTCCAAGAGATGAAAACGCCCACGGCCGTCTGCTGCTGCACGTTGATTGGCTTCCAACTGGAAAAAGCTCTTCAAACTTGTGAATTTCCCGCCGGCCCACCAGTCAGTGACGCCGGTTCAAAGTCACCGTAACCAGACGAATGGAAGCCCTTGTTCAACTGGAAACTGGGGAGGATCTTCACCAGTGTTGTTTTGCTATACATGGCCAAACTTCCGTTCAGAAATATCCAAAACACACACCTAATGATCCCTCCATTACAAAATAAAACAACATCCACGACTCAAGATTGTTCCGCTAGTAAGTTGGCAATCAAGTGACGGCGACTTGCAAATTGGCCTGTCACAAACAACTTGTCGATCGGAGAAAGAGAAATAGGAGGAAGTTACGTGCACCAGGCGCACAGCGCGGGGGGGAAGAAGGAAAGAACATTTTGGTAATTTATTAAAAAAAAATGTCCTACATGCCGAGGCACGAAAAATCATGCACCAGTATGGTGCATATCACCAAGTTCAGCCAGAAACTAGCTAGTAATCCATGGATTTCCTTAACTCCTAGCTAAGTATCAAGATTGGTAACCGATACATTAGAAAATCTAACAAAAACAGACTCAAGTTTTGATGTATAACAGAAACATGTTCAAGCTTCGATTTTTTGTTATTCCTTCAACTCCCTACGTCACCTTGGGAGCAGGCATCAAACAAAATAAATCCAGACTCAATTAGGTTTTCTTATTATACCACCAACGATTGAACATATCTTTTGTTACAAAATCAACCGTTCTATACACGAAGGTTTGCTTTTTCCACAAAGTGATCCCTGCTGCATTACAAGTTACAGAAAAATCACCATATATTTTTTGTCATTACTGCAAATAAACCCTTTAAGAATGGCTATAAAAGTAAGTGGACTTAATTTTCTTTCATAGTCACAGAATGAGACTATTGTACCTTCATTTCTTAAAGCAATGCTGCACTTGTTGGTTGTAATCTTTTGTCGAAACTTGAAACTCATATTTGGAGAGTTGTCACACAAGCGTGTTTGATAGTCTTGGATTTCAAACATGAGGCTGAACTAAATACCCTTTTACCTGTAACCCACAGAGTAAACGAACAGTGGATGTTTACAATTATGCAACAAGGGAAATTTGAGATCATTAGTATGGAGACAAAATCTCATATTTCAGTTCCGATGAGAAGGGGTCCGACCTCAAATACTCGGACATGAGATCTCCAGTAATCTCAAATCACCTCGAATCTCATATCTGACATAAACAAACTCTATTATTCAAATGGTAATGTCATGTCGCTTTCTTAGAAAATATATACATGAGGTATTGTTAGTTAACAAGGTACTGGCAAAACTATGAGGTTTTTCTCTCTCTTGATATTTTCTGGAAATCGACTTTATTCATCTCCCCTACAAAATGTTTGATTCATGTTCTCCTGTTCAACATGGTTTGCGGCCGATATAAGAACTAGAACTTTGGAGGCACAAGGGTATGGTGTTAAGGGTTTTATACTGCCTTCTTAAACATTAAAAAAAAAAAAAAAAAAGTTATATAAGGGCCTGCAAGATGAATAAAAGATATGTTTGATATATAGCTTTGGATCTCGGATCTGAAGTTCATATACTTTGGACACCCTCTGTTTAGACAAACAGTAGATTCCACAAACATGTGGGTTTCAGATATCCAGGTTATAGGCAAAAACCTCTTCAGATCTGGGATCCTCAATAATGGATCTCAGGTCCCTGGCAAACATAGGCTACATAGCCCAGGTGTGTCACTAGATTGGATTTTTATCAAAATATCAGATTCAAACCCAATCCTGTAGAATTCTAAAAGAAAACTGACTCACATTGTTCTGCACCGGTTCCGAGACCGATTGAAATCCGATTTATCCGAGCCCCACAATGCAGTACACGGGTTCGGGTCTGATACCGATTCGTTTGACTGGATTTAGTTAAGATCACGGTGGGCACAACTTTGGCAGGCCTAAATGTTTCTTAAATCTCGCGGTATTTTTTTAGGCAGCAAAAGAGCAGGCTTGGGGGCAAATTAAATGTGTGTTTCTAGTTCGAAATCATAGGGTGGTTTTTACGTGCAAGTTGAAGAAAGCAGCGATCTCAACGGTTATGTTCATTACTGAACTTGTGAAAGAGATGAAATATAACCACGGTATATCTTTTTTATCAGAGGTCAAATCGATCATCAAAAGAAGAATTTGGCCAAAAATTAGGATACATTTTCAAAAAATAAAACTTTCATGGAAGAGAAGCAAATGAAACACTTTCATAAAAAACCATTCTACCGTGGATGGTGGGCATGGACTTTTCGGTAATTTTGAGATTCTTTTTGGTCACTTTTTTGGTAATTTTTATATGATTTAAGTCATTAATTTGGAAGGAACTCGGCATTGAATCTGCCAACTTATTTCAACACAAAAGTAGGTATACGAAGTAAATTTTCAAAATTCAACGGCCCGCAGATACATCTATATCCTAAAGTCCAATAAAAAAGACATGTTTTTGACAGCTTTTTGATAAAAAAATTATATATGTAGATATATATATAAAAGGAATAAAAACCAATCCTCTTAAATTTGTGTTAAAAAGTGTTTTAAACAAATTGTGAACCTTCTGCTAACATTAATTTAATATAAAACATGTTTTAGTTCAAGTCATTTTTGTAAAAAAAAAAAAAAGATCTTTTTATTACCAAAATTTTGAAGTTATAAGAGCTGTTCATTTTTTATTATTAAAAAATATCATTTATGTAAGAAAACGACTAACTTAATATATGTTTCCCGTCAAATCTTTCTTAACAACATATCAATAATTAATATTAATGGATCTTGCTTTGTCTGTTACTGAGTGGTCAATAATTACTCTTTCGGATCCAATGGGATTTCATAATTGCTTTAGCTGATCTCTCCCCTCATTTATTTGCAATAAAGCATATCTCCCTCGCTCTTCACGCCTGTGCAACGAGCCACCTGCTCAAAAAGTTCAATGATCAGCAATAAAACATTCAACGATTTAGGTCATTCCCGCTATTTTGGTAGACTATTGTGTAGTCTTTGTATATGTTATGAGTTGCAATTGAAGAATGGTATTTGTAATAGTTTCCATTCCACAAATATTCTATTATTTTTCCACTGCGATTAAAACTAAACTATATATGCACTAACAAAATTTCAATATTCATATAATAAGATGGGCGGTTAAAAGAAAAATAAAGAGAAAAAGATTATGAACATTTTCGTCATCTAATATTACTTTATACATTTTTCTCTTTGCTTTTATCTCAATCATCAAACATAGATGACAGCCTTAGTTAAATGGCTGAGTGAATCGAGTCATCATTCACTTACTTATATATATATGGAGAGAGAGAGAGAGAGAGAGAGAGAGAGAGAGAGAGAGAGAGAGAGAGAGAGAGAGAGAGTTGTAAAATAGAAATTAATTGTTTTTTCAAGAGAATGAAATACCCATTAAAGGGCACAAGAGGTCCAGCTTTTATTTTTATGTATATAAGATTAAGTTGTAAAAGTAGAACTTAAGTTATTTTGTCAAAGATATGAAATACTCCTCAAAGGAAACAAGAGGTTTCATCTAAATTAGCTCATTTATATCTCTCTTTCTCTTTTGGACCTCTTAAAAAAGTAGCTTGATTTGGATATTTGCAGGTTAATCTCCTGATCAGTCTCGATAATCGAGCTGATTCCCATCAAAATCTAGTATATACATATAGATCTGATAGATACATATCTTCCTATACATGTATAAGGTCATTTATTATTGCTGTTAAATTTTGATGCATTTTCGGGGTGATCAGGGCTTTAAACTTTAATATGCGATTAATGAGGCGAGTGTTAAAGAAAGAGGGTGGTGCTTCACATCATTAGTGTGTTTCACTTCATTAAATTGATCATCAATGCAGCCATCGCAGTAAGATTTACAATTTGATATTCTGCTGTTAAGCTTAACAGCATTTACTACCCTGATCAGGCCTTTAAATGAAATTGATGGTGCCCGCTCTCTCGCCATCTTTCCTCTTTGGTTGGTGCAACAGATCGACACTTCAATCATGGATTCTTTTAGTGAGCTTGCAAGCATCCAAGCCGGTTGTATGTTCGGCCGTTAAGCAAGCATTCAAGCTGGTTATATGTTCGGCCCAACTGGGACTGCACACGAGCCGAGTTGTTCGGCCCAACTGGGACTGCACACGAGCCGAGTCGAAGCTCGAGCCGAGTTTAAACAAGTTGAATTCGGGTATGTTATAGATTTCCCTTCATCTAAATTGAAATATGGATCCAAATTAGAATATATAGATATCCAAAAAATGGATATGTTAAAATATATATCTAAGGTTGTACGCGTACCTATATCCTTTCATTCCGAAGGGTCAACATGTTGAAGTAAGAATGCGCCAGTTCTTTGATTTTTCTTGTTTTACTAATGAAAAGGGCATATCTGCTTTGGCATTGGGGCTATTTTCATTTTCAATCTCTTTGTCCCCAAAATCAAATCCTATATATAGTTTTTTGTTTTACCATACATAATAATTTTTTCCAAAAAATATACATTTGATGATTCATATATAATTTATATTTTAATTGTTTGTAAAAATATTTAGCAAAAAAATAGCAATGGACGTGCTTTCTGATGTAGCAAAAGTGCGTCTAAGTACCAAAACCAATTTTCTTGAAATGGTGAGAAAAGTTCAATTGATTCATGTAATACTCTTATGTTTCACATTTTCCTTTTATTATATGAACGTTTCGAGGGGTGTGACATGGTTGGTCAGATTGGTGAAGCGAGGAAAATCTGATTGTCAATTCGATTCAAGTAGACGCTACTCTTTTGGACTGCACACCATAAATGTGTCATACTTTAATTGATAGGTATATCGCTTTCTATTGAGATTCCAAACAACTCTCGGAAAAAAAGAAAGGTTTGGTTTATATGTCTGTTTTTGTTTGTGTTGTTTGTGTCACAAGTGTTGCGCTGTTTATGGCCTTGGGAGTGACATATAAATTTGCAGCGAACTTTCTATCTTTGGGTTCCAATTTTGGTGACAGATGTATGAACAGCACATATTGTACTGAAAAGCTAGCTTCTTCCATAGCGTCCTGTACCATCTCTACCACTACTATCATTATTACAGAGTGTGACACATGCTCCCTACCTTGAGCAATCAATCGAATTCGAATTCTCCAGAAGATCTCAATTCAATTCTTCACAATTTGTTGATGTGCTCCTTTATTATATTTTACGCTTATATGGCAATGCATGCATATTTGCTTGAATATTGCATTCCCGCCGACACTTGCTTCAGATCCATTACTTCACTACTTGGCAAGAGAATTGAACTTTAAATCTGGAATTTGAATAATGTCGAGTTCGCGGTTTGGATTAGGATCAGATTATATATCCAACTGAATTGCTTCAAAAAAATTCAGGTATGGATTAAAACTAACACCCAATCAGAGAAATCTAATCAGATTTAGCTTTAAGAAATGACATCCGAGCAGATTCAGTTTTTGTTTTAAATAAATATCATATCATATCGGATTTGGATTTGGATTCAGTTTCAAATAAATCCAATATCCATATGCTTTGAACATTGGTTTTTAACATATCGTAATGCCGTACATATACAGGATTCGGATTGGATTTGAATTGTGAATTTAAAAATTGGATTACGAGGACTATGAAATAGACTTTTCTTTATATGCATTTAAATTCAAATTGGAATTCAGATATGCAAAACATGAAAAGTTGATTATTTGGAACCGATGACGAGTAGCCATTGTCATAAATCAACATCTATTCCTATCCTTTCAAGCGATGGAAAGGAATTCAAGAACAAATTCTCATCTGCTTGTATCTTTCCAGTGGAAACTGGGGAGGATCTTCACCATTGTTGTTTTGCTATACATGGCCAAACTTCCATAGAGAAAGATCCAAAACGCCCACCTAACGATCCCTCCATTACAAAACAAAACAACATCCACGACACAAAATTGTTCCGCTACTAAATTCGCGGTTGAGTGACGGCGACGTAAGAATTAGCCTGCCACATATCAAGCAGTGCAACGTGTCGATTCCAGAAAGAGGGATGGGCAGGGAACAGCGAGCCCGCGGCCGGGCCGGCCGCAGGTGCCACATTGTCCAGTCATTGGGTTGTCAATGCAAGTCTGCCTGCAGGTGAAGCGCAGGCCATTGATTGGGCATACCACACACATTTAGTGGCAGTTAAAAGGCTAAAGATGCCAGGCCCAGCACCTTCCTAGGGTGGTCCCAAGTAGCTAGCTCCTGGTCATCCCAGTGACTAAGTATGAACAGGGAACTTTCATTTTTCCAGGGCTAATCTTTGTGTCGTAGCTTTAAATGACACTTTCCTGCTTCCAGACGCTTTTATAGGGATCATAGATTTCTTGAGAAGTGTTTCGGCTCCTGTTAAAATTTTGAAACTATAATTTGGCTTTTAGGACAAAAAATTCTTAGCTTCGGCCCTAGGAGTGAGTATTTTTGCATTGAAATCAGATCATATTCAGATGCGGATTATTGTGTTTTTTATTGAATTTTGATCTGAGTTGAAGGTGCGTTAATTCTATTCCAGGCATCAACGCAACCTCAGACCCACGAAGCATGGGGAAAGCGGGGACTTCGGCCTTCTGGAAAACAGAAACTAGATAGTAATAGATGAGCTCCTCCGGTTCGCGGATTTGGATGTCCTCCAACTTTGCAGCTAAAGATTCGGATCTGAGATCCTCAGTAATCTCAAATCACCTCGGATCTCATACCTGAGGTAAACAAATATCATCTATGAGATTCAAACTCCTTGTTCAAAAACAAAAGAATCAACAAACAAAGTATGAAGTCGCAAACTAGAGTGTGTGCCGACAGGGCGATTTTCGGGGAAGCATCTTCCCCTGCCCCACGCGCTCCCCTTAGGCACATGCCCCAACCAGCCACGACCGTGGGTCTGCTGAGGTGTCTGTCGCGGAGTGGGCGGTGCAGGGCTGCGCAGCCAGGAAGACACTCTCCCATTTTCCCCACAACATATAGACTCCCTCTAGTGCATGACCAACCTCTATTATAACTATATAGTTTGAGTTGGACATGGCATGATCTTGTCTTGTAAGTTTTTGGACGTAAAGATCACAGTTGTACAGTTCAATTTGAACAAAAGAACTGGAACACGTGATTGTATCAAGTTGAGCCGTCTATCCAATGCGCCCTTATGGGGCCTTGCTAGTTAATTAACAAAATGTGGGCATAACTCTGAAGCTTTCCTATTTCTTGATATTTTCATGACATCGATTTTATCTTTCTATCTTACAAAATGTCTGATTCAAATGGCATGTTTTGATGCATAGCCTTGGATCTAGGATCTGAAGTGTATCTGAAATCCGTACTTTGGAGATCCTGTGTCTAAACCAACAATCACAAAATGTGGGTTTCAGATATCCATGTTATAAGTATGAAAAAGCTCTTCAGATATCCATGGCAAATAAACATAGCCTAGAGTGTCACTAGATTGGATTTTCATCCAAATCAAATTCCAACACAAATCCCTATTGAATTTGAAAAGAAAACTGACTCGCATTGTTCTGCACCGGTTCCAAGAATGATTCAAATCCAATCTATCCAATCCCCATAAAGGGGCTTTTGATAGTCTTTGATTTGAAATCATCAGGATCTAAGAACCGAGAACCATGGATTTAAGATCTGATCCTCCTCTCTCCACCCTAAATCTGACCTTTTCTGAATGCAAATAAGTAAAATAAGGCTATTAAAACTAGATCTTAGTCCGACCTAAAATCGTTCATTTGATGAACCATGAATTTCACTATAAATCTTTTTTCAAATCAACAAAAGCATGACTCATTTAATTCACATCAGATCCATGAATTTCACCAGATCCATAGTGCACGACACGGGTTTGGATCAGATCCCGAGGCATTTTGAAATTTCTAGTGCAAAATCCGCAGCAAGAAATCGAATAGCCACAATAATTTGCAAGAGTCCTCCAAGGGAAACGCAATGCACTGGACAACTTTCAAATCCAAAGCTGTAGGTCCTATCAGACAGACCCGGACCCGTCGGTTCTGCCCAATTGCCGTATTAAAATTTCTCTCTTTCTGAATAGTTTTACATCAATGCCGGAGTGACACGGACAGCACCTCAAGGTCCAGTCGCAATCATATCTCGTTGCCAGTTGTGCAATTTTCAAACCCCTTTTGGAATTTAAGATAGTAACCTTCTATGAAACTTCCATCCGAGTTACGTGGCTAATGAATAGGTCAAAGGCTTGTTTTTGACCGGACCGCTGTCGTGCCAAAACAAAATCTTCTCGGCCCGCTCCAAGTCTAAACTCGTTTGAAACAAGTACATTTTTTACCGCATTCTTCATTTCTTACTAAGATATATATGGCATCAAAATTAATTAACAAAAATATAGAAAACAGGGTTTTGAATAATACTACATGTTTAAGCAAGGCAAAGAATGACGTGTCGGCGAGGCATTGGCTCGAGCCCAAGTCCGCAAAAAACAAGTGGGCGCGTAGGCTAGGTCAAGCACCAGACCCACTAGGCCCACTTGGAGAAAGGGCGTGGACCTACCTAAATAGACCGGTAGATATTTCTATAAGCTTTTTTAAAGGAGGAACAGAGTTGACCATATGTTGGGGAACACAGCACAACTCTTTCCAAATGATTTTCGAATCAAAGAAGAAAAAGGTTGAACAAGTTTCCGTTTAGACTTTAGAAATATCTAAGTGAGAATGAGGTGTGACTAAACTCTCATACTTCAATTTAATAGATTGACTGTCGTTATTTGGTAATTTTGCGGTTCTCTTTGGTAATATGATTTAACTCATTAATTTAGAAGCAACTCGGCATTAATTTGTCAACTTATTTCAACACAAAAGTAGGTATTTCGAAGTAAATATTCAAAATTCAACGGCTCACAGCTATATCTATATCTTAAAGTCCAATAAAACGGCATGATTTGACAGTTTTTCTGATTATATATATATATATATATATATATATATATATATATATATATATATATATATATATATATATATATATATATATATATTGAGAGAGTGAGAGAGATCTTCCGATAATTAATTATTTTAATTTTTCTTACTGTTCAAGCATTTTGTTATATTAAAGCAATATTATTTAATATTGTTAGTAGATTCTTGAGATGTCATAGGTCTCTCTCTCTCTCTCTCTCTCTCTCTCTCTCTCTCTCTCTCTCTCTCTATATATATATATATATATATATATATATATATATATATATATATATATATATATATATATATATATATATATATATATATATATATACTTACCAAATCCTCATACACTGGTAATAAAAGCTCTCTTTTTTTTTTTTAATAGTCTGAAATACTCTCAAAGGAAACAAGAAGTTTCATTTAAATAAGATCATTTTTGTGAGACGGCAAACATTTCAAACTCTTGAAAAAACAACTCGATTTCAGTTTTAGCAAGTTATCTCGAACGTCCAATCCCTCAAGTAGGTCTGATATGAGGTCATTTAATATTGCAGTTACATTTTGATGCATTTTCGGCTGACCTGGCCTTTAAAGTCTAATATGAGATTAATGAGGCGAGTGTTAAAGGAAGAGGGTGGTGCTTCACATCATTAGTGTGTTTCACTTCATTAAATCGATCATCAATGCAGCAATCGCAGTAAGATTCACAATTTGATATCCTGCTGTTAAGATTAACAGCACGTACTAGCCTGATCAGGCCTTTAAATGAACTTGATGGTGCCCGCTCTCTGAGCATCTTTTCTCCTTGGTTGGTGCAACAGATCGACACTTGTGGGTGCTCAACCATGGGTTCGCCTAGTGAACTAGCAAGCATCCAAGTTGGTTATGGATGTATTCGGCCCACCTGCATGTTTCGGTAGATGAAATGACAAAAATGCTCTTAAAAGGAAGAAAATGGAGCCCCTAATATCGGGCTGTTTGGCAATGAAAACAATTTTGTAGCTGCTTTATGAATCTGCCCTAAAAATTGAGACCGTAAAACACCTAAAAAAGTGTTCCATTAACTTTTGGAGCACACTCATGGAACAGTCACAAACTGTTCTCGTTACCAAACACCCCTTTAAGGACAAAGTGCAAAAATAATAAGTAAAAGGTTGTGAGGGCATCAAACTTGTGCGGTGTGTTCGGCGGTCCAACAAGCACACATACACATATTGCCGTGCCATGGACTGCCCTACCCTTAAGTCTAGAGCTGCACACGAGCCACGTCGAGCTTGAGCATGACTCGACTTACGAAACTCAAGCTCAAGCCGAGCTCCATAAAATAGACTCAAGCTCAACTCGATAATACAACATCGAGCTTGAACTCAACTAGTTTATGTCAAGTCTATCTCGTTTCTTTTAACTCATCAACTCATTTAGTTGTTATTCGTTTAACCTTCTCTATTATATTTCAACGCTCATTATATAGTAAGCCATTGAGTTCTTACAGCTCGAGCTCGACTTGTTTATAAACAAGTAGAGTTTTGACGAGCAAGTTTGAATTAGGCTAAAGCTAGCTCGATTCATTGTAGCTCTACCCTTAACTTTTCAATAATGAACTTATACGGCAGGTCCTTGTAAAGAGACCATATGTTATGAGCTAAAAAGCGCCAAAATGCCCTTGTTCGTAAATGGAAAAATCTCTTCAAGAAGGGTAAAAATAGAACCTGAAAAAGTAATCTGCATTAAATCGTAAGCTCCATATTTCTTTATTAAACACCGGCTGCATGAAACACGCGGAAGCGTATGCAACAACACCTACAACAAATTGTCAAGAAAAGCTTTGATTCATATTAATTTGCTTTAGAAAAGAAAATGAGCCACACCATACTTAACACTATCATGTATATCTAAGCTTTAAAATATGTCCTTTAGTTGCAGTGTCCTTGGAATAGTAGAACACTCTATTAACAAATTGTGAGTTGTCTTCCACGAAGTAAGAACTTGAAGTCGGTTGAGTATGGACTGAACAAGGTGATTAAACCTGCTCGCCTAGTCGCATGGTAAATAAATTGTATTAATTACATTAATATATAGCTTGATCAACCTTTACATTCTTAATTAAATTTGCCCACAAGAACACACATATGTCAACTATGCAAAGGTTAGGGATGTCAATAGGTTAGAATTCTCATCTAATGTACCGTTAACCATATCCAAGCAAGTAAAAGGAGTATTACATCAATGCCGCCCATAAGACAACTAAAGTCATATGGCACAAGGATTGCTTTCAGTGTCTCCACACTTCACTTTATGTGTCAATAGCCCCTATCTTTTGCTACACAAAGGATTGAAGCCACATGAATTCGAAGCAGGAACTAAACGTCTACCAGACCCTACCTTGACTAGTGTGCCAACCCCATTGTAAATTACCCTTTATCATATCTAATTTATTTGTGTTCATATATTCAAATTCGACTTCAGGTTCAAACATAAATTAAGTGAAAAACAAATTATATCATATTTAAATCTAAATTTTTAAAATTTACAATTAGATTCCAACTCATATTTTTCAAACTAGAGTTTGAATCTGGCTTTTAAGTGCACAACCTAATCCAAATGGCATTACGATATGTTAATAACTGCCTTTCATAATGCATCTATATTGGATATAGGATATGAATTTGTAGATCGAAGTCAAATCCAAATTTGATCACTATGTTATTAAAACTGAACCCAAACCAGAATATGATTGAATGTCATTTCTTAATGCAAATATGGTCCGATCGTTTCCTAAATGTAAATCTGATCTGATGCTATTCCTTCTTCATACCAGATTTTTTTTGTCAGTTCGATTGAATATCCAATCTGAATCCAATCCATTGATATCCCTAAGGTTATAGGGCTATTTGATCAACAAACACAAAAAAAATATTTATAAATACACCTACAGATATTCCTTGAAAGGCCTCCAATCTGGAAGCTGTACATGATATATAAATGCTTTTGCATCATGAAGTTATGCATGCTCGTGATGCATCACATTATTCAAAATAATTAATATGCGTTCGATAAACTAGCTAATAAGCAAGCATAGCATATGTCCTTAGTTTTTCATTTGTTAGGTAGTCTGCGAATTCTTAACTATATCTTACCGGAGAAACTAGTGAATTCTCTCAATTTGTCAACTCATGTGGTGTATGTTTACTGTTCTGCGTTTACCAAGCTACTTAAACATTCATGAACAAACAGTTCTGCTAACATCGGTTTTATATCTTTATATATTAAATAGTGTGGATTGCCAAATACCAAGCTACTTTAAAATTAATAAACATGTCTTTATACATTAAATGTTGTGGATCTTTGTCAAAAGTAACGTCCACCCAAATATGAGTAAAATGTCATCAACCATACTGGGTAGGGAAGGATGAGACCAATTATAGTGTCTCCTTCTTCATTACCACATTGGGACGTCAATTGGATCTTGATTGTAACAACTCGATCCATTGTTAGGCTTAGGCTCTTGGCTTGATAGATCTCAATGTTTTCCCTATCAGTTTCGATTTCAGTTCGAAAAAAACTATGAACCAGGACAACCAACCATTTTAACAATATTTTTATAAGTCATTGAAGATCTCTCACAATCTTTAATACAAGATTAAAATTTTGAGGAGTTATAATCTACCATCGCTTATGACGCTCGCATCTACGTGTATGGTGCCGCAGTTTTGATTGTTTATGATATCATTGTAACAACCCAACCCACTCCTACAGAGGGCCTGAGTCCCTAGTTTGACGGATCTCAAACCACCCCTTAATGGTTTAAGACTCGCAAAGAAAAAGTTAACAATGACAACCAACCACTTTAACAACCTTTTTATAAGTCTTTAAAGTTCTCTCCTAATCTTCAATAAGAGACTAAACTTGACCTGCTTTTCATGCCCGATGAGAAGTTGACATTCATATACAGTTGGTCTTACATAATTTCATCAATCATAATACTAATTCCTACCACTATACCCTAGGAAGTTGACTCCATGCCTGCAATAGTTCAATCCATAAAGCAACTGTGTGTATTCTATAAAAGCTAATTACAATAACCTTTCTTTGTCTTGGTAAAAGCGGAAGATAGACAAGGAAAAAGCCAAAAGAGGGATGGCTGTTTTAGTCCAAAATTACAACCACTCTCGTTTGTCTGCACTTCTGAAAGGAGATGCAGAGAAGGAGAGAATTTATTTTCCCTGTTTGGTAGTTTCCTGGATCCCCAAAAAGCTATTTACCACAGCCTTCTATTCTCTGGCAATTGTGCTCAACCGAGATCCAGAGGGGACATCCTTTTCTTGTGATTTATGAGATTTGTCGATTTGAAGAGCAATATGAAAAGTTACAATTAAAGTTGGAGATTTATTGTGGTAACTCTTACAAATACAAGCTTTTTGATTCACTCGAGAGACAACTTCTGTTGCAGTAGGAAGGGCAGAGCCTCTCTCCATTGATGGGTACCTCTCAGATGCCTTGCCGGCACTTTAAAGCCAGTCCCTATGCCTCTACACTTGCTACAGCTATCTATAGCACTGTCCATCTATTGCTCTAGTGAGAGAAAGAAAGAAGGAAGAAGTTACTTTTAGTGAACCAACATCTGTCCATGGCAGCCGGACAAAACGTCTGCCACACGCACACATATGCAGATACGTAGGGATGGGTTTGCGCACTTCGGCTACAAACGATGCCTTCCTGTGCTTTGCTTACAAAACCAGCTCTACCAATATTATTAACTTTCGATTCAAAAGATAGGAACGAATTTAAAAACAAAAGAGATTCGACTGTGTGATTTTGTGTATGAAGATCAGTAATTTTAGTTTTAAAAGCACTTTGATGTGACAAATTGGTAAATCTACATTTCTAGAGGCTTTCGCTATGTCTCTCTCATGGTTCTTTGGTTTTGTTATCTTGAATTGTCTTCTTTTTCTCATTTCAAGTAAGCTGTAATCTGATTTAATGGTGATGGACAATCACTTGGGTTTGCTATTGACATTCTCAACACAGTGTCTACAAAACCTGTACCAGAGACATGGGTTGCTGTCATACCAACAAATAGTATTGATTGAATGAGATCTCTCTCTCTCTCTCTCTCTCTCTCTCTCTCGGGGTTATCCTGCGGTAACTAAGACTCGATTCCCCGTGGAAAAAAATATCTACTTGAGCTGCCGTGAAAGAAGTTATGGTTGTCTGGTAATGACAGTAACCCCTCTGTTGTATGGATGTCGGTTTGCTTCCTCCTTGTTGGGGAGGGAGGGTCCCTGAGGTTCGTCCCTGGAAGGCACTATACTTGCAGTGTTTTTGTTGTTGTAGGGACGAAGAGCATGGGCATGTGGCCTTACACTCCTTTCCATTCTCTCTACATAGCTTCTCCTTCCCCTCCTCTAGTCGGCATCTGGTAAGACCAGCAGGAGCCAATACGGCCTCACTCGATCCTGCAGCCATGGACACCCACTCCTCCTTCAATTCCCACCTCAATCTCTGTTGCTTCCTCCTTCAAATTTCAGTCTTCATTCTTGCCTGTTGGGGTGAAATACTCTAGCTATCTATCTCTCAACAATAATGCTTTTCTAATTTAGCTGAGATGAGGCTTCTTGCTCTTGTCAGATCAGTCTGCAACAGCCACTTTGAATCCAATCGGCTAACTCCCCGTAGATGGCTACCTACCCATCTGATCATGGCGTCTTTTCCTTCATTAAAAAGTTGGTAGTTTTTTAAGATCAGTTTTTTTAAGCTCATGAAGAGCCTCATAATGTTAGGGACAACTAGATCATAAAAGGTCATTTGGTTGATAAGACGTTTTGAGTTCGAAATTTGAGATGGACATTTTCGGCCGCAGGGTAAAAGCCAGGTGTGCAGCCAGACCAGTTAATTGTCTCGAGAAGGAAACCCCCATCAACTGAACTTTCTCGTCGTCTAGGTCTATTTTCTGTCATAACCAAAGCTGCACCCACTCCGTTCAAGAAACAGATCATGGTTTAAAGCAATTCTCTTCTCAAATCTTCTTCTCTACCCACCTCATTTTTGCCAACTAAGATTGAAAAAGAAAAATCTGTGGTTGAAAAGTTATTATGACTTCATTTTTAATGATCAATACCCAATATTTTGTTCAAGAAAAGAATGAGATTCAAAGATCAAAAGGTACAATGGGTCTAGATGGCAGACGATAAGGAATGAGCATATTGGAATAAGTATTGGGAAGGCCCTAATAAAGGCAAAAGATAAAGAGAACTCCATCCATAACTCTGTCTGCATATTTAGGGATAACTTCAAAGGCCACAGCTGTAGATGTGTACAAACAAGTGATTTGATGCCCGCTGAAGAAACATAAAGAAGTAGAGGAAGACGAGAGAAAGCTTGGAGGAAAAAAAAGTAGGGAAAAAGCGACACCATGGAGCATTAAAGAACATTTATAATTCAGCTCTAATTCAAACAAGATGGAAGATTAATATATGATAATGACAATAGCTAAGCTCATCTATGATCATTAAATACTTGTATATGGTGTTAATGATGTTCTGGGGATACTTAGATCTCTTCTTCTATGGGTTAAAGGACTTTAGGACGTATAGGCCTCTACGAGTTTGCTTGCTTGTTTTAAGGATCCAAAGACTTCTTTTGTAGGGATGAAACTTTAGGGAGTGTCGTCTCTTAAATGGATACTTTCTGTAAGCTTATCTAAGTTGCTGAATCAGCTGATTCACCGAATCAGCAGATGTACCAAAGAATATATTTTTACAACAGTGTAGAGCACTGTCTGAAAGAAAGAAAACAAATCAAGCTCATATATATATATATATATATATATATATATATATATATATATATATATATATATATATATATATATATATATATATATATATATATATATATATATATATATATGTGTGTGTGTGTGTGTGTGTGTGTGTGTGTGTGTGTGTGTGTGAGATACAATATTGTATTGAAGAGCTAAGGTTTGTGGATTTTGAACTAAGAGGAAATTTAGCCCTAGGTCCAGCCATATGGGCACCTCTCATTTGACATGGCTTGGTGGCTTGGTGCCCTTAAATACGAACCCTGGATTTGCTATTTTAAGAGTAAATCTTTAGGTAAATTCATGAAACACTAGAACTAATGTTCCATGAATCTGACCAAGTCTTTGTGCAGATTCATAAGACACTCAAGGCAAGTCCTTGATGCTGAATAATCAGTCTCTTAGTGATTCTTCGGCAATAGGGACACTTATGGGCATCTCATTCATAGAACAGTAAACTTATTGTTTCATTAACCAACCTCAACCTTTGGGGCAAATTGATTTGACACTCAAAAAGTGTATCTTTTGCCAAACGACCCTTATGGACCTTGGTTGGTGACTTTAGTTAGGAGTCTTAGACTTGACCTAGTGCCCCTTCACTCCATTCAACCAAAATAAAAATGAAGTTTTGAGCCTTTGTAGTTCAGTCTTTCGACGATCAGTGTCATGCGGCAAAAAATTTCTATCTCCACCATTGCTAAAGAAATGCAAACATAGCTTTGACCTTGGAGGAAGGGGCAACCTCACAATTCTAAAGTAATTACTATGTCATGTCAAAATAATTACACTTGCATTTGACAAGATCACCCCTCAATTTAATATTTGTTAGTGAATCTAGCTCTTCTTCTTAAAAAGTTCACGGCCCAAATGTTTTTTTAAGATTTGAAAAGGAAAAACACTTGTTGGGGTTAAAAATGAGTAATCCTCTTTCGCTCCTCTGCTTGTATAAATGCGTTCAGAGCAAGAAGCAGAAGCTAGGGCCCATTCTGGATAACATGAACGCAAAAAGATATTGAAGCTACCAACAGGAATTATTAGCCGTTAGTTTGAGCATTACATGTTTGGAGGCTTCGGATGCCATTGGGTTCAATATTATTTTTGTGATAATACAACCATCGCTTTGAATTGCTTTATGGGCTCACTGCATTAAAAAAAAAAAAAGAGAGAGAAAAGAACAAAAGGTGTTAAAGTGGGCATACTTAATATTGTTTGCATGAAGGTTCGAGATTGAATTTTCTTCTTGAATTATTGGGGAAAAGAAACGAATGAAGCTTGCAGTAAATTGGGCACTTAAAGGGGCTTAGCTTGAAATGCCTTGAATTGAACTTATTTCAATACTGAAATTTATTTTCCAGCCCTCCTCACTTCAACCATATGAAGCCTCAAATTTTGTTAGATAACATTATCTCATCTTCAGTTAGTGAGAAATGAGTCATCTAATCACAACTCAAGGCTTAGACAGATTGAAAGGGCGTTATGTAGGAGGTAGCTGGTGAAGAGTTCGAATTTCATTGTAACCTTTTAGGAGATAGACCCCTTTATTGCTAGCCCCAAAAATTCACAATGTTTAAAAAATCTCTTACCTTCAAATTTTGCACCCAAGTGTATAGTACACTTGAACATTTAAGATGGTTGGCATTACGGAGGAAAAAAAAAAGGAAAAAATTCTACCCCTATATTTGAGATGCCATTCACCGACACCTCGTGTTGTGTGTGTGTGTGTGCATTCACTAAAATGTAAAATTTATAAATTCTTTATGGGAGACTTAGCTATCTTTGATCTAAAATATAAAGTGATACCAACTTTTGTAAATGAAACAATATGTCAGTGTTTCATGAAATTGTCCCAAGATTGAGGCATATTCATTGGGCACCTTTAGCAGATTCATTGGACACTAGAAAGCGCGGGCCTAAGTTTGAGACAAATTCATGGAACACTTACATAGTGTTTCAGATGCCAAATGACCTCTAAGGAGACATTTGGACAATGGAACAGTTTGTGAATGTTTAATGAATATACCCAAAAAAATTAGGGCAAATTCAAGGAGCACTAGAATCTAATGTTGCAAGAATATGGTTTAACTTTTGAGATAGATTTATTGGACACTCACAAATCGTTCTTGTATCCAAATGAGGGATTTATGTCATTGGTTCTTAACAAAGATTTGAAATTTTTTGTTTGAAAGATGCTTGAATTACGTCATGGAATTTATGGGTTTCACGTCAGGTTCTTGCTCTCTAATTTGAGATCTATAAATTTAAGACGCAAGGGAGACCTTAATAGTCCTCAAATCAGCTTTTTGTCAGAACCATGAATTTAATATGAGCCCCACTTTAAATTAGCACCCTCAAATCAATGATATGAGGTAATCAAATGCCTCCTCAATGCTTCTACAAGGGACAATTGCGTGAATTATGCATCTTCGTAGCAGGGTTAACTTGCACCAATATGGTGAGTATAGGAGGGAAGAGTTGGTACCCGAAAGCAGCAGAGCTTCATGGGACTGATGTTGAACCCTATTGTGTTTGATTACCTTGAATCTTAGACCTAATGGGATTTAAGGTCCCAAGATCTTAAATTCACGGATTCCAGATTCTTACTTTTTAATAGCTGTAGATTCGTAATAGCTGAATATCTTATGTTTGAACCCAAGATTACATTATACATGTGTAAACCTTACGTTTGGAATTTAAGGTGGGCCTTGCGGCAAGTCAAACCCTGAGATGTAAAATCTTTGGCAATCAAATAGTCCTTAAGAAGTCATTTGATGTCCATAACATATTGTTATTCTCCAAGAATTTTGTTTCAAAATTTGGAGTAAATTCATAGAACCTTATGTTATAGGTTTCATGAATCTGTCCTCAATTTTTAGGACAGTTTCATTATATAGTAACAATTTTTTATTGATACTAAATAACCAAGTTTCATGAATCTGTCTTAATTTTTAGAACAGTGTAGTAACAATTTTTTATTGATACTAATTAACCGCTAAAAGTGCCACCTAAAAAGACAATAGTGACCACTAGAAAGAACAATGATCAATCCAATTAAAAAAGTCAAAATCCAAGGTCTTTTTTCAAAATCCAAACCTTGCTGGCCTCAATATCACTCTTCCTTTTTCAAGTTAAGCATATGAAAGGTTAATGTCTAACTGGCAAGCTACTTTTTTAAGCACGCCCTTTTCAAATTTAATAAACATTTTTCCAAAAAAAGAAAAGGTGAAAAGAAAATTTAAGAAACCGAAGACTCTGTCCTTTTCCGGCTGTCGGTAAATACGCCCTATCTTTTGCAGTTGGGAGAAAACATGAAATATTACTTGGAAAAACAATTGTGCCACGGATCCATTTTGTCGTATCTGGGATTGCATTATATATAAAGCAATATACTATCATTTATTCGTTCTTAGATGCACTTATTGTTAATTACAGAACCATTGACATCATGATTTAAGAAATTTTTTTTTTAAAGGAGCACACCGTAGCTGGTTTGGCTGGTGGGTCGGTGAGAGTTCATCTGTAATTCAATTTCGATAGATAGGTGTTATTCTTTTAAATTGTAAACAATGACATGCATCACACTCAAATTAAAAGGTGTATTTTAGAACCACCAAGATTCTGAAGCAACTTTGGACCTCCAGATAAAAAAGAGATTACTTTTACTGGCAATTAGAGTTGAATATCCTTTTCAAGGAACGACAGTCATTTTTTTTTAATAGGACACTGGATCGGCAGAATTAGCTGCCGCTTCGCCAATTTAGGAGAAAAGCGGTGGGTTAATGTGTCCCCTTAACTTGTGGAATTCGCCTTACAGTTTTGCTGTCAGTTGGGTTCTCATTGATTCCAAATCGATCTTGGCAACACTTTAGAAGCTTATTCCCTATCATTGTGAGCGCCAGGATGTATTAAATTTTGATTAATTAAGTTTGAACTGTAAGAAATTGTGAATCATGTCAGCAACAAGTTGATGATTTACACAAAATTAAATAATTTTCCTTTAGATTCGCGGACAGAAACGAACATCCATGCGTACATGAAGTTATTTTAATGATCGCTAATCCCTAAAGAGTATAATCTTCTTCCCGGATAACGAGGGACAGTAGAAATTGGAAAAAAAAAAAAAAGCACTTGTCTTCGGACCAGTCAAATATAGGGAGAATTTCATGCATGGTTGAGGAAACGCTGGAGCCGCTTGCTCTGTCCCTCCTCTTTATATAGACCATCGTGCTCTCTCCCTCTGAACGCCCACCTTTCCTTGACTTGCTATTTGCACTACTGGTCTCTGACTCTCTCTCTCTCTCTCTCTCTTTCTCAATTATCCGCAATCCATCCTCCCAATGTCAGCCTTTGCAGACCACCCTTTTCTAGACTTTGTGTTGCAGAACGATATGAATGTGAGTCAGATCAGCAGCACTCGACCCTCTGGTTCTGAGACCATGGTGGGTGCTTCCCCTGTTCTTCCCCCTCCTTATGGTGCGCATTTGGATCGTCACCATAACCACATTCATGGCCCTGGTTCTCTGGGCCAGATTGTGGAGGTGATGGAGGACTTGCAGAAGAATGGTGGGCAGGAGCCCGAAATGGGGTGCACCAATGTTGGTGATCAGAAGGCGATGGACAAAAAGAAGAGGAACTCAGATGTTTCCTGCAAGGTAAATGCAAAACCAAGAAAAACCCACGAAGCGAAACGCAATATAGGCTGAAGTTTGTGTACTTGCGTTTCTCCTTTCTGTTTTTTTGCGGTCGACTGATGTTTGGGTATTTGAGTTTTATAGGAAACGAGGGATGGGAAAGCGAAGAAAACGAAGGTTGGGAACAAAACGAAAGAGGTAGAAGAGAAGAAGGAGAACGACGATTCTACAAAAGGATACATTCATGTGAGGGCAAGGAGAGGACAAGCAACAGATAGTCATAGCCTTGCAGAAAGAGTAATGATCTGAAAGAATTCGAAATAGTTTTTCTGCAAATTGAAATTAAATCTCAAACTAAATTTTCTTGTTAATATGTGAATGAAGGTAAGGAGAGAAAAAATCAGTGAAAGGATGAAGATGTTGCAGGAGCTTGTTCCGGGCTGTGACAAGGTCTGTCAACTGAACCTTATATCGGCTTCCTTACTTTCTATTTTGCCCACTCTTTTCTGATGTTGGGGCGTGTTTACTTTGTGAAACAGGTAACTGGAAAGGCCCTAATGTTGGATGAAATAATCAACTATGTGCAATCCTTGCAAAATCAAGTGGAGGTAACTGGTTTATGACTTTGTTGGCGTTAAGGGACAATTATCTACTGTTTCTAAATCCTCGGTTAACTGACTTTCAAATTTTGAACAACTCCAGTTTCTGTCCATGAAGCTTGCCTCTTTGAATCCCATGGTGTACAACTTCAGTGTCGATCTTGACGACTATGGTGTAAAACAAGAGGTAAATTTCCTTTCGACGGAAATTTTCTGCTAGCTCTATTTACATGTTCCGCAGTTGCTCTTTGCACTTGCTAATCTTTTCCCCATTTTCTTGCTTTTGGATCTTACAGAGCTTGTCAGCTCCATTACCAGCACTTCAAGAGTCAAGTTTTTCACCTTCCGCAACCGAATCTGATAGATTTTCTCGAGCTGCTGATGGTTCTGCTTTTCCCATGACAAACAATTTCTCCATGCTGAACAGTCCAGACTACTCCGTGTTGCTTCGTGACCTGAACCAAAACGCTGCATCTCAGGTACAGGAAAACCACCTAAAGTTCCCCGTCTGTCTAACTCTGTTTGTTATTAAAAATAGAAAAAGATGAAGAAGTCCAAAACTTATACTGTACTTTTTCGTTCACTTGCTAAAAGGGACATGGCGGTCTTGTGTGGAACATGGAGAACCAGATGCAGAGGTTCACTGATGAAGGATTGTTGAAGAAAATGGGTTTCTTTTAGTGAAAAGTAAACCCTGCACACACACACGGTCAGTCAAAATTCCCAGCATCTATTTTATGAAAGCATTTGTACCATCTGCTACAGCAAAAACTAGCTCTAAATTCTCTCGCTTCCTTTTCGTTCTTAATTTTTTATTAGTTACACTTTTTTTAACAATATCTTCTTTTGTATTTTAGTTTTTCAGATTACAAGAGGGGGGACCTTTCACGACCAAAATCAGCAGTTTCTGAGAAGCCCACCTGAAGATACAAGCATTTGTTGGCTCCCAAAAGCTTCAATGAAGTGGGCATCTTCACCTGAACATCCCTGTTCCTGTCCCTGAGTGTCTTGTTGCAAGACAGGATGGGGGACACAGAAATGTGAAGGAAATGTAGAAATAAGAGAACCCCAAGCAAAAAATAAATAAATAAATTTTTGCTTTCTACCTTTTATACATTTTTTTGTCCTTTTGTTTTCTTCTTCTTTGGTTGTTGCATTCTCACCAGTCTACAGGATCATGAGGTGACTAGAAGCTTGTTATGGGCGTCTTTCGAATTTCCCTCTTGTATGCTTTGCTGAAGATTGTTGCATTCTTTTCCCTTACTAATCCGTTAGACTCTCTTGTGCATGTATAAATTCCTCTTGGGGGAAAGGATATTCAGTGTATATATTATCTGCCAATCTACCAATTGTTTCTGGCTCTCTCTCTCTCAAGTTAGTTTCGTTCTTTTGATAAGTAAACTGGTTACTAATTCATTGGATAAAGAGAGAAACTTCTTCGAAGATGATGATCTGCAGCAGGATTTTAATTGCTTGACACATCTTCCATACTTGGGGGGTCCAAGGCCATGTCCCATCTCTTGGTTACAGTGAGCATCTTTTTTCTTACTATTGTGACATCACCGTCAGTGGAAGGGGTAACCCTGGTTACCATAATTTCCTTGTCTCTTCTATGGTATGGCATAACCAAACAGTCCCAATGTCAAAATTATCGAGCCACCCTCATGAAAATGCTAAAATTTCGTCTGATGGCCCCTCATTCAATGCTCTGCTGCCATTGCAATCTTTCATCTGATACTGTTATTGTCCACATCTGCCTTCACCTAATGTTAAGACAAACCTGTCAACAATCAAGCTCATAATAAAGTAGTTAATGTCCTTAACTTATCCCTGTACTGATTGCTACCATTATACTAACAGAAATCCAAAAAAAATTGAAAAGAAATAGAAGCTCAAATGGCAGATCCATCTAACGCTCTCAGGAAGGGCGAACATGAATCTGGAAAGTAAGCAATTAAGACCGAAGTCCAAAATTTCAATTGGATCCTTTTGTGGTAGACATAAACAAGGCTGATCTGTATATGTCCAAGACACAAAGCTACTTTGGTGCTTCCATCTTAGGATGGCTTCAGATGTATGCACCTTTCTACAGTATGTGAAAATTAAATTACCATTCTGCTGGAGACGTGCCTCCAAATTATGCACGTGTACAGGCAAAACATGCCATGTGTGTTTGTTCTGAATTATGTGTTTTCCTGCCAATAATATTTACATGCAACTGATAAAGCGTTTTAGACTCATGCTTTGGAATTCTAATCCGCAGTGTTAAATTTTTGTACTGTCAATCTCAGACCTGCCCATGTAAAGCCCCATGTCTCTCTCTCTCTCTCTCTCTCTCTCTCTCTCTATATATATATATATATATATATATATATATATATATATATATATATATATATATATATATATATATATATATATATATATATATATATATATATATATATATATATATATATATATATATATATATATATATATCAGGGTCTTTGATGCTTCAACAGCAAGTTGAGTAAAGGACCAACTTTAGAGAGGACAGGGGCTGTTCTGCTGGCTAGAAAGAGCCAGAAACCACTGGAGAGGATTTAACCATTACTTTACTTTATTCCCACCCTGTTTAGTGGATTGAGTGCGATCGCTGGTTGTTCCAAGTCTACGGCCTCCAACGGGAGGAGGAGATGAAGTGCAAGACCCACTTGAGGTCACTCCCAACTTTACCATCTACAGTTTTCATGACCCTGCAATCCCTTTCCCTCTTCCTTTTCCCGTTCGCCTCTACCTTCTTTTCTTTTCCTACGGAATTTAACATTGGGGAATGTTTGCCTTCGGATGGAAAGTGATTCCCAACCAAAAGAAAGATTTAAATTGATAGACAAACAGTCCCACCGCTGGTTGATACGGGCATGTGGAATGAAATCCCCAAAAGTAGTGAGATTCTGGTTGTTCATGTGGATGCAAGTTTGAAGGGGTCTAAAAGATTGGCTAGGAGTTTTGATGCCACAGGCAGTCAGTGGCGGAGTCAGAAAGTTTAGTTGAGTGGCATTAATCCATCTTAATATTGAAATAGATTGGATGCATATAAAGCTACAAGGCATTGACCTGAGTCTGGTGTGGGCACCTCATATGGCTAGGCCTGAGTCCAACACATGATAAAGATTTACACAAGCTAGGATGGACAGTTGTCCACACCAACCCCATCGTAGCTATGCTACTGGCTACATGGACTCCCAGGCATTGAAGTAGAAAGATGTCAACTCGTCCACACCCAAGGTGCAGCGTGCACCTCACTTGCAGGAAAGTGAAGAGCCAACAGGAACCTATCTTCTTAGTTAGGCACCAACAGAACCCTTAAATTATGAGAGAGGTGAGGCCGCTTCTTTTTCCTTACCCCGGAGTCCAGGGCTGCTTCTAGACTTGGATGATTATATTTTTAAATCAAGCGACTATTTGTAGTTCAAACTAGTAACACTCATGAAAATCAAACTGAAGATGGGTTCCCCATACAACCGTTAGGCCACCAGTTATGCAGCGGTTGTTTTGAATTCTTTTATGAATTTATCTGAAAACAAATGTTGAAAGTTGAAAAAATAGGAAATAATGGGTATAGTGGGAGAATTGAAGAAACCGAGAAGTGGGGCCAGCAGTCAACCTAGCACCTTCCGGCTGACCGTCCAAGCGTCAGAACGACAGATTTCACAGGCAGGTTCCTTCCTGCTAATAAATTTGAAAGTCTGCTGCAGAGATTTTCCGATAGGCGGATGAAAAATGCCTCATAAACTTTTCCCAGTTTTTGTCCCTTTGTGCTTCATATGCTCTGCAGCGTTATACAAGAACTAATGAACAATGTAACTGACGCTTGTTTCTCCGGGATTGGTACCGACTTCTCGACAGAGAAGAACGGTTCTCCTTTAAATCTTCGTTTCGATTTTCCTGAGCACCGGCGTCAGTGGCCCTTGACTTTATATCGCCGTTGAGAATTGACATTGAATTACCAAAGCTAAAGGCTGTTGGGAATTCACATCGGATTTTCAAGAAGAAGATCATAATTTTTTAAATGAAGCCGCTTTTGTTAGAGTGTGGAGTCTGATCTCTGCTTAATAAGCTTCCCTAATTTCTTTTATAGTGTAAGGGCGGTATTGTGTTTTTATCATTTTAAGGTGTTGCCCAAATTCTCATGTTTAGAAAAGAGCCGTTATCTTTAGTATTCTTGTTTCCTAGTTATTGAAAACGCTGTGTGGCCATGGACGTAAGAAAACTTTAGCCTACGAGCTACGTAAACTCGTTGCGTGTTTTTTTCTTCTTCTTCTTTGGATAATGTATGTGATAGAAGGAGATAGGCCCTCCTTCCTAGCAGTGTTCACATTTTAAAATGTTTACTTGGAAAAAACACTACCATTTTGTACTGATCCGCTCAGTCTAGGCTCCGGAGCTAAAACAAGCCGAGCTTGAGCCGTAAGAGACAAGTTCGAGCGAGCTTAGCCTAGGCCTACTATGGGCTCGAGCCAACTTTTGCAGCCCCATCTAGGCTTGAACTCGGCTCGTATCCTGCTGGCCTACTGTTGGTGCCATAGGGTCCCAGAACTTGTTTAAAGAAATGAAGGATCACCCATGCCAGTAGTGTCATAACTGTGCATGCAAGGTGACAACCATAGTATGGCCCATTATGCCAAACCTTTTCAGCTTATGAAAACTTCCAGTGCATAATAATAGAACTGTTAAGAGTGTGGAGCCTGATCTATATACTTTATGAGTTTCCCTAACCTCTGCAAGTTTTTATGTAAGGACATTTATGTAATTCTCACTTTTTGTGGGTTTGTTCTGATCCCCATGTTTAAGAGGGGAGGTGGTTTCTTGTATGCCTTTGATTCTTCAGTGATAATGAGAAACTCTGTGCAGTCGTGGACGTAGGAGAATCTTGTCTCTGAACTACGTAAAATTCTTACGTCTTTTTCTTCCTTCTCTATTTTGGTTTCTTCTACTGGTGCCGTAAGTGAGAGTGAGAGGGGCCTGGTTGCTAGCAAAAACCATATTGTATATCAATTTTAACGTTAAATCTAGTCCAAAGCAAACCTGTTTCAATTCTAAAACCAGGATCCTAGCATGGTTTTTATAGAGATATTAAGCAAGATTAGTCTATACATCAAAGCAAGTAGTTAATGAGATGACATCTTAACTCATAAATTCATCTTTTGACTCCTTCAGCCCCGGCTTCAATGACGCGAAATTAAAAACGTTTATGAACTTGTTTTAGCACCAAGTTAGCGATTATGATAGCGATTAGGAGACTAGTTCTGGTGGTAAAACTAACCATGCTTTTAATCGCGGTCATTTAACTGAGAGTCAAAGTCTGGCTCGGTGGGGTTCCTGTAGATGTGGGCTGCGCAGAGTACCATGGCTGGCAGCTGTCCATACAAAGCCGTGGAAGCATCAATACATCTTTCAATGGTCAACCAACTTGTGTTGGGAGTGTGGCCAAACTGCATAATGTTGCTGTAAACTGTCGCTTTCTCGGCGTTAAAAGGGAAACACAGTGCCCACAATGCTTCCTGCAATTTGCTCATTGGTCACTATTTCAGTTGCGAAATATCAGAGATGCACAAACTGTTGCTTTCTTCTTAGTTGTTCTAAGTACTAATCATGCATCACTTGTCCAAACAGGTTCACTGTGTGTGCTTAATTAAGAAAGGAAGTGTCTATCGCTATCTAATTAATGTAAGTGATATACAGCGAGCAGGAGGTGGAAATTTCTTTGCAGTGATTGAATGGTGTCTGCCATGGGAATAAACTTCTACTGGTTTTATGCAAATCTCACGATCTTATCATATATAATGCTCAAAAACCATATTCTCGGACAGAAAAAACTGCTCAGAAAGTTTTATTTTGGATCAGAGACCTATAGATACTAAGAATACAGTTCAATTCTCATAGGTGCTGCTCTCAATCCTAAACTGTAAATGATGGATGTATGATAGTCTAGGGATATCCGGCTTGTTACCTAGATTCCGAAGCAGCCCTGGGCCCCAGGAGCAAAGAGGAAAAGAAAGAGCTTTAGCGTCTTTTGGGTACTCTCTCTCTTAGTGAAATTCATCTGGAATCGGGAGCAGAAGCACTTGTCAAAACAGGAGAAAATATATCCATAATATATAGTTTTTCCCTGCAAACTCAGTGTCATGTACTTGAAATTAACGTCAGGGTGCCAAATCATGCGTTTGATTGTTAGCTTTTGTTGGTAGCAGAGATCATACACCGTTAGCTTTTCTTTTAAGTTTGATCAAAAGATGTAATCAAAGTCCTATCAGGCGATTCCATTTAAATTATGGAGCTCTTGATCGTGATATACTTGGAGGATTGGCGTATAATGGACAAAAAAGAAGACAAACTAATGCTTAATTAATTCTTTTCCAGACATCTGTCTAAAGCAATCACTGGCAGAAGAGTCAGTATAAGAGACAAAACAGAGAAAAGCTTGAATATTGTTTAAATATTTGTATATGATTCTCTAAAAAATGTGATTGGCTCTAAACAATACGGTCCATTCAAGGATATGAATATAAAAACTTGTTAAGAGTAGCCAGCTTTTGTCTGTAATCAGGATCCTGCTCCTAACACCGACACTCTTTTCTCCATATTACTCGGAAAAACAATCCACATGCTTTGTTGTGTTCTCATTAAAGTGCATAATGAAATTGCATTTTTATTCTTAAAAAAGAATCTTGTTCAAGTCTCTTTTTATGTATTCAAGTTACGAATTTGAATGCATCGTGATGTGTGTTTGCTCTAATAGTACATTACAGTTAGGGAAAACCAAATAGCAATATAATTTGATCATTACAATAGTGGGAATTGATTTATAGATTAGTGTTGTTGCTTAAGGTCACAATTGATGTCGGTTGATGGGTGTACTTGAAAAAGCAGCTATTTCTTATTCAATGAATACATATAGGAAAAGAAGATTATTTATCACTTGGTAAGTGCTTATATTGACTACTATCAAATAAAATCACCAAGAGAAGGGCTTGGTTCAATAGTACATATGAATTTTGGTTCTTTTGGGATGGGGGTAGTTTGGGCAACCTAGAGCTACTTCTCGACCTGATCAGAATTACACATCCACCATTTGCAGTTTAGAAGAATAGTGCCCATGTAATTCAATCCGACCTGCTACTCTATGCCCCTCGGGCAATATGGAGTACAGTAAGAGACCTCAGTCTAACACATTCAACATTATTTCTCTTGTCCATTTTCTGGTATTTAGCGTGTGATTTTTCAGAAATACTTTACACATACGTCAAAGGTTTTAACAGATAAATTTCTTCAAGATATATTATTCTGTTTTCTGTGAGGTAGATTCCAGAGAAGAAAATTTCGCAGTATGGTCTATGACACATTGATTGAATATGGGCAGATTGGTATCTAATAAGACGTCATAGCCTATACTTATTATGTCTGAAAATGATATAGGCCTGTTGATCTAACAACCAGCACTAATTTGTCTTTGGAATCATTAGGAAAGATGGTGTCACCCGAAACAAAGTAACAGAGCGAAATTTTGTAGTCTTATTCGAACAAGATGATTGTCACATGTTTAATCCAAAAAAGGACAGATCAATTCTGCCGCTGAATAAACCAATCCAAGATGTGATATCATTTACATTATTCTTGTAATGGAGGCAACCTGTTGCCATCTGAACTACCATTGTGAATTGGAAAACTCGTTTTTTTTTTTTGTCAAAACCCTCCCTGCGCCACAAAAGAAAATTTTTATCATGTCATTATCTTGTTTTATAATTTTTTTTATCAAACTAATTTGAACTTCAAAATTCACCAGGACAGCAAGCATTTGCTACATCCGTATAATCAAAGTCGAAGGTTCTCAGTACTCTCTCTTATATAAACTTTGGTTTTTTTAGAGTCACTCAGCCATCTATCTTGGTTAGTTTGATCCGGCATGGACAATTAGGAGGTACACATTATTTAGTATTAGTTCACATCTTTTTCTCTTTATTTTTCTCTCACTCATGCATCTGCTTGAAG
>JAANDH010000209.1:0-161388 GCA_011799765.1 Nymphaea thermarum | reverse complement strand
TATATATATATATATATATATATATATATATATATATATATATATATATATATATATATATATATATATATATATATATATATATATATATATATATATATATATATATATATATATATATATATATATATATACTGCTGCTGGAGCCAAATAGTTCTTAGATGGTTAAAATTTAAAAACATACCATTGTAAGGACCGTAAATTGTAGCTAAAGCTATTATCCATGCATCATAAACTATTACTAGTGTCAACATAGTTAGTTCTTTTTAGCAAAAGTCTTTTAAATTTGAAATACATATATATTAGCAAAAGTCTTTTAAATTTGAAATATATATATATATATATACATATGTATATATATATATATGTATATATAAACGTCAAAAAATATCATCAGTGGCTGTTTTCCTTATCCCTTAAAGAGTTCGGCTTTGTTTTTGTGAAATTTGTAATGAATAACCATGTCCATAATGGCATACTTGCACAATGTTAGCCTACCAAGGGGAACAACTTCATATCTAAAACAGGAAGAGCAGATTAAAACTGATTGATCTTATCTGTCTTTTTGCCTTTTAAAATCTCATTACACGTTGAAGAAGAATGAAAAGTGTCAATTTGTAGCTTTTTCAACATTAAGAACTATTAAATGACAATAAGAATAATCGCAGCAGTAATAATAAACAGAATTAATAATAAGAAACTGAAATGCGGATCATTGAATATGTACAAGTGGCTCTCTGCATGAGACATGCCCTTGAGAACTTTTGACCTTAGGGCATTATTGTTTTCTATTGAAAAAGTTTCAATTAACTCTGAACTTAATTAACATGCCTCATAAATGGCATTTCTATTATTTTAAATTCTGAGAAACAGAGGCGGAGCCAGAAAATTCTGGCTATGAGGCACTAGTTATAAAATTCTAAATTTTAAGGGACAAAAATGTATAAGCGCAAAAAATTTCCTTGATGTATCAAGATGAAATAAAATAATTTTTGTGGGTCTACAGGGATAATTGCCCACACAGTGCCCACATCTGTGTCGGCCCCAGGTGAGAAAGGTACAAAGGAACCACCGGGTGGATGGAGGCACTGATTAACTGTCAGGCGGCTGGTTCTAGCACATCCTTCATTTTTTGCATTTTCCGCTCATTTTTCCATTGCCTATCACATTGATCGTATGATTTAAATTTACATCAAAACAAATGGAATAGACTTCAATAAGTGAAGGCTTTCAAATGCATATTTATGATTTTATTGAATTTCCTTAGTTTTTTTTGCTTCTAACACTCATTTGGTCTCCAGTCCTAAAATCTTGTTATTTATGTTGATTTCTAGGTTTGTAAACATATAGATAATCGTAACATTACTGAAGGTTTTTACTAAATGTTCAAGAATGAAAATTCAATTGAAAAAAAAAGCCTTTAGGGATGTTAAAATCGCCGTGTTTAGGATCTGGTTTAAGAGAAGTAAGATCAGGCTAGATAAAATGAGCATTTATATTGCTCACATCACATTCGGTAATTAGATCAACATGTATGGAAACTATGAGCTCCAAGGGATACAAAAAGAAAAAAAGTTACTTTACATGTTTTTGTTACCAAGATCACTTGATCATATTGATATAATTAGACCCTAGTTACATTGTGTATATCACACATACATGGCACTTCGTGACCACATTAATCATTTAGGAAGAATTTGATTAGTTCGTATTTGAAATCTATAAATTTGATGTGGGTCTAGTGCAACATGTTTTTACTGAAGCAGTAAAAGATTTATGATAAAATGCACGTTCCATCAAACTCAAGATCTTAAGTTAGACCTAAGATCTACACTTTGAAATCTTTATTTTGTCACTTTATAATAATGTTGCATTTAAGATCGGAGGAGAAAGTGTCTGATCTTTATCTCCATGGTTGTCAATCGGTTTGAAGGCCCCCTGATGATGCTGAATTAAAAAAAAAAAAAATTAAAAATGTCTCTTTCCACAGTCGACTTAATATATATATATATATATATATATATATATATATATATATATATATATATATATATATATATATATATATATATATATATATATATATATAAAGAAAGAGAGAGAGAGAGAGAGAGGGGTTCGTGTGGAGCACCTGAAATCTCGGTGGCCTCGCAGGATGAGTCTGCGTCTCTTGTTGATAGCTTTGGCGCTCAGTGGGACCTTGTTTTCCAGCCGATGGTCGAATCTTGTGGCCTCTAGCGTCATGCCACGTGGATTGTCTTTTTGCGACGGACTGTTGTCGTTAGCGAAGGAGCGGAGAGACCGGGCGCCCCCACACGCCCTTGGAACGCGCTCGTCCCCGTTTTCCTCTCCGGCTTCGGATGACAGCAAGGACGTCACACTGCGTCTCGCTTGGACTCAAACAGTCGACGCCCGGCCAGCGCGCCACGTCACGAGCCCGTCCAAGGCGTCCTTTCCCTTTCGGCCGACGTGCCCGGGCCCACTCCACAGCCGGGAAGGACCACCCCACCGCTGTTGAGATGCCGCAACGTGGCGCCCGTGGTCCCCACCTTTCCCAGCCGTGGGAGGGCCGCGGGCGGGCGCTGAAGACTTCAGGTGGGGCCCGCGGGAAATGGTTTCCGGAACTGTTGCCCTTCTTCGCGTGGGTCCCACCTGTTGCGAGATCTAGGGCCTGAAGGGTGGGGCCCGGGGAAATGGGTTTCCGAACTGTTGCCCTCATCCCGGTGGGTCCCACGTGTTGCTCACCAACACGAAATCCAGACGGTGACTCCCGTGGGAGAGCCTCTCTCGTTTCTCTCTCATCATCCGAATCCGGACAATTTCGGGTCAACTTGTCAAATCACAGAACCGTCCAAGAGCGTGTTTTAATCCAAGATTAACACGATTCTTAGGACACCCGCAGTTTTTTTTATCGAGTTAATGTTGTTAAGAAGCACAAGTCAAGCCACACTAGGAAAAACATTCCCATGCGAACATGGGGAATGTTCTCCTTCTCTTATTTAATAACAGTTTCTTACTTGTATCAAATAAGAACTCATGCTTCCAAATCCACCGTGTTGTTATCTAACAAAAAGCAGCGATATTTACTGTATCTACATCACATCATGTCACCTTAAATGAAAAGGCAGTAGTTCGTAAACACTGGTGAGTAGGATTAGTAACTTCTTTATTTGACTTGATGATCTTCACATGGCGTGTATATTGCACCTTTATACACGAGATAAAGTCTAAAAAGATTTAATATTACCCAGGTTGGTGGTGGGTCGGGTTTTCAAATTCAGGACCCGTGACCTACTTAGCTCTCGGAATCCGGGTCCATGCATGCATGTCAGAGGGTTCCAGGGACAGATGTTCAACAGTGGGCAGAAGTCCCAATTGTGGCAAAACCACGAGTCCCACAACGAAGCGACCTCCACCTCATGAATTAGACCTTCCAGCTCGATGCCCTTCCGATGTCAGAACATGTTCGGATCCGGGTAGCAGGAATTGACGTGTTGGCCTCCTCTGTTTAATACATAAAATACTCAACTAGGACGCTTGATTTTTAATCTCCAATCACCACAAGCAAGCACCCTTTTTTTTCAAATTTCAAGTGTTGCACACAAGTCGAGTCGAGCTCTATTAAAAAACTTGAGCTTGAACTCGGCTCAAACTAGAGTCATGTTCCATACAACTGGACTGTACAACATCGAGCTCAAACTCAACTTAATTTGTTTAACTTGTTGTTCTTAATCTGTTTCATTTCTTTGTAGCTCATTTAACTCGTTAACTAATTCATTTATGATGAACGGATTTCAAGCTTAACCGAGTTTAAACGAGTCGAGTTCTCAACTTGTCTAACATTTCCAATATAAATTTAAGTTTCTTGACTCGATTCGTTGTGCAGCCCTATTAGCGGGTGAAAACAACGCTGCAGTATAGGGTAATTTTGCCTTAAGAATTAAGATTGCCCATTCTGTCGAATTCTTTTCCTCTTCTACCGGATGGTGAACTCTGCACGTGCACCCACTAGATCTCAAGGACACATGTTTGGAGCAATTAAAAGCGACTACAATCGATGAATCTTGAGAAAGAATCAAAACTAAGTACAGTGTATGTGTTAGAACACTCTCTGTGACATGTCTGAAGTTTTTCTTTGCACAGGCAATCGGTTTATGCAACCAATAAGAATTTTAGTTCTAAAATTATTAGATATCCAAGTGGTATCTACTGGATCACGTTTAGGTTCATATCGTTATCAAGCACCAATTGTTTAAAATTATAGGAATATTTGATTGATCGAATAAATTAATTCTAATACATGCATGTCAAGATTATGCTCTGCAATACACGAGACAATAATAGAGTGCCTGGTGAAGAGATCTAAGACGTCCTTCTTAACTCTTTAATTATAAATTTGAAGGAAGAAGCCGTATAACTTTTTCTTCACCTGAATTTGTGAGAGTACATCTAGAAACCACAGTTTCCCACCAATCAAATGGCGTTGAAGATGTGTTGTTCTGAATGGTATAATGGGTCCGATCACCTCGGTCGATCCATCATATTTCCAGCTCTGATTCAGTGGAAGTCATCTGTCATCATTGAGGAATTTTAGAAGGTATTCAGAACTGAGTCTGGATCTTGTTTGATTCATGTTCGATCCATAATAGTAACAAATAAATCTTATCGAAGTTGCAAACCGGAAGATCTTAGCTCCTTCTTAACTCTAGTTAACTAAGAGGGGGAGAGAGAGAGAGAGAGTTGCTTGCGTACCTTTTCTGACCCACTTGTTCAGCCTAGCATAACCTTGTTTGAGATCAGTTTGATTAGTTAATAAATCTGCGTCGTCTTTTGGGGGGTCGTTTGGCATATGGGACCAGAAAACAAATGACCTCTTAATGTTGGGTAAGCAAGAGGAGTATTTCATCTTAGATAATGTCTCAATTATGCATCAACTTGCATATTGGTATCCCTTTTTTTGTTGCATAAGCAGTTGACGGCTTGAGAGTTTGAAATAAAGACTGACTGACTACCAAATGGAGACTGACTGTCTACTAACTTTTGCCTCATCCATTATGCCAACCCCCTGAAGGATGCTAAGTTGACCCTTACTGTTTAAGGGGCCTTTTTGGAACCACCAACCAGCAAAGTATCTTTATCCAAAGAAACCCAACTTGAAACTATGTTCATAAAAATTTTGAGCTAATTAAGCCTAAAGAGCTTAATTAAACTTACCAATTTCACTTAAAGGCACACTCTTTAAACAAAGCTATTTATATAAATGAAATACGAAGAGGTAGAATCACATTTAGAACTCATTTAGAAAACGAGGCTTCGACCTATTGGCTCCTATCGACATGATGAAGCAAATTCTACTAAAAAATTATAGCACATCAATGTCAAACCGGCTGAGTATCAGCTCTCTTTGCAAATTCCATAGGTTTGATCAAGCTGATCTGTAAAAACCGATCGAACCATGAACCATGGGCTTCTCGACTTGTTTCCTCTTACCAGGTTCCTAAAGGAGAATAAACCAAACATGTCTTGCATGGATTTTGTTAAGCTACTGTGCTTGTTTTGTTCCACTAGGGATGCAAACAGCTGGTTGGGTCCGGACGAACAACTTGCAGGTTTAGTTGTGGAATCAGATATTTATACAGCCAAAATTGACAGAACCTACTCACTAGATCGGACCCCTCTACACTGTATCTGCCACTAGAAAAGGAACATTGTGGGCAGGATCCCCTTACATGTTAGTCAATAGTGCCTACGGTAGTCTAGTCAGGTTGCTGTTATAAAGCAAACCCAATTGAGTGGGTCCAGAACAAGGGTCTCTTGGCACCTAACTGGGTCCATCACTGATCAGATCCGGGCAAATGAGAAACTGCTACCAGATTCAAGACACAGATCCAAGTAAAGAGCTATTGCCATGAATAGTTGGGGCAAACTTAGATTTGTCAATAAAGAAAAAACAGTGCAATCAATCCTTTTTTCAAACGTATTGTACTTCTCGAACAGGAATTAGTGTAAATTGAAACAGACTTGCATTTGAATTGTGATCTTTAAAGAAAATGCAGGAAAATTGGATGTGTATCTGCAGCTAATGGAATATAAAGGACATGAAACAATAGAACTCATGGGGACTATTCGAGTTTCACGCATAACATAGTAAAAAAAGATTAAAACAAAATCAAAATTGAAAGCTAATGCCTACTTTACATAGAGAACCTTTTGGCATGTTATTGCAAATTCCAATTTCAGTTTCGTTTTCCTAGTCAAATAATTGTATGATGTTTTCAACACGTTTTATAGGCTTAATCTCCACAGATGTGATCTGCAGATGCTGACAATTGTAGTGACATTTCAGAAGCTATCTTCCCTAAAAACTGTAATGGTGAGGATGAGGCCACGCGCTCTTTATCATGACGATGATGTTAGATCTTTACTGGTGTAGATTTTGATGATTACATTGATGATGGATTGAGAAGCAGTAGTAAGCAGAAAGTGGACATGAATAATCCCAACACATGGATGTGTCTCCAACGCAATTTTGGCTCCAAACTAAGGACAGTAAAAGTTCAGAATCATGTCTGATAAGAACAGGATTCTGTTGGTGTTTAGTTTTTTGTGATTTTGTTCAAGGATATTTCGTTTTCTGCAGCTTTAAGGTGGTGGACTAGAACGTACCAGCTAGACAGTAGTATTAATGCCTCAAAAGATCACCCTTTAATGCTTCAAAAGTGGTCATAAAGAAGGCAAAAAACCAGGTTTGAAACTTCATCAGTTTTATCCCTTATGCATCCAATTCTCCAAAAAGCTGCTCCATTAAGAAGCCACAATGAAATTTTCAGCACTTTTATTTGAAATTTTAACTTTTCGAGAACACCACATTGAAGATTTCATCGGAATGCCGACAGTGGTTGTGAGAAAACTTTAAGCATCTGCGCCTATTTATCCTCCATATTCAATAATTGGTTGGTTTTTAGTGTTGCTTTGTCCATATTCTTCTAAAAAGCACCAACCGTCTTCTTTTTCCGTGACAGGAGAAGGCACTGTGCTTTTCTAGATTCCAACCGGAGACGGTGTAGGTTCACGATGCCTGACCTTCTGGTTGTCCACAAATGTGTGGCTCTCAGAGGTTCTCCATGAAAGGAACATTGACGTACGCGATAATGCTCGGTGCTGCCCAAAATCACGATTAAATTATATGAGAGTAGAAAACGAAGTTCTACAATTTAAGGTTAGAGTTCTAACCAGTATATTGCATGAACATATATGCCTACTTAACATCAAACTTTCAGAATTACTGTATTAGATAGCATAATCAACATAAAAATACATGTTGGTCCGAATATTTAGTGCCTCACTCCAGTTTCTAGTAGCAATATTATTGTTCTACTAAAAATTTGCGCAGAAATTAACAAATTTTGCAACAAGCACACGTTTCATGTGCGATCCGCAGGATCAGCGTGGCTGCTTGATCCAAAAAAATGCACTGATAAGGACCGAAATGATAAACAAAAAGCTATATACAAGCCATCCCGCAATCTCTGCCGTCCATCTCTCGATGCAACGACGGCAATCGACAAAGAAGTAGCACCAACCAGCCAAGTATCAGACACCAAGATTAATTCTCTTTTGTTCTTTTCTGGAGCCAAGTGGAGTGAGCACTAATCAGATAAGGTGATAAACACAGAGCACACTGGTAGGGATCTCTGCTGCGGCAAAGCAATTAAATTTGCAGGGTCCACAGAGAGGGAGCAGAGGGTAAGAGGGGGGGAGTGGGGAGGGGGAGGGAGGCCATGGCTGAGGTGGGAGCCGGTGGATACATAAGGACGCGTGACTGGAGGAAGAGGGTAGGGCCCCCGATAGGCAAACAGGTATGGCTGCCCATTGAATAAGCCTGTCGGCCCTTTGCCATGCCAAGCCAAACGCTACAGGTCGGCTCAAGCTTCTCATTCATTGCATCTCAGGCAATGAGGCTAAACCTTTTGCTACGTACAGTCAAACTCAGCCCCCTCTCTTGGAACCAATAAGGGTCATGGTTTTGGTCTTACATGCAGGACATACTCACGAATGCTGATTTTGTGTGTGTGTGTGTGTGCTTTTTACTCTCTGTGTGTGTGTTTTTTTTTTACTCTGTATGTGTGTCTGTGTCTGTGTCTGTTGTACAACACACACACACTTTTTACTCTCTGTGTGTGTGCTTTTTACTTTTTGTGTGTGTGTGTGTGTGTGTCTGTGTCTGTTGTACAACACACACACACACATATATATATAGGAAAGCTGAATGGTGTTCCTCAGGTCCTGTTATGACCTTGTACAGCTCAAGTTATGATGCGTGTTGTTTTCATTTGAGCACGAGTTGTGTGTGTGGGAGTTTCAGGTGTTTCAAGGAGTTCGGCAATGCTGAGGTTGATTTTAATTTTAACTCTTGATATGGAAAGAAGATCTCAAGATTGTAACGATGATTCATAATGTAACTTCTGGACTGAAATGGAGGTGACAATCTCTGCTCGACACGGTACGCTTGTGACATGATTCTTTATTAGTGGCAACCTCACCATGAAGACTGTAGAGTGGTGAGCATCTTTGTGGATGTAGAAGAATTTTTCTCTAAACCACGTTAATCGATCGTGTCCTCTCTCTCTCACATCATTAGTTTTTGTGATATGGTATCAAAGTGCTCTAGGTGAGATCCTTTTGGAATGAGTACCCAAGGTACTTATCTTCCTCCACATCCAGCACCGACCAATCTTCAGTATTTCTTGAATGACACTAGAGAATTACCTACTATGGGAATCTCGAATTGTTCCCATTTCATTATTGTATGATCTTCATGGCTTTATTCATGGGATGTTTTCACCCCAAATTTTCCCGGGAGACCATACACGGTTTATTCGAACAGATTTAAGTGATTTTTCGGTTTGATAGTCAATTTGGATCTGATTTTAGACCTTGAGCCCAAAGTCACCCCAAAACATACCTTTAGATCAATGTCCAAATTCAAATCTCGACCCTAGATCCAAAATAGACCTTTAGATCCATGTCTAAATTCAAATCTCGACCCTAGATCCAAAATAGACCTTTAGATCCATGTCTAAATTCAAATCTCGACCCTAGATCCAAAATAGACCTTTAGATCCATGCCTAAATTCAAATCTCGACCCTAGATCCAAAACGACCTTTAGATCCATGTCCAAATTCAAATTTCGACCCTACATCCAAAATATACCTCTAGATCCATATCTGAATCCAAATTCAAGTTTAAATCCAAAATCTAATTTTTGATCCAGATTGACATCCAAATCTAAGTCATATATCCAAAATTCAGACCTCGATCCAAAACACAAAGCCAAGTTTTCTAATCTAATGCAACAATGAAATCTAGTCCAAATTAGGAAAATGGACCCAACAAGCTGGTCTAGGGTTCAAATTAGATCCAAAACCAAAGTTTGGATTCAAATAAAAAATTTCAACACAAAATCCAAAGTCGATGCCGAAATAATAATTTCCCACAGTATTTAGTGCCACTCATGTGCTCACAAACATCCCTTTTTGTTTTTCATCTCAATCTTGCATTGAAAATTAAATGAATTTTAATTTTTTTTTTTAAGGTGGATAGGGCCAAGAAGGCAAAAACCACTCATTGGCCAACAGAGGGGAGAATTTGCACTTGGCTGAGCAGTTTAAGGCATGGCCATGCACTCTAGCTAGGGCACATGGACGTGTTGTTCGTGCACTCTGGCCAGGCTGCAGGGGCAGGTCAAGAACTACGCATTGCGCATACCCGCTATTGGGTTGAAAAAACCATCCTGGGGTGGTCTTTGCCTTGTTGGGTAGCTCTACCAACACTACAAAGGGTATTTTTAAGAGGGTGTTGGCAAAGACAAGAGCCAATCCCTTTTGTGGCCAAGACCTATTTAAAAATAAATAAAAATAATTAAAAAATTCAAAATTCACATGAAAGCCTTATTAAATTCAACAAAATTTAAATTTTAAGTTTTGGCTTCAAAACTCTCTATAAAACCTCTCAAATCTCCTCTATTGGGTATGTGCTAACCTTTGGGGAACCTTTAGACCTTTCTCACTTGACGATTTAATTTTTTTTTCCCTTTGCTCTCTATCCAATTTTCTCATCTTCTCGTTCTTTTTTCGTCTTCTTCTTCTCTAACCTTGGAGTTAGTCTATTCCTCAACTTCCATTCTTCAAAGGAGCTTGATGAAGACTTTTGGAGGACATCACCAACTTCTCGCTGTGTCACTTAGAAGATTTTGTGACCGTCTAGGATAGGAGATTTGTTCCCTCCTACCGTGCTACATAGTATGTAGTCAATATCTCATCCATTTTTCGTTCTGTCATCCCTCCATGGCTATGCAAATGAGCTCTAAAAATCTCCTTTCTGGAGTTAAGAGTTACTCTTGAGTGTATTGGAGGCATGAACAAGGTGAAATAAAATTTTATTTTCCTTTCAAAGCTCGAATATGTTTCTTTTTCTCTTGGCTCAATGAATGTGTGCATTGTTTATGTTTGACATAATGCTCATGCATAGTTTATTGATTTTCAACTGATATGTGAATGAAAAGTAAAAGTGAGTGCTTGGGTTGAGATTTTTCTTTGTTATTATATTAATTTTTGATGTTAGGATTTGCTCAACCTGAAAAAACCCTTATAAATATGTATATGTTAAAATGCATCTTCATGACATTTTTACGTTTAATATTGATTTCTCTTAATCACCTGATTAAAATGAGAGGTCTCTTACGTTATTAATTGTTATGTCATGGCTTCTCAATTCCATGGACCCAAAAATTGCTCGAAACTTTATGTGTCTGACTAGTGCTCATTATGTATGGATTAATGCAAAGGAAACGTATAGTGAGCAAAACAATGTCGTCCGCATGTATCAGCTATCATGTCAAACTCATAGTTTAAGAAAGGGGAATATGTGTATTACTGATTATTACGGCAAAATGAAGTGTTTATGGGATGAATATGACATATACACTGCATCATATAGTGATAATGCTCCATCAAAAAAACTCAGGCAACATGAGAAGACTTTTCAATTCCTAGCAGGTCTTGGAAATGGTTTTGAACATATTCGAAGTCAAATTTTGCTCTCAGTCGAATTACCTTCTGTCAATGATATTCTGTCCACCCTTATGAGAGAAGAAACACGTTGTCAAGTTATGAACCTAGATACTCAACCAGAAAATTCAGCAAGCGAGGGTTCTGACAAAGCAGCGTTTCATGCCAATACTACTGTCTATGTTGCTACAATGAACAAAAGGGATAGTCAAGGGTCATATGGCTATAAATCGAGAAATCAAAACAGCAATTTTACTTGCACTTATTGTAAGAAGAATGGGCACACTCGTGATAGGTGTTGAACACTGCACGGGAAACCAGGAGCATCTAAGGGTCGGCATCCAAATGAGCCAACTGCTTCTGCTCAAGTTGCTGCCACAGAAACCACTGATGTAGTTGCCCAATTGAAGACTATCACCGAGCTTCTTCACAATGTATACAAACAAAAGGAAAAGATTGTCATGGTCGCCTCGGCATCTAGTCAAGATCTTACAGGTACTCTCTCTACTTACTCTGACTGGATTATAGATTCTGGAGCAAGCGAGCATATGTGTTCATCTACTATAAATCACTCTAATATTAAGGTTGTACATGAGAATAATTTTGTCGTTATTGCAGATGGATCCAAGGTGAGAGTTGAAGGTATTAGTAGTGTTAATCTCTTTGATAGTGACAAAAAAATTAATACCTTAGTTGTTCCTAAGCTGTCTACAAATTTATTGTTTGTTTCTAAACTCACCAAGAATTTGAACTGTGATATTATATTCTCACGGTATGATGTGGTCTTGCAGGACAGGTTAACGAAGAAGATGATTGGTAAAGAGAAAATTACCAATGGACTGTATGTATTGGAACATGAAAATAAAGCTTTGATTGCTAAATTTGATAGCTCTTTGTGGCATAAAAGACTTGGCCATGTTATTATGATTGTCATTCATGTGATGTGTGTCGTTATGCTAAGATGAGTAGACCTCATTTTCCTCAGTCTAATAGTGTTGTTGAACATCCATTTGATTTGGTACATTCTGATGTGTGGGGACCAGCCCCTGTGAGTTCTTATTCTGCCTTTAGTTATTATGTTACCTTTATTGATGATTTTTCAAAAATCACTCGGATGTATCTGCTTAAAAATAAAGGTGAAGTTTTTGACAAATTTCAAATCTTTTTTAATATGATTAAAAATCAATACGGAGTGCAAATTAAAACTCTAAGAACTGATAACGGCACTGAGTTTAAAAATTTCATGTTCCAAAGTTTTGAAAAACAACATGGTATTGATCATCAGTTTACCTGTGTAGGGACTCCTCAACAAAATGGAGTAGCCGAAAGAAAAAATCGACATCTCCTAGAAGTCACGCGAGCCTTGTTATTCTAAATGAATGTTCCTAGAATTTATTGGAGTGATGCTCTTTTGAATGCATGTTATATTATTAATCGTCTTCTTAGCAAGCAAATTCAGGATCGTGCTCCTCTTGAAATCCTAAAGGGACAAAAACTCAATTTAAACCACATGAGAACCCTTGGATGTGTTGTTTTTGTTGCTACCTAAAATCAAAATTTAGACAAACTTAGTAGTTGAGCTCTTAAATGCATATTCTTAGGGTATTCCATCTCGCAAAAGGGGTACAAGTGCTATAGTTTAGAAGAAAAGCATCTTCTAATATCTAGGGATGTGGTATTTAATGAAAATACACCATATTTTCCTCAGCCAGCACAGGAGAAGAGAAACATATTCAGGGGAAGAATCTATTATCTAATTCTAACGTGTTTGACAAGAATGGTTTTCAGGGGGAGATTGTATTACCAACCACTAATGCAGATGATGTGTTCACAATCATGAGAAGAAATTCAGATCCACTAGAAAATTTTCAAGAGACCAACACAGAAAATGTTACATCACATAACCAAACTGACAGTCAAAATATAGATGATCAAAATGACATTCAATTTCCTTTGAGAAGATCAGAACGTCAAACCAGACCTCCTACTCATTTATCTGATTATGTCATGCTCACTTCCACCGACTATCCGATCGAGCATTATGTTGGGTATGAGAGAATTAACAACACATATAAAGCTTATTTGTCTCAAGTCTCTAGCTGTTCTGAACCGTCTATATATGAAGAAGCAAAAAAAGACTTCTTATGGGTAAAGGCCATGAATGAAGAGTTTGATGCATTATACAAAAATAAGACGTGGGATATTGTCACCTTACCACCTGAAAAAATGGTTGTGGGATGTCGACGGGTGTTCAAGATAAAACACAAAAGTGATGGAAGTGTTGGAAGATACAAAGCCAGACTGGTAGCAAAAGGATACACACAAACACAAGGCCTAGATTATGAGGAAACATTTGCTCCTGTAGCAAAAATGAATACTGTCAGAGTAATTCTTTATATTGCTTGCAATTACAATTGACCTTTGTACCAATTAGACGTTAAAAATGCTTTCTTGCAAGGAGAGTTGAAAGAAGAAGTGTATATGAAACTTCCTCCTGGGCATCCAAAAGAGGCAAATGGTAAGCTTGTGTGTAGGTTGCGTAAAGTTATCTATGGTCTGAAACAATCTCCAAGAGCATGGCATTATCATCTAAGAACCTTCCTAGAACAATACAATTTTGCTAGAAGCAATGCTGACAATTCTTTGTTTATCAAAAGAAAGGTTGATCATCTTATTATTGTTTTGGTCTATGTTGATGACATAATTCTTACAGGAACAAATGATCAAGGAATTCTGAAGACTAAAGAGCTTCTTCATGATGTTTTTGACATAAAAGATTTGGGAAGGCTTCGCTTTTTAGAAATTGAGATAGCTCACTCGCACAAAGGTCTTTTTCTATCTCAACGGAAATACACGATGGATTTGCTCAAAACAGCAGGAAAGATTGGGTGCAAGCCGATGGAGACACCTATTGAAGTCGGTCAAAAGATTGAAAAGAAGGCTACCAATGCCTTGTAGGGAAGCTTATTTATTTAACTATTACAAGGCCTGACATAACATATGCAGTCAGTATTGCCAGTCAGTGCATGCATGTTCCTACTGAACATCATTGGAAAATCGTCAATCGTATATTGCAGTATCTAAAGAAGGTTCCAGGACAAGGTATATGGTACAAAAGGAATGGTCATCATCAAGTGTGTGGTTATACTGATGTCGATTGGGCTGGTAGTTCAGACAGAAAATCCACCACCGGTTATTGTATGTTTGTTGGAGGAAACATTGTATCTTCGAAAAGTAAAAAACAGAGTGTAGTGTTCAGATCCAGTGCCGAGGCAGAATATCAGGCTATGGCTACAGCTGCAAGTGAACTTACATGGATTAAAACTCTTGTGTCAGAAATTGGATTACAAGTTGATATTCCTATTCCCTTGCATTGTGACAATCAAGCTGCAATTTCTATTGCAGCAAATCATGTTTTTCATGAAAGGACCAAACACATTGAAATTGATTGTCATTATATTCGTGAAAAAGTGCAGAAAGGAGAACTGTTCACACCATATACAAAAAGCTCAGATCAACTGGCAGATGGTCTTACTAAAGGTTTAAATCGATATCAACATTTCAAGAATTTCATCAAGTGGGAATGTACAAATATTTACACCCCACTTGAGGGGGAGTGTTGAAGAATCCAATTTCCTTTCTTGTTCCCACCCGTTGGGCATATTGTCGTTCTCTCCTTGTCATGTTTTAGAAACTATCATAGTTTCTTTTATTGTATTGCCTTGTGAGAGAGCCTTCCACATTCGTGGAGCCTTTGTCGTGGATGTAGGTCTGAGCAAACCGAACCATGTTAAATCTTGCTTGTTTCTTGCTCCTCTTTCTTTCTACAACGCATGTATTGCAAACTCCCAATTCCTAGTTCTATAGTGAATTTGAATAAGCTGCTAACCTATTTTGTTTATGTGTCAACTGTTTGCTTCATAGATTTTCTACATAAATCATACCAAATGGAAGTTGGAGGTTGATCTGTTCGAGATTCTTAGTGTCTCACTATGTTACTTATTCTCTTCGGATAGGTAAATAAACACCCTGTCATTTGAATGAAAGTAGACCTCGCCAATGCTTATGAGTATGCCAGCTAGAATCTTCTTCAAGCAGCTTTAAACCACCTTGTTTCAGATAATAGTGGATTCACAGGGTCATGATTTGTGTTAGTGCAGCATCTGTTGCAATGTTCGTGAATGATAGAGAAAGAGGTTTCTAATTTCTCTTGACAGAAAAGTGAGATCGGGGGATCCGTTTTCTCCCTATTTATTTACCATTGCTATGAAATGTTTGTGTTAACACCCCAAATTTTTCCACATCAAAATTGAAGCAATGTGAAAATTTCACAAAAGAATTGTGAAAATTGCAATTTCAAAGCCAATTTTGAACCTAAACACAATTTGGATTCAAATTGTGAATTTAACCTGGGACACGAATCCCAATGCAGGATTACGAGTCCAAATCCATTTACAAATGTCATTTGACATCCAAATCCAATTGCAAAATTTAAATTCTGACTTAGATCCAAGAATCGAGTCTAGAATGCTACGTGGGACCCATGTGTGGACCCCACATAGCCCGTGTGGTCAAGAGCCCCTCAGAGGCCACACCCCCCTCCATTTAAAATAAATAAATAAATAAATATTTTCTCTCAAATTAATTGGAGAAAAGTCATTTTCAAGAAAAAATGAATGAGAAACCTAGGAAAAGAGAGACATTTATGTCTCTCTCTTCTTTAACCAGGTCCTCTTTAAAGAGGAGTCAATTTCCAACAAGCAATTACTAGGCTGGTCAAACTCACCTAACCTACTTAATCCAAGTAGGCTCGACCTGGGTGCACCCAAATGTGGTGCCAATTCCAGCTAGGTTCGATCAACATGGACTCAGCACAGTCAAACGTAAGTCTGTCTCATGGTCCAATTAATGGATGAAAATAGACTTTGACCGAACCAAACCCACTTTGACTAAACTCAGTCAAAGTACAATTTAGCTCAATTAAGAGCTTTCTTGACCCAAATTTATCAAATTACCTCAAACAAAGTCAAACTACTCGCAAATGAGCTTTGACTTTGGTCAATTGGTCGAAATTGATCAATTTGGACAATTTTGCCCTTCTGCGGTCAAATTGAAATTAAAAAACCTAAATTGGTTTATGAAAGGCAAATAAACATTTGAATTTGTCAAATAGATGAATCAAATACCAAAATTAAAATTGAATATTTCAAACGAAAGTTTGATTCAGTTGAAATCCAGTTTCAATCAACTTTTGGACGAAAATACCCTTTTCGAACCAAATTTGATAAAATTTTCGAATTTTATTAAAATTTAAATTGAATTATTATAATTCAATGGCATTTGAAGCTTAGTAACTAGGTTTTAACCATACAAGCTCGATTTCAAACAAAAAATGAATAAAAAATACAAAATAAGGACAAAACCCTGTGCAAGGGTATTTTCATCCAAAATTTTGGTCAAATTGGTCACCTAGGTCTGAACCCATGTTGACCAAGCCTAGCCCAGCCCACCTAGCTCGTGGAAATGAGCTGAGAAATGGTCAATTGGAGTCTTTAAAGCCTATTTAACTCATTTTACAAGTCCCCAAAGTCTTAAACAAGTTCCCAAGGTGAGTTAAGAAGGTGGTTGAACCCACCTCCTCTTCTATATAAACATCCCTTTGCCCACCAAGGGAGAGGACGAATTTTGGAGAGCATCCTATCAAGTTGCTGCAGCCAAGGAGCTAGGAGGGAGAAGCCAAGGAAGAGAGGAGAGGTTCGTCCAATCCCTATTCCCCATTTCTTCCATTTTCTTCCTCATTTTCCTTTATTCAACCCATTGATTTTGCTAAGTTAGGGTGCTTAAATTGACCCTTAGGATTTTCGTGGTGAGAAGCTCTCTTTACCACTCCAAATTCCAGCAAGAAAGTCATTTCTTATTCTAGCTTTGCTAAGCTTGAATCCACGGTTGGATTCTTGCATAGGATTGCTCGAGTTAGAAAACAAGTGAAGACGAAGGACAAGCATCAAGACCGACCGCAAGGTAGGGGATTTTAACTCACTTCTCTTCTTCTTTAGCTTCTTGTTGATTTATTTTAATTCCAGCAACTTGTGGGAGGGTCTATTTTCATTTGCTTATGACTGGGAATGATGTCCAGCCAAGGGAAACCTACGCTTCAATGTACATGTTAATGCATCATACATGCATACGTTGGCGTTTCCTAAAGATGAACCCATGTATCAAATTTTAAAAAGGGCCCCAAGGCCACGTCCCTTTCAAAACAACCAACTTAAAACCATTTTGAACTCCCCACCATGAGAGAATCCCATGGTGAGAGAGTGACTTTGCTGCAATATATATATGATGAAAAGCCTATTAAGGATGGATGCTTTCTCATGAATGTAATCCACCTTTGCATGGCGAAATTAAGGATGAACTAGCTTGAGCATCCGTTTATCCCTCTCTATTTAAAGTTATTTTGTTTCATGCTTTATTTAATTGGTCAAGGGTGGTAGGGGAGATTTGAAACAAGTTTTCAATCTTCCCACGTAAAAGAACCCAGCCATGAATCTTCATGATTCGTGAGTTATGTGGTCCCTTCATAAAATTTCATTTTGAAGAATAAAGTATGCATATGTATACATTGTTATATATATACATATACGTGTTCAATCTCTTGTTAAAAATTGCATTCTTGAGATCATTTTCATTTCATTTTAAAATTCGTTTGATTTCAGAAACCCATACATACGATGTATGTTAGGTGTTGAAATCAGACCATGTTTCATAAGAATTGGTTTAAGCATGTCAAAGTTTATATATTTGAAATGCCAACTATCCTAAAATCATCCAAAGAAGTTGACGATTTCATTACTACCAATCTGAAATTTGAATCTATTTGAAAGACTTGTTGTTTCCATCTAAGAAATATGATATTTATTGGAATCAATCTCCATAATTTTCAGCTATTTAAATCAACACAAGGTCTGATTTTCGGCTATTTTGAGACAAAAGTGGATGTCATCCACGTCTCCCATCCATTTCAAAAATTGAACTTGACATTATTTATATATTTTCATCATTTTGATAATTTTATGTCAAGCCTCAAGCTTATGGACTACATCTCTAATTCATGTGTTTATTCATATAATGAGCACATATAGAGAAAGTCCTACATTTTAATCAATCTTAATGCATAAATCGTATGACGTGCAATATGGACTTTGAGAGATTATGATAGAGTGAAGAATGTATGTTTCATATGAATGAATCTTGAGGGATGATGAAAGAGAGAAGAATGAATGTTTCATATAGTTTCCCTTTCTGTTTTATGCATTCACCTTCACTCAAAATCAATAGCACCACATGCACATTCTCAAGACGTTAAGTGATTCAAATTTGAGTTGCAAAAGGAGACCAAGTCATATTGCAATGAGAATTTGTAAACCTCACTTAACTTCAAAAGAAAACACAAGCAATGCATTCATACTCTTTTGGCCAAATTGTATTTGGAAAACAATATGTTTTCGAACAATTTGGAATCTATGATTTGACAAAAGAAGCATTCAAAAATTGATTTCCTTTGCTAAGGAAACATGGCTATTTCCCAAAAGTTGATCATTTCAACTCATGAATCATCTAGAGTTCACAACAAAGAACTCAATTTCAATCTTCAAAATCTTCAAGAATCATGTATTTCAAATCGAATGGCAAAGTTTTTGAACCAACTTGAAAACCCTCAAATCTTCAAATTCATTCATTCAAAAATGAATTTTGGTTCTTGAATCCAAAACCTCAATGCACAAGCATATAGGATTTGCATCAATAACTCGCACATGATCCAAATGATTCTTAGTCCTTGGTCTAATTACCCCTGTTAAAGGCGGCAGGAACGGTTGGACCTCATACCGACGGGCGAATCCCTTTCTCTTGAAAATTTTTCTCAAAACCCCATTTTTAAAACAATTTTGCTGACTCGCATTTCGACCTCCTTTGCAAAAGGGGTGGGGTGCGAACAGATGGCACACCCGGTGGGACCCATCATTATTTGTCTAAGGGCTTATTTGGATCATATATGAGTTATTTTCACCAATGTCAGACATCAATTGCACCAAAAAAAAAAAATTCTCACAAAAATGCATACCGACATCATGTAGTGTACATTGAGGAGATTTCATGAATCTCTTTTCATTTCAATTTATCATACCCCTCCTCAATTTAGGGATTGTATGCAGCCCATGTATGCTCTCAAAATTTGAAATATATCTCTTAGGAATGTATGCAATAGAGCCATCTATTTCACATTTTTCATGAATTTTGAAAAACAAATCATTACCTATATCATATCCCAGTCATCATGTTGCCGGGTTATTTCTGGGACATTAGTCCAAGATATAGCCTTACAACTGGACCACCCAATTGGACTGAGAAGTCCCCCCATTAGTACCGAAACGGACAATAGTCCCAGTATATCGATGGGCGAACAAGGAGAAATGGAGAGCCCAAATCTAGAAAACCCTTGGAGGAGTCTATGTTAGTACCATAAATTTGGTATATAGGCATACCTTAAATTTTGAACTAATCAAAGAAAAATTTACCCATTTATTCTCCATAGGTTCCAAGACCAATTTTCAAAACAATGCATATAGGCAAGAGTCCTAAGGAATGCATTATCAATTTTTCATTAACTGCTTGTTTGGATGCATGTGATGTTTTACTTTGCCTTTAAGTCCACGTCCAAACCTAATGTTAAAGCCTTTCTTGAGTCCCTATTGGGTCAACTCATGCCAAAGTCTAATACTTTCTCTTGTCAAGATGGACTTAGAAATCATTTTTCCATATGACTACATCATATTCGGGTCATGTCAAGGATGGCATCTGAGGATCAAACATCAAAAGCTTTTAGAGAGATAAATCTAGAACTCGATGAGGCAGAATGTCCAGAGTTCATCCAAATGAGAAAACAAGATCAACTGTCACCTTTGATTAATGATCTGATTGAGGAAATTAACATTGGCACGGAAGAGAGTCCAAAGATTTTGCAAATTGGAAAAAGTCTCTCAGCAGAAGAAAGAAAAGAGTTGATAAACTTCCTCAAAGAGCATCAAGAAGTCTTTGCATGGACTTATGAGGACATGCTAAGACTTGATACAAAATTAGTCGAGCACCGACTACCATTGAAACCAGAATGCAAACCAATCAAACAAAAGTTGAGGAAACTAGACCCTCGTCTTGAGGGGCAAGTTAAAGAAGGCCTAGAAGACCTACTAAAGGCATGGTTCATCCGAACAATCGACTATCCTGAATGGTTAGCAAACATTGTGGTAGTCCCAAAGAAAAATGGCAAAATTCGGCTCTGCATCGATTTCAGAGATTTGAATAAGGCTACACCAAAGGATGACTACCCACTTCCAAACATTGACTTGTTGGTAGACAGAGGTCACGCTATGTTCTCCTTTATGGATGGATATTCTGCCTATAACCAAATTAAGCTGGCTGCTCAAGATCAAGTCAAAACATCATTTACAACCCCATTGGGTACCTTCTGCTATACAGTAATGCCGTTTGGCTTGAAGAACGCTGGAGCAACATATCAAAGAGCTATGGCAGCTATCTTTCATGATCAAATGCATCAAATCATGGATGCATATGTAGATGATCTACTAATTAAGTCAAAAACAAGGGAGAATCACATCAACATTCTTTCTCAAGTTTTTGATAGACTCTTACAATACAAGCTTAGGTTGAATCCACAAAAATGTGTATTTGGTGTGGAATCTGGTAAGCTTTTGGGATTTATGGTTAGCAAAAAGGGAATCGAGATGGATCCTTCCAAAGCAAAGGCGATCATCGAAATGTCACCACCAACAAATCTTAAGGAGCTACGCAGCTTGCAAGGCAGAATTCAGTCAATCAGAAGGTTTATATCTAATCTTGCCATGAGATGTGAACCCTTCAACCATTTATTGTGGAAAGGAGTCAAATTTGAATGGGGACATGAATGTCAAGCCTCATTCGAAAAGATCAAGAAGTATCTTCTTTGCCCACCAATTTTAAAACCTCCGACTTTGGGGAAACCTCTACTCCTTTACATCACAGTTAATGATTCAGCCTGTGGTGGATTTTTGGCTCAATATGAAGAAGGATGTCGAATAGAACATGTCATTTATTACATCAGTAAGACATTTGTGCAGTATGAAAAGAACTACTCGCACATGGAAAAAACTTGCTTAGCCTTGGTATGGATGTGTCAAAAATTAAGGCATTATCTATTGGCTTGCGAAGTTAAAATTTTATCCAAACTTAATCCACTCAAATATATCCTCGAACAGCCATTTCTGAATGGAATGATAGCAAAGTGGCAGGTTTTGCTGATGCAATATGATTTGGAATATGTATCACAAAAATCAAACAAGGGACAAGCCATTGCAGACCAATTGACAGATTTTCCTCTATATGAAGAAATTAGAACAAATGATGATTTTCTAGATGAGCAAATCCTAACGATTGAACCAGAGCCGATTTGGGAGATGTACTTTGACGGATCTAAGAGCACAGCTGGGGCAGACATTGGGATACTTTTCATTACACCAGAAAGGAAAATGATTCCTTACTCTCTCCAGTTGAATTTTTCCTGCACGCATAATATGGCAGAGTGCGAGGCCCTAATCCAAGGACTCAAAATGCTGCTCAAATTTAAAGTGCAGAAAGTTCGCATTTTTGGAGATTCTCTCTTTGTTGTCAGTCAGGTCAATGGAGATTGGCAAGTCAAAGATCAGAAATTGATCCCATATCAAGAGTTAGCAGCTTTCCTCTTAAGACAGTTCGAGGAATATCAACTCTTACATGTCAAAAGAGAATTTAACCCGATTGCGGATGGTTTAGCCAGTTTAGGCTCTACCATTGCCTTCAAACCTGGAGAATCTATCAGATCTTTTGAAGTTGAAAGACTCGAACAACCATCTTTTGTCATACCAGAACAGGTGTTGCAAGCAGAAAGTAGAGAAACACCATGGTATCAGAACATCAAGGATTTTCTTCAAACTGGAACACTTCCACCAGAAATGTCTCGAAAAGAGCAAAGAGTTTTGAGACACATGTCTTCAAGATATTTCATTTTAGCTGACATCCTATACAGAAGAGGATTCAGCACAGAATATGCTAGATGTCTCGATGCAAATGAGGCACTAGAAGTCATTCAAGAAGCCCATGAAGGAATTTGCGAGGGACATGTAGGGTATCAGACCCTCGTCAAGCAGATAGTCAGAGCAGGGTACTATTGGCCCACAATGCAGAAAGACTGTCACCAATTTGTCAAGAAATGCATCAAATGTCAGTTGCATGCACCATCAATTCATGCTCCAGCATCATACCTTCATTCGGTCAGCTCACCATGGCCATTCTCCATGTGGGCCTTCAACGTGGTCGGTCCAATCAATCCACCTGCCTCAAATGGACACAAGTATTTTCTTGCAGCTACAGATTACTTCACCAAATGGGTGGAAGCGATCACTTTAAAAACAGTCGAAGGACAACACGTAGTGTCCTTCATTCACAAAAATCTTTTGTGTAGATTTGGCATCCCACATGATATTGTTTCTGATAACGGTACTCATTTCAAAAATGAGAAAATGTGCAATCTCTGTCACAAACACAAAATACATCACTTTTCTGCCTCATATTACCCTCAAGGTAATGGTCAGGCAGAAGAAACCAACAAGATTTTGATTCGTGTCTTAGAAAGGACTGTTGAAACAGGCCGAGATTGGCACGAGAAAATGCACAATGCACTTTGGGCGTATCGAACCACAATTCGGACACCCACTAATGCCACACCAGCAGAATTGGTATATGGAACGGAAATTGTCCTTCCATTACATGTCCAAAAACCAGCAATGAAATTTGCTGCTCTCATTGAACTCCCAATTAGCAAGTATCAAAAAAAGAGACTTGCTCAATTAGACCTCTTAGATGAGAAAAGACTACAAGCGGCAGAGCATGCTGAAGTCTATCGCAAGAGAGTCGCCCAACATTATGCTAAATTAGTCATTGAAAGAAAATTTCAGGTAAATGATCTTGTTTTAAGATCCATAGTTCCACTCAGGAGTAGACCTAAAGGAAAATGGGCGCCGAACTGGGAAGGACCTTATGTCGTCAAGGAGGTCCTACCTCACAATTCTTATCGGCTGATTGATGCCGATGGGGTTGAAATCCCCAATCCAATTAATGCTTTGCATCTCAAAAAATTCTATACTTGAATTTGCAATTCAAGAATTTCAAAACAGTGGTGCTTTGATATGCACATTTGTAACAATTTTCAAACCAACTAAGGGGCATTGTATCCCTTAGAGAAATTTTCAAAAATGCATCGAAATTTCCAAAATTTTCAAACTCAGCCCATGACTTGAGGACAACTGCGAGGGCATCGGCTTGAAGTATGCAAGAAATTTCAAAGACATTGAGGGATTAATGTATAGCAATTAATGTTGGTCCCGACAATCGGCATTTGTAAAGGTCTAGCATGAGACGCCAAAGAAAAAGCCTTGTGACCTAAAAGACCTTGGCAAGATGCAAGAAAAAAAAAACTATCAAGCAAAATGAGTTGAGCGATGGGCTCGGGGTGAGTGTAGTTGTTCCTCTGGTTCAAAGCTCAGCATGCACGGGTGGGCATATGACCTATGCTTACACCGTGAAGCTAAAAAGCAATCCATGAACATTTTACTTATAATATTAAGTCTCCTAAAGCCTTCTGAATTCGAGCAAGTAAGTCCGAGGAGTGTTTTACATTTGGTACCCTGAGGCCAACTGGTCTAGGAGTTACTGGCCCAAAGCTCGCTACAAGGGTTCAGAAGAAAGCCCGATAGACTTGATATTGCACAAAGCAAACTACACAAAACCACCAATGTGGTGGAACTCGGTAGTAGCTTTTGGGGTGGTGAGGAATTTCTCCCAAAAGTGAAGGGTAGCTCAAAAAAAAATCAAAATTCAAAAGCAAAAGCAAATATGTGAAAAACTAAATAAAAGGAGAGAAAAAACACTTGCCACTGGTCTAGAAGGCATCAAGAGCTAAGTTCTCCAAGCATCAAATGCAAAAACTTTCACAATTGCAAAATTTTTCAACCAACACTAATTCCTCTACAAAGTCTCCAATGAGATGGAGAAAAATCTTCTTATTTCAGGTCTATGCCTAGCATTTCCCCTCGAGTGAGGATGGTTCCACATCATTTGAGAAATGGATTTTCCAAACGATTTGCAAAAATTTGGTGCATAAATCTTCGCTATTAAGCAAATTCTTCAACTTGCTTAACAGCAAAGATGGGCATCTGTTAACACCCCAAATTTTTCCACATCAAAATTGAAGCAATGTGAAAATTTCACAAAAGAATTGTGAAAATTGCAATTTCAAAGCTAATTTTGAACCTAAACACAATTTGGATTCAAATTGTGAATTTAACCTGGGACACGAATCCCAATGCAGGATTACGAGTCCAAATCCATTTACAAATGTCATTTGACATCTAAATCCAATTGTAAAATTCAAATTCTGACTTAGATCCAAGAATCGAGTCTAGAATGCTACGTGGGACCCATGTGTGGACCCCACATAGCCCGTGTGGTCAAGAGCCCCCCAGAGGCCACACCCCCCTCCATTTAAAATAAATAAATAAATAAATATTTTCTCTCAAATTAATTGGAGAAAAGTCATTTTCAAGAAAAAATGAATGAAAAACCTAGGAAAAGAGAGACATTTATGTCTCTCTCTTCTTTAACCAGGTCCTCTTTAAAGATGAGTCAATTTCCAACAAGCAATTACTAGGCTGGTCAAACTCACCTAACCTACTTAATCCAAGTAGGCTCGACCTTGGTGCACCCAAATGTGGTGCCAATTCCAGCTAGGTTCGGTCAACATGGACTCAGCACAGTCAAACGTAAGTCTGTCTCATGGTCCAATTAATGGACGAAAATAGACTTTGATCGAACCAAACCCACTTTAACTAAACTCAGTCAAAGTACAATTTAGCTCAATTAAGAGCTTTCTTGACCCAAATTTATCAAATTACCTCAAACAAAATCAAACTACTCGCAAATGAGCTTTGACTTTGGTCAATCGGTCGAAATTGATCAATTTGGACAATTTTGCCCTTCTACGGTCAAATTGAAATTAAAAAGCCTAAATTGGTTTATGAAAGGCAAATAAACATTTGAATTTGTCAAATACATGAATCAAATACCAAATTTAAATTGAATATTTCAAACGAAAGTTTGATTCAGTTGAAATCCAGTTTCAATCAACTTTTGGACGAAAATACCCTTTTCGAACCAAATTTGATAAAATTTTCGAATTTTATTAAAATTTAAATTGAATTATTATAAGTCAATGGCATTTGAAGCTTAGTAACTAGGTTTTAACCTTACAAGCTCGATTTCAAACAAAAAATGAATAAAAAATACAAAATAAGGACAAAACCCTGTGCAAGGGTATTTTCATCCAAAATTTTGGTCAAATTGGTCACCTAGGTCTGAACCCATGTTGACCAAGCCTACCCCAGCCCACCTAGCGCGTGGAAATGGGCTGAGAAATGGTCAATTGGAGTTTTTAAAGCCTATTTAACTCATTTTACAAGTCCCTAAAGTCTTAAACAAGTTCCCAAGGTGAGTTAAGAGGTGGTTGAACCCACCTCCTCTTCTATATAAACCTCCCCTTGGCCACCAAGGGGGAGGACAAATTTTGGGGAGCATCCTATCAAGTTGCTGCAGCCAAGGAGATAGGAGGGAGAAGCCAAGGAAGAGAGGAGAGGTTCGTCCAAGCCCTATTCCCCATTTCTTCCATTTTCTTCCTCATTTTCCTCTATTCTCCCCATTGATTTTGCTAAGTTAGGGTGCTTAAATGGACCCTTAGGATTTTCGTGGTGAGAAGCTCTCTTTACCACTCCAAATTCCAGCAAGCAAGTCATTTCTTATTCTAGCTTTGCTAAGCTTGAATCCACGGTTGGATTCTTGCTTAGGATTGCTCGAGTTAGAAAACAAGTGAAGACGAAGGACAAGCATCAAGACCGACCGCAAGGTGGGGGATTTTAACTCACTTCTCTTCTTCTTTAGCTTCTTGTTGATTTATTTTAATTCCAGCAACTCGTGGGAGGGTTGTTTGCATCCCAAAATTTTCATTGGTTTTGGAGTGCTCCAGAAAAATGAGGTTTTGCTTTGAAATAGAGAAGAAATGGACTCGCCCGTCGGTACGAGGATCGACCGTTCCCGGTGCCTTTACTGGGGGTAATCAACCCAAGGGCTATGTTTATTATTGATGCATTTCATTTTAACTTAAACATCCTTTTTTATTCTATATGCGGTGTAGAAAATATTAAAAATTTGATGTTTCAAACTTTTGAAAAGACTCTTGAAGAGTTGCTTGAAAATGTGAAACATTTTGAGGAAAAAGTGAAATTAGTAAATATCATTTGAAAAACTTGTGAAATCTTAAAATCGCTTTAGTGTTCTCTTAAGACTTTAAGTAGGTTTGAGATTTTGCTCTAATTCGGTTACCACCTAGTTAGTGCTCCATCCCCTCTTGCTTAAGTTCTTTTGGAGAGGTGCTTGTGATCATAAGTGAAATAAAGTGGGTGAGAATGCATGGATGCATTTATCCTATGTGATTGGAATAATGTAAAACATTCCTACCACAACATTCATCTAAAGTCATTCCTACCACAACATACATCTAAAATTTTTGTTGTTATAATTATTATACATAAGAAAGAAAAGTTTTTGAAAAAGAGATTGAGATTATAGACCATGAAGCATGATTCCAATATTGGGTCATTACTTGGTTTGTGGTCTTAATGAAGTTGGTAAATAAAAAGATCGTGAGAGGAGAATGTTAAAAGAATAGAAGAAATAAAATACTCTTATGAAAAGGAAGAGAGAGAGATAGAGAAAGACATGTAAATATGTATACATATCATCGCAGATACACATATATGAAAGTTTAAGAGAAAAAGACGTATTAATTTGAAGAGAAAGAGAGGCTTTAGAGGAAAAGAAAAATATACATACATATATATAGGTATGTATAATAAATTTTGTAAGAGAATATTTTTGTCTTGAAATGGGGAATAAATATTTGAAAGAGATGAAATTGAGCACATGTACATACGTATTTGTGCGCATATGAGAATTTATAGAATGGAAAGTGAAAGCATAGAGAGAGAAAGATGGGGGGATCATCATGTTGGTATAGATGCATATAACATGTGTATACATCCATACCTTCACAAGATTAAAATCAATGAATAGTTTAAAATTACCAACTTCAAGTTTAATGTGGGCCGNTTCATACTCCCAATGCACTTGAGCATAGTCTCTTGTCTCTAAAAAGAGATTGAGCACTACCTCCTTTAGCCATGGGGAGAGGAGGAAGAGAGAAAAGAAAATAACAAGAACAAGACTACATTGAAAAAATGAAATAACAATAATAACAAAAATATATTCATTAAGGGAAAGAACAACAACAAGAAGAATATATTGAAGATAAGAAAGAACAACAATAACAAGAATACTTGAAAGAACATGATTTAATCATAAAATACAATATCATCTCATGCTCCCGGTGCACTTGAGCATAGCCTCTTGTCTCTAAAAAGAGGTTGAGTGCTATCTCTTTGGCCATGGAAAGATGAAAATGAGAAGGGAAAATGAAAATAACAACAAGACTGTGTTCAAGAAAAAGAAATAACATAATAATAAGAATATTAATGAAAAGAAAGAAGAGAGAAATAAGAGAGATGATTATTACATACCTTTAATGCCTCCAAGAGATGAATCTTGCTCCAAGTTGAAGAGAAAATGGAAAGAGAAAGATGGAGAGAGAGAGAACTCAAGAGAAACCCTAAGTCTTCAAGTGAGAATACTCTAGGGTTTCTCCCAAGGACCACTCTTGCCCAAGAGGGGAGAAATGGGGAGGTATTTATAGAGGATTTTGGAGCCAAAACCCTAAATTTGAATTTTTTTTGAATTTCTCCCCTTTTTCATCCGAATTTCACATAATTTTGAATTATTTTAAAAAAGAAATGGTTTGAAAATAGGTATGATTGGCCATTAGGCTTATAAAAATATATTTTAAAACGGGTCTTGTCCATCCAAAAAAGACTAAAATCACCCTCTAAAAAAAGTTTCTTTTGTCAAAAGGAGGGTCAAATGAGTCTTGTTCGCCAAAAGACTAAAATCGCCCTCTAAAAGAAATTTCTTTTGTCAAAAGGAGGGGAAAATGGGTTTTTTTTGCCAAAAGACTAAAATCGCCCTCTAAAAGAAGTTTCTTTTGTGAAAAGGAGGGGCAAATAGGTCTTGCCCACCAAAAGACCAAAACCGCCCTCTAAAAGAAGACTTTTTTTGTCAAAAGGATGGGCAAATAGGTTTTGTTCTAATTTGAATTTGAAATGTGGATTTTGGATCTAATTTGAATTTGATAATTGGATTTTGAGTTTGAAATGCTAGATTTGGATCTAAACTTGGATTTTGGATCTAAACTTGGATTTAAAATTTATTTTAAAAATAATATACCCAAAATTTTAATAGCCCCATTTTTTGAAAAATTTGGGGTGATAACAAGGGTCTATTTTCATTTGCTTATGGCTGGGAATGATGTCCAGCCAAGGGAAACCTACGCTTCAATGTACATGTTAATGCATCATACATGCATATGTCGGTTTTTCCTAAAGATGAACCCATGTATCAAATTTTAAAAAGGGCCCCAAGGCCACGTCCCTTTCAAAACAACCAACTTAAAACCATTTTGAACTCCCCACCATGAGAGAATCCCACGGTGAGAGAGTGACTTTGCTGCAATATATATATGATGAAAAGCCTATTAAGGATGGATGCATTCTCATGAATGTAATTCACCTTTGCATGGCGAAATTAAGGATGAACTAGCTTGAGCATCCGTTTATCCCTCTCTATTTAAAGTTATTTTGTTTCATGCTTTATTTAATTGGTCAAGGGTGGTAGGGGAGATTTGAAACAAGTTTTCAATCTTCCCACGTAAAAGAACCCAGCCATGAATCTTCATGATTCGTGAGTTATGTGGTCCCTTCATCAAATTTCATTTTGAAGAATAAAGTATGCATATGTATACATTGTTATATATATACATATACGTGTTCAATCTCTTGTTAAAAATTGCATTCTTCTCTTAAAATCAGGTTGGAACATGTTTCCAAACTGGTTTTTAAGAAAATGGATCATTTTTATTGATCTCCATAGTACCAAGCTATGAGATCATTTTCATTTCATTTTAAAATTCGCTTGATTTCAGAAACCCATACATACGATGTATGTTAGGTGTTGAAATCAGACCATGTTTCATAGGAATTGTTTTAAGCATGTCAAAGTTTATATATTTGAAATGCCAACTATCCTAAAATCATCCAAAGAAGTTGACGATTTCATTACTACCAATCTGAAATTTGAATCTATTTGAAAGACTTGTTGTTTCCATCTAAGAAATATGATATTTATTGGAATCAATCTCCATAATTTTCAGCTATTTAAATCAACACAAGGTCTGATTTTCGGCTATTTTGAGACAAAAGTGGATGTCATCCACGTCTCCCATCCATTTCAAAAATTGAACTTGACATCATTTATATATTTTCATCATTTTGATAATTTTATGTCAAGCCTCAAGCTTATGGACTACATCTCTAATTCATGTGCTTATTCATATAATGAGCACATATAGAGAAAGTCATACATTTTAATCAATCTTCATGCATAAATCGTATGACGTGCAATATGGACTTTGAGAGATTATGATAGAGTGAAGAATGTATGTTTCATATGAATGAATCTTGAAGGATTATGAGAGAGAGAAGAATGAATGTTCCATATAGTTTCCCTTTCTGTTTCATGCATTCACCTTCACTCAAAATCAATAGCACCACATGCACATTCTCAAGACGTTAAGTGATTCAAATTTGAGTTGCAAAAGGTGACCAAGTCATATTGCAATGAGAATTTGTAAACCTCACTTAACTTCAAAAGAAAACACAAGCAATGCATTCATACTCTTTTGGCCAAATTGCATTTGGAAAACAATATGTTTTCGAACAATTTGGAATCTATGATTTGACAAAAGAAGCATTCAAAAATCGATTTCCTTTGCTAAGGAAACATGGCTATTTTCCAAAAGTTGATCATTTCAACTCATGAATCATCTAGAGTTCACAACAAAGAACTCAATTTCAATCTTCAAAATCTTCAAGACTCATGTATTTCAAATCGAATGGCAAAGTTTTTGAACCAACTTGAAAAACCTCAAATCTTCAAATTCATTCATTCAAAAATGAATTTTGGTTCTTGAATCCAAAACCTCAATGCACAAGCATATAGGATTTGCATCAATAACTCGCACATGATCCAAATGATTCGTAGTCCTTGGTCTAATTACCCCTGTTAAAGGCGGCAGGAACGGTTGGACCTCGTACTGACGGGCGGATCCCTTTCTCTTGAAAATTTTTCTCAAAACCCCAATTTTAAAACAATTTTGCTGACTCGCATTTCGACCTCCTTTGCAAAAGGGGTGGGGTGCGAACAGTTTGTCAGAACCTTAGGTGTTGTTGCTAAAAGAGTTTTCGATCTTCCTTCTTTCGGCAGAGGAATGCAAAGAATTAGCTCTAAGGCATGTGCAAACGATATGATAGCTCTATTCAAGGCCGCCAACAGGTCAACAAATAGCCTGGAATCTGCTTTATAAGAATTTGAACAAGGTGCAGGAATGGAAACCGGTAAGGAAAAAAGGAAGATTGATATTCCATCTTCAGTAATTTGGATGCTGCGGCTACAACTGTTATATAAGATGTGCATGGCAAAAAAGATCCTTCCATACTGTTTATATTGGTCTTCCTTTTGTGCCTTGTTCTTTATATGCCTAGAGTTGCGATGTTAAAGTTCTTTTAGGCATCTGTACTTGGGATGTTATGGTTCAAAAGATCCAAAAAGACTTGAAGTCGAGGGAAAGAGCAGAATTCACTTGAGTTGTTGATCCCTGCTTACCTGAAGCTGAGGGGAGCTGTTGGTCTGTACTGAAGATTGTTTCATATCACAAAGGCAAAGTGGCCTTAATTTCCAGCGAGGATCGCTCTTGTAGGGCAAGCTCCACGGAGCATTTCAGTAAAGGAGAGAGTACTTCCATAGGAAAGTTGTATGGTTCTATAAATCCCACAGTTAGTGCTTCGCCAAAGGCATCATCACCAACTGGTATTCCATTTCAGGGCATATCATCTGGCAGAAGAAAGATGGATCAACTGCAGAGTTTTAGACCCCACTAGTAGTGCCCTGATCAGCTCAATTCTGATAAATCTAGTCGAGAGAGCTGAGTACTATGAAAATGATTAGTGGGAGGAAATGATTTTCTCAAATGGGATCGATCTTTACAAATTCTCTTGAATTGCTATTCATTTTGGAACAGAATGTGTTGCAAAGGAATGGTTGAGGACTGTTGCGAAGATATGCAGTACTCTATGCATCCATGAGCATCATGGCTTTCTATCTATATAACCTGCATCTGACGCACCCTTACTAATGGAAGATCATAAGGGCTAGGTTTTCATCTTGCTTGAAAATGTAGTTCCTGTAGTCAACAATGCAGAATGACAGACACTTATGTCGTCTCCTTTTAGTTACTACCAATGTTTGCAAGGTGCTTCTGAAGCATTTTTCCAAATGCAGTCGCTAAAGAATTTCCAATTTTGGCAAACAAGAGTTTTAAATCCATGTAACCACAAAAGAGCTGATGGTAGTTGGTGTTCCCCGTCATCATATGGAGGATTTGGTGATGGAGGAATAAGAAAGTCCATGAGTAAGTGGGAATCTCTGCTCCGAGAGTGGAAGCAGACTGTTGGCATGAAGTGATGGGCTTTTGCTGTTCCCTCATTCAGATCATAACCGTGAAATTTTGTGGGGAATAAATATGTAGGTTCAGAATCGTTTGATCAGTAAGATGGCATTCCTAATCTTGCAAATGCCAATGCGAGAACTGCTATTGCAGGAGATTCACAGTTCATGTCTGACCATTTCTGTAGCAGAAAGCTGTAGCTTTTAGAAACAATAGTTAAGAGAGTTGGAAGGAAAAGGTTTTCATGACAATTTTTGTGCTTTGCAAGAATACCTTCATGAGAAGAATATGCACTTGAAACAATTTACCCGTGAAGGAGGTGCCCTATCTTCCCTTATTTAGGAATTTTCCGTGGGGAAAATCAGAACTTGGAATAGGTTGAGGACTGATTGGTATCCCTCGTGACTGGTATGGATGTCAAGTTATTTGATTTGGATCATATATCCGACTGAACTGTCTTATGAGAATTGGATATGAAAAAAGAATAATATCTGATCAAGAAATATTGTGAGATTGGATTTGAGAAATGACATCAAATCAGACTCGGATTGGGATTTGGATATACATAATTATCTTATCCATTCGGTTTCGGATTCATATTGGATTTGATTTTAAACAAATATCCATTGTCAACATCCCTCCATTTTGAAAAGCGGTCAGATTCAGTTCAAAATCTGGATTCGGATGTGAATGTAAAAAGAACGATCGGATTTTAAAATCGGATTTAGGATTCAGAAATCACTTTTCTTTAATAGTGTTTGAATCTGAAGTGAACATCCGAAAAAATGGATATGGATAAAAGTATATCAAATTGGAATCAGATCCTTGACTGGAATATTGTAGGGTTTCGTTTTCCTCTGTAATTTATACTACGTCATTCTTTCACATGCTTTATTCTTTTGTTACAATTTATGGGGGTATTATTATTATCATTAAGACATCAGAGGGTATAAGTACCTCATCAACAAGCACTTTAACGTTATCGATCACTCGTAAAATCAACCACATCATAAACCGTGGCATTGATTAGGAAAAGAAATTTAAAAATAACAAAGAATACAAAACCTGAGGGCAATAAAAAGGGAGAGACTGAAGAATATTTAAGCATAATTTACAGCTTGAAATTTCTTCTACTTCTTCTGAGAGGAGCAGAGTTATAATTTATGTGTGGTAGGCGGACGGTGAGCTTCTTGAGTAATGAAGTATCATGAGGTGGTCTGTGGTGGGGGAACGGGAAAAGGGAAGTGATGACAATGGTGGCTCCCTAATCAGCCCTTGCTCCTTGCACCATATAGCATCTCGAACATGCTCCACCGTCTGCGAGGGCAGAACTCTCTGCCCTCGGCATCTGATCTCTACCTGCACCAACGTACACGGAAGTATGTATAAAGAGCTCGCAAAGTTACTGGTGATGAGTTAGAAACCCAACCAGAAGAGATTTGTTTCCCAATAATTACTAGTTTCCTTGATTTGTCAACTGACTACGAAAAATCCAACAAAACGTAATTGGTTGTATATATGAGAAGATAAAGAACAAGAATCTGTAAATAGTTCTCAAATCATCTATTCATAATGCACGTGATTGATGAGGAGAGTTCAAATCTTGGGGAATTGTATATATAAGAATTCAAATCTGATGGATGCTTATTGTAGCTGGATGCCTAAAAATTAAAGACCAATCTCTTGCTGAAGCACTATAAACTGTTGCTAATGCTCCTATAGCAACTGCTTTTCAATAGGATCTTAGCTTTTTAGCTATCTAGCATCCAGTAGATTTGAACTAGATCTCCTTTATATGTGTGTCTATGCGTGCCTATCCTTGTCAAAAAGTTTAGCAGCGAGAAATGAACGAAGAGAGAGCTGAATGATGAAGGGAGAGTTGAACGAGTCGATGGGTCCCCCAACTTAAATGACAATGTTTTTACTTAGCCTAATTAATGATACAAATTAGAAATAAGTTTAATATATTTTTTTTGTTTATAACTTTAGTAACGTTCTTTAGATATAAAATCATAATTTTGTAACATATCAAATTTAATTTGATGCATTGTTAACTATTGATTTTTTATGTGCTTTGTTTTTCTTTTGGGCTGTGAAAAAATGCTGCTATTTAATTTATTAAGTGAAAAAATGATGCTATTTGTTAAATAAACTATGTAAATGCATCTATGAAGATAAGTTAACCTCTACTCACATGACAAAATGATCTTAAGGTGGAAAACATCAAGTTATAAGTAACTGAGGCACACACACACACACATATATATATAATTGAAATCAGGAGGCAGATGAAGATTACTTGATTGCTAGATATTAAAGACCCATCCCTAAAATCACCATATATACACTGTGTCTCGTAACAGTTGCCAGATACTCACCCTCCTTTTTTTCTTTTTGTTTTTTTCAGAGAGAGAGTCAATGGAGAGACGAAATTTTATATGCCTTGCTTTTCTTCGCCAAAAACATGAATATCAAATCGGTATCTATTTAACAAAAGGACTAATATTTGAGTAAGACTCTTTCTAATATGTAAAAAAGAAGATCAAGTGCATGACAGTTACACGACATCAAAACTAGATACTAGCTGGATTCTATTTCAAGAAAAATGAAATAATAAAGTACGAGTCGTAACAAAAAAATATGCCGAAACTATTAATACCATCACATCAAATGAAAATATAATATGATTAAGTAATTAACTGAGGGGCACACAAAGGCACATTAAAACGGGGGACGGATTTTTATAAAAGAAGAACAGTGCCGGTTGAGTCGTATGCATAAGACAGAACGATCGAGAAGAAAAATTTTACAGGCCGTGATTTTGAAAAGCAGAGGAGCGGACCCTATCGGTGGGAGTGAACGGATGGTTTTCGGTGGTTGTACAGGTAAGTATCGTATGTGATGATGAAGGAGGAGGGAATCTCTGCCTTTTATTGGTATCAGAGCGGAAGTGGGCGGCCGGTGGGTGCTGCGGACTCCTCCTGCTCCTCCTCCTGCTTATTCACGCTTCTGCTAATCGCCAACAAGCATGCAGTCATGTACTTCTCCTGTTAGTCTCTCTCTCTCTCTCGTCCCAAGGTCCACTTTAATGATGAGGGCGTGGAAGTGGAGGATGACCAGTCGTGTTGTTAAGTATTTTACGCATCACACATAATTATAATAGATGGAAATGAGTTTGAATCATTAGTACCAATGAGTAGTATCCTCTACCATCTAAACAAAAAAACTGAATCCTTTTGACAGAAAGATTTTCCAGAAATATAGAGTAGCTGGTCAGCCATTAGTTAGATTCTTATACGTGCTACTCTGTTAGAAAACAATGGCTAGTTAGATTCTTATACGTGCTACACTCTGTTAGAAGCAATGACAAGCGTTACTCTCAAGTTAAAGTCACTATGTTCGTAAGCAGCTCAAGACAGAAGGAAGAGGAACTTTGTCTCCCCTCATATCGTTTGAAAAAGATCAGCATAAATTATAAATATTAGTGGTAGTTAGATACCTCAGGTAGTTGGATACCTCAACTAGGAGTAGGACGACCTAACCGGCAAAGCTCGTGAGGTCACCTTTTCTTTATACGCTTTCTTAAATAGCAAGTAAAGACTTGAAAGAAAATGAAAGTTTTAGAATGGCTAGAGAGGGAGAGAGAGAGAACTTTCTGTCGTGAGAAACAATCTCCTCTCATGCACGTCTACGTCACGTTTTCTCACCTCAAAACATTAAGTTTTCTACCGTGTCGTTATTTAATTATCTTTTTCATAGGGCCGCACCTTTTAGTTAAAAATTCCCTTCCTAACGGAACAGTGCCTTTATAGTTCATTCCCCTAATTCTTAAGTCATTTCCGTGAACCAACTTAGATTTTTTTTCTTTATTTTCCCTTGGTCCTGCAACTCATTCACCAATCTTAGAAAACACTCCCCAAGGTTTAAAAAATTAAAAGAATAAGAAAAGAATACTGCTGATTGATACGTGTTTCCAACCTGTTATAATCAGTTAGTTCCATTATTCCTCATGCATTCCTTTCACCAACTTTTATTATATTTTTATCAGTAGATGGTGAAGGATTTTCACTATACACAATGACTAAACTATACCAAAGTGCAGCACTTAAGGAATCGGAGGGAGATAATTAATATTTCGTTTTAGGCTAAGGCCCTACTATGGCCGACTTTAGGAAAGGCAAAGGGGAATTTCTCTGCATGGATCAATCCATCGCCATTACATGAAAAAACCAGTTTTGAGTCTCCAAATTTCTTTTCGAACTGCCAACCTCGATATTTAACTAAAATTTGAAAAACCAATGAATTTGAGTCTTGAGAGAGGCAGCCTTTTCTAATTATTCACATTGTACTCTAAAAAGCTGTACATTTTTTGTTTTCTTCTTTAAAGAGAAGAATATTCCTAACAGTCTCGCAATATGCTGGACAATGTTCTGCGTGAATATGTCTCAAATATGGACAAGCCCGCAGATTGACTGTTTCCTTGTCTTGTTATGCTAAGGAGATAAAAAAAAATGGTAAAAAAAGTGTTGTCGTCTGAAATCTGTGCCTCGTCTTAGAAAATTGCCAAAATACGACGCCTCTGTTCACAAATAAAAGCTAACCTCATGTCGTGAACAAGAATTTCCTTAAAAAAGTATGGCTTTCTTAAGAGAGGAGCGCTAAAGCCAAACCCTAGAATCATCCTCTGCATGCAAAAAGAAGAGCTTAAAAGAAGAGAAAAAGAGAGAGCAGGTGGTGACGTACGTGTCTTTGACAGACGAATGTGAGTTGATTAACTAAAGAAGAGAATGAGTGTTATCTAAGGCAATGCATTCAATTCACAGACGCCTCTTAGCTACCACAATATTAAAGCACTTAAATTCTTTCCACCTGTGTTGACGATGTTGCGCTTTTCATTCAAGGATTTTTTATAGTTTAACAACTGCATGAGGCATGCAACCACCAAGAATGGCGTAACATCTTTGGGACAATTTGCTGCTCACCTGCACTCGATGTTGACGATTGCAGAGAGAATGAGATATGATGAAGAAGAAAGATGGGAAGACATGGAAACGTACGATCCAACTACCAGTCTCAAGGAATCATGAAGGTTTGCTCTAGATCTCACATACCCTCTTCGGAAATCATCTGAATTGTGTAGAAAGGATGATATAAAAAGTTATTGAACTCCTTAGAACATCACAGACCTATCGATCATTGGACTGAGGGGCACTAGTTCGAAAACTTTCATTCCTTTTGGGCCACCCATATCTATAGAAACGAGCTAGAGAAACTTTGAAAGACTGGCGTACGCGACAGCCCATAGAGGTGGCTCTACCTTCTTGGAAGCATGTTCTTAAAACAGATGATTCAAAAAACCATGTTTTTGTTACAGGAAACATGGAACAATTATAGATATTCTTAGATCTTACAATCAAACGGTGGGACATATTCACATATTTTTGAAACTTGTATTTTAGAAAGATGTGCTCTAAGGAGGCAATGTTTTGGTTGTCAAATGTCATATATATAAAAGATCTTTTAAGAATACACTAATTGTAAGATAATATTAATTCATAAAGTTAAAAGGACCTTCAATAGTAAGAAAATTGTTAACCAAGAAGACGTACGACTCCACAAGGCACAAAGTATCTTTAACTTAATTTTGCATTTTGCATTTTGCTGGAGAGTAATATGTCAGAAAAGAAAACCAAAGTTGCTGACGCTAGCCTTTAAGTGGATTAGGTTATCCTCGGTTTCCAGTTTGAAAGACCTTAAGAATCCGATACTATTGTGTGTACGTCTCCTTTTCAAAGGCTAAAGAAGAAACAATCAATGACCAATAAACAAGGAAGACGGCATTAAGAAATCTACATATCGTTCACTGCTAGCTTCATGATTGGGACCCGAAGAAAGGAAAAGCTATTAAGTAAGAAATATTGTTTTCCATGGTCATATATATATGTGTGTTTAAAAGAAAAATCTTCCAACCATTCAATATAATGCGTCCTAATGCAACTTATGGGACAGTTATGATTCGATGAAGTTGAATATATATATGTATTTCTTGGAGTTTTTTTCATTCAAAGATCTCAAATACATGAAGCTGTGTTTAATCAATCGCCTTGATACATTGTACTGGGCAACTATAATTGGAACCAGCAGAGTATATCCTCCTTGACACACGTACAGCAGATAAAGCATATTGGATATTTTCAATAAAAAGGCATGCTGTGGGATAGACCTGTTAAAGAGAACAATCATGATCCTAAAACAACTTTCTGCATAGGTCATAATTTCCAAGGAGAATTGACATGGTTTCTGCATAGTAAAAAATAATGGCATGGTAAAAGTTACTTTTTTGTACCTTTTATGGCTTCTTTACTAGACTTTTTTATCTGCCCTTACCTCATAACAGAACTTGTCCCGCTGTAACAATCACTAACAATGTAAGCATATGCCTTCCTCATAAATAATATATAATTCGTTTCCTCGAGACATAGGTATAATATTGTTCTCGATCGGGCCGCCTTGCATTTTTCAGCATGCCAGGCAACTGCTGGAGAAGTTAATGGCACATGGCCTTCTTCTATATTGATTCTATATGTATTGAATTGCCATGTTCTTAAGATTGTTCGACACTACGTGAAAGAAAAAATATATATATTCGTAGGGAGTCTAGGGACATGGTCGATTAATCCATGTCATAAAGAACCTTGAAGCATGTTGCTAATCGCAGCCACAAAATTGTGATTTCATATATTTGGCCTAGGCAAAAATTTGCAACAATAACTGAAGTTCTCCTTTAGCATAAGAAAAACATTGGAATCTAAGAATTTTATTTTTTCTTTCTCTCTCTAGCGATTGGCAAAGAAAAAAAATTAGCCGGAGAACCATATGTATTGTCATGAAGTTTGCCAAACTACGAACAAGAAGAATGTAGAGATCCAAAAATGTAGAATGACATTAATGTATAGAAAGTGCCATGAGAGTGTGATAATATTAATCAATCTTATAAATTTTGAGTTGGAAAGTAAATATCGTGCTATCTGTTTTGTGTCTTTCAAATAGTTTAATTTCCCTTTCCATAAACTTATAAAGCATCAAAATTTCAACCCCATCATTGCATGGGGGGTGGAAAAAGAAGACATCACGAAGATGAAATTTTAAATACTTCACGTCTGTGACAGTATTGTTTATGATGTTGGGTGAGGACCTGTAATGGTTAACGAATTAAATGAAGTCGCTAGGACTTTACGCTACCGAGCAGCAGTAATGGCTTTGCCTATTGCTGTGCCCCTCAAAATGCTGAGGAAATACATTAATTTCAAGAATATCTTTTGCATTTAGAACTACAAAGCAACAAAGCACAAAGCAATCCAGCATACTTGAATGGTCCAAATCCAATTTATCTCCTGTGGTACATAAAAAAAAAAAAATCCTAATAGATTCATTTTTTCTTAATGATGGCAAGATCAAGAAGGAAACCTCATTTTTTCCCTTTCACATTAATGTAGGAATATTTTCCGTTATACGAGCAGGCAGATGAAAGTAGACATGAATAAGAAAGTAATTGATGAAAGACAGGTTAATTATCACTGTGTTTGATTAAAGAATCTACCATACTTCCAGCAGATACCCTTCGGAAAAGACAGGCCTTACGCTTCTTGACAGACACAAGCGCCCTACCATTCACTAAGTTTGACGACATACGCACTGACAAAGCAGGTGAAATGACTGCTTTTTTAGACCATGACTATGAGTAGGCTGCTGTAATGATAACTCAAATGTCAGCTAGGCACATCATTTAATCCTATTAAGCCAAAGACTCGCCTTGTTCTTCCTTCCAATCAACATCAAATAAAGAATAAACCTCCCCCTGTCCATGCTGATGGCATGGAAGGGAAAAGGAAAATATATGTATTCCATTTCAATAAATAGTAAACACTTTTTTTTTTTTACTGTTGTGTTTTGTTTTTCATAAGGTTTTGTTAATGCTGTCAAACGATCTAACTCTTCTGATATCTTTGTTATATATATAAATCGAACTTAGGCTCGTATCTTATCTTGTCAACCTTTATTTCTTGCACTTACTGAACCACAGATCATGTGAGGTCAACCAAACTGAGAAAGAAATCCACCCATGTGAACGAACATTCATCATTAGTTCAATTTCATGTGGAGAAGACTATTTATCTACCAATATGGTAAAACTAAGATACCGTCATTTGTCATCGACTTTTTGATGACATTTCTGCAGTTTTTGTTCCTTAGGCTATCTCTATATGGCTTTTACTTTAGGCTGAAACTTTTCACAGAAACAAGCGTCTGCACCAATGGATGATATAGAATATATGAGTATGACTAATTACCTCTGATTCGCTCCCCAAATGAAGCTTGTTAGCCAAGTACTTCATGATCAAGAGGATGGTCATTTTGCGATCTCTGAAAAATAAAACAAAAGAGCTACCAATGCATCAGTGATTAACATAAGGGAAAGCCTGATATAATTGTTGAACACCAACAGATAAATCATCTATTTTCTAAGAACCATTCTAGTGATCCATCCCCTCCAAGAAGAATTTAATCCAAAAAAAGGGTGCAGTAGATCATAGAACCAAACACTGCCATACTTAATTCTGAGGTAGCTCTTCTGTACTTGAGGCAATGCCAACTCCTTTATTCTGCAAGAAAAAGAAAAGGAAGAGCGGAATCTCAGTAACCAACCACTTTAATCATTGAAAAATGCAGGAACGGAAAATGTGAGCTAGCGTCGATTGCACCCACTGGTTCTGCTCAGCCTGGAGAACGAACCACAGGCCCGAGTTCGGCCGCGGAGGCGCGTTCACTATCTTCATCAGGCTCGAGCTTGGACCGGGCTTAGCGGCCGCGACGCCGTTGCCGGGGAGCGAATACTGCACATTCCACGTGTTGGAAGAATATGCCATCTGCCGGAAATTCCAGAAGTACTCCGGCTGCCGGAATCCGAAACCGGCGGTGCCATGGGGGTGCAAGAATAAGGGCGGTGGGTGAACTGGGTAGCCTGGGATATGGGCTGACGGTGGAGTTGTGGTTCCGGTGGTCTTGGCCGGGAGCAGATCCAGCTCCACCAAGTTGCGAGGTCTTGCTAGTTCGGGTTCTTGAGGAGGCACGAGCCGGCCGGCGAGCCCCAACTGGAGCCAATTGTCCTCGTGGTCGAACGGCTTGGAGCAAGAGCCGGGCTCGTCGTTCCTGCTGGTTGAGAGAGAGTCTTGCTCGGTTTCCATGTGATCGGTGGTCAGATCGGAGGCTAAACAATTGGTGTCGCTACCGAAGAGCGAGAGTCTGTGACCATAATCCTTCGTCTTCAGAAGAGGGTCGGAACCAACTTGGCGAGACGGCTCTTCGAGTTGCAGAAGGGCGTGCGGGGAGGGAACCATGGTCATCTCCAGAAGCAATATTGAAGAGATAACAAATCTTCACCTTCTTCTTCTTCTTCTTCTTCTTCTTCTTCTTCTTCTTCTTCTTCTTCTTCTTCTTCTTCTTCTTCTTCTTCTTCTTCTGCCGCTGCTGCTGCTGATTCTGATTCTTCTTCTGGGTGTTGATTGTGATGGTGGTTTGGCTGTGTTTCTAGTTCTTGGTGGTGATAGTCTTTTGGCATGTGTTGAGAGTCAGCAAGGACGGCCATGGCCCGGGATGGTGATCGGAGGAGGAGGCGCTTGCTCAGAGGGAGGGGGAAGGGTGGTAGGATCCATTGATGGGTCGTGTTGGAGAAGAATGGAAGTGGGGAGAGAGGAGCAGAGGGTGGTGACGGTTCATGGTTGGCGCCTTCGATGCCAACAATGAGCAGACTCCGTGATCTTTCTTTCCATCATTCCTCTGCTCGCAAGGCTCATGAGTTTAAGAGAGGGAGATCTTAAGCGAATTACCAAAATCCCCCTTTTGTTTCAACGACGAGATTTGTGTGAATTTATGTCTCATTCTTTTAAGTTGAAATCCGTGGCTCCAAGAGGCGTAGCTTAACCGAGCAGCAAAAGGATATTAACATTTTAAAAATCACCTTTTTGTTTGAACGACGAGATTTGTGTGAATTTATGTGTTCTTGATATGTTCTCAATGGCTTCAGCAAGGTTATTGACATTTGAAAAGGATTTGAGGTTGGAATTGATAGGCCATTGTCATGTTGTTTTAATCTTTTGGATGATGGCAACTACCACACTCGAATTGAACAGTGCATAGTTAACAAACTCGATAGGCTGACTCACTCAAGAATCATTTGAGTCCGCTCGAATTGCTAACAATTCCGGTCATGTGCCTCACCTAGACTCGACCAAGCTCACCCCTGACTCTATTTGACTTGCCTAGATTCCTCATTCAGCTGCAGTAACTTACATTATGATTATTTGAATACTTGACCAAGTCGAAAAGTCAGCTTGCTGAATCGACGAGTCAACTCGCTGCTAATCGAATAACTCATTCATATGTCAATCCAAGTCTAAGTCATAGGTTTGCCAACTATGAAATACTGTCTCAGTAAGTAACAACCTAACGACCAAGCTCTCAAGAAACCCAAAGTTTTAGCTTATTCCAGAAACAGTTTCTCCTAAACAAACATTCAAAAGAAAATTTGTGACACATGAGACTGGTTCGGCCTATCATCATGCCAGCATGATCATTCAACCTTCTCTTCCTTGCACTCAAAGTCTCAAACAAATCTAAAGAGGTGTTCTCAACACTAAAAGCCGAGATACATGAGACTGGTTCGGCCTATCATCATGCCAGCATGATCATTCAACCTTCTTTTCCTTGCACTCAAAGTCTCAAACAATGCTGAAGAGGTGTTCTCAACACTCCATATTTTAGCTATCATAAGTTCATAACTACGTCATCCGTCCCTGCGTTCATGATCTCCATCAAACAAGCTCTTAACGACTTTGCCTTCTGGAGTTTGATAATTTTATGGCAGGAAGAGTCATGGACTCGACCATGCTGGTGGGCCAAGAGTCGGGAACAAAGCTAGAACTTTTGTCTAGGAGCGCTGAACTGGTACGACAAGAGTCAGGGTTAAGGCTAGAGACAAACAATCCAGGGACCAATTGTCGCAACAGCCAGTGTATTTTTTAAGAATTGTCTAGAACAAAATTTTAGAATTATTAGCAGGTAAATTTATAACTTTTAGAATTTCAAGGTGGCCGATGATTTATCATGAGATAAATCATTGCGCTTATAGGATTGCATGTGACATTTTTAATTGTTGTTCAAGAGCTTAATTTGCATCATGACTTTTTATGGGACAATCTTTTCAAGGAAAAATAGTAATTGCAAAAGTGGCGTAGAGCAGGGAATTTCCAATTGCATTGTTAGGTGGATCACTGGTCAAGCAAGTCAATCGGATGTGATTTGCTCTTAGCCAAGTTGACCTCCACCATACATTATCACCATTTTCTTCCTCTATTCAAACATAACTACGTTAGAAAAATATTTTTATGATGCGCAATCTGATCCAACTTGCCAAAGTTGACAATGACTTGATGATCTCATTTTAATTTCCAATTACCAAAAAACGCAGCGTTGTAAGCTCAACAAATAAATAATTTGGTCGTGGCTACTTATAAAAACATATAAAAATTCAGTTTGTAGAAACTCCACCTGTGGTTGTTCAGATTCCTCTTTTAAGTTTAGACGACGAAAAAAACTATGTTCGAGGGAAGTGGTAAGCATTGTTGGAGTCGACGTTTCTGGTTGAGGGTTATTAGTAATAAATTTTAAATTTTTAAAAAGCATTAACATGTAAATGAAAAAAAAATGCAACAAAGTGTCAATGTAAAAGTAAATATTTTTTTTGGGCTTACATGAGTAATTGTAATGCCTTAAAATTGTAGTCATTCATTAAAGTTGTGAAAGATCTTCAAATACTTACAAAAAAGAGTTGATAGATCGGTTGGTTGTCTTGATTTTTAGGGTTTTTTTTTTTTACTATAACCAAAACTGTTGTTGGGAGTTGTTTTTCAGGCATAGGTTAAGTCTTTACAATAATATCAAAGCTCGATTGAACACTCAGACCTGAGGTCTCTACACAGGGCCGCGCTATGATTGTGAGAGATATGTAAAAACTTCTTGTTTTGGTGTTTACCTTTTTGAAACTGAAACCGAAGCTATCATAAAGTAAATTGGGTTCTGCCAAGCTAGGAGCCAAAACCCGATATAAATGACCACACTGTGCCCACACTGTCTCGGCCCCTCATATGGATAACTAGAGCTTGAAAGAGCTGGGGCATAATGGTAATAATAGAATCTAACAAAAAGAATGGCTGAAAACCATGTGCCCCCCACCCACCCGTGGACGTACGGTGGTAGCCGATGTACAGGATTGTTAGAGAGAGGTCAGGTGAGGTTGAGCTTCTAGAGAGAGAAAGAAAAAGGACCGGAGAGCGGAAGACTGGATATGTCAAAGTCATTACCATATCACTTGCCTTCTGTCGCATCCTTGTCCCTAAATTCCCTTTTGAGTAAACACTCCATAGTTCTTACCTGGCCGTCGTCATCTCCTCCATCCCTTCTTCCCCCACCACCACCATCTCACTCTTGATCTCTCTCCCTGGATCTCTCTTCCGCCATAGAATGACCAGACGGAAGCTTTCTTTCTTTTGAAATCCACCACCAACTTCGCACAAAAGAAATAGCAGAGTGCCTGATTGGTAGAGGGCGACACTTACGTCTCAGATATCCAACAAACCCAATGAAAAGAATGTATATTGCAATCATTTGCACAAGAAACTTAGTTGAAGCCTTTTATAGTTTCATTTATTTTAAACCAACTCCATAGATGTGACGCATGAAATTGGTTTACCTGCTGCTAGAGAGTGTTCGGTTATGAGGTCTGTTGCAATTTTATTAAAACACCTACAGATACAAACTACAATATTGGACTCTCCCACAGGCCTGTCACTGCTATGCCTGGTCATATGGGGAATCCAAGGTGGCCGGTTAAGTAAGCTCAACATCCATTTTATACATATGAAGTAGACGCATTACATGATAGACGTAAGACTCGAACCGGTAAAATCTCCGAAACTCACCATTTGTTTTCTGTTACTCCCTCTCTTTCTTTTTTTCTCTCTCTCTGCACCAATCCGTTGGGTTGAGAGGCATGCTCTAGCCATGTCTTCAAGTCTTCTTAAAGGATGCTATTTTGATGGTATTAAAGAGTCTTAATCTTAAGATTAAGGATGTCATTATGGAGGCTAAGCGGACCACTTCTTTTCTCTCTCTCTCTCTCTCTCTCTCTCTCTCTCTCTATATATATATATATATATATATATATATATATATATATATATATATATATATATATATAATGCAGATCTTGCTGTTCAATCTGATCTTGCTGTTCAACCTAACAGGAGGAAGAAACTCATAAATTGTGTGTGAGAAAGGGACCTGGCCATGACAAAGTTTCGGAGCCACCCTGATGGGGCCCAAAAGATTACCACTATATCATTCTCTACCTTTGCTTTCAACAAAATCAACATTCTTTTCTTACACGTTCCCCTAACTCATGTTAGCAGCCTTCAAGTTTACAACCCCTTCCATTTGAAGGAGATGAAACCGATGGATTGTTAAGAGAAAAGTAAAATGAAAAAAAGTGAATTAATACTAGTGGCAAAAATGTTTATTTACCTTTTTCTTATTGCTTTCTTTAACATACATCATGTTGGATCAATGGTTTTGATTAGATGAATGAATAGCTTAGTTACCATTTGATATATATATATATATAGTGTGTGTGTATGAGGGCGAATATTGTACGAGAGAATTATTATTGAATAGTGATAGTACAAGGCTAAAGGACGTGCCAACTCTTCCATTTGATTCAAGTGGATCACGCTCTCCGTCATCCGTATTTTGTCTTCCCCTACGTTTAGTTGCACCAAAATATACATGCAACCATCAAAGTTGCTCGTCCAATACTATCACTTGGAGATTACAGCATCTCCACAAGCAAAAGGAAAAAAAAAGAAAGAAAGATGATGTTGAGCTTTCAATCGAGCATAGCAAAAGCAGCTGGTAAACGTCCAAATAACCATGATGGCATTGACTTGAGGTCCTCTGTACAGATCGCCATGGAACCTCCTTGGTTTCAGGGTCTCTTTCCCTCCGTCCTTGGCCTGAATCCGTGGGGGTCCTCAATTCTAAAAGAGTGTGAAGAGAGAATCTAGAGAGATAGGGAAACATAAAGCATGCGATTTCATAAAGTTTTTTGCGTAATTTATGACAGATGAAGGCCGATCATTCGTGGTGAGTATTTATTGGTTGGTGAAGGTATCTTCGCTTTGGCTTGATTGGGAGCGAAACCCTCATCTCTTGGATGCATGTGTCTCCATTATCGATTAAGTGGAGCCTTCATTCCCCCAAACACTTCCAACACGACGGTTCAGGAAAAGCTTTCACTTTACAGTACTAGTCCCTTATCCTTCTATGTCGTCAATCATTCCATCATCTTCTCCATCACCATTGTCCACAAAGTGGGTCAGAACTATATCATTCGATCATCTTCTCCATCACCATTGTCCACAAAGTTGGTCAGAATTATATATATATATATATATATATATATATATATATATATATATATATATATATATATATATATATATATGACATGAATTTTAGTGACCCAGTTTCAAGAGGCCTTGGTTCACTTCCAGAAGTAGGTGTCATGTATACACACTTATGCACGATGCACACAAGTACACAGGTCTGTGCACCTAACCAGCTTGGGGGGGTGTGTGTGTGTGAAGGGTAGAGCTTATTCTAAGGTTTGCCTTTACCATGGTCAGATTTCTGAACCCATGTTAAAGATAAAGCACCATGTGATAACATTCTCTTAATTTGCATTAGGAGGATCAAAGCAATAGGTGGAAATGGTTGCTCTAATGGAGTTACCTGACTTCTTGGGGACTAAAAAAAATGGTTATCAGAATCTATCTAAGCGCATAGTTTTTCAACAAAAACCACCCGTGAGGACAACCCCTGCAGATGAACCGATGTATCGATCACAAAAGGACATCTCAGATTGCTTACAGCCATTAATGTCCATGATGACTTCCTTGACTTACACATATCGCCTGTATAAGTTTCTCATTCTAACCTTGTAAAAAAACTCTCTTTCTCTGATTCTCTCCCTCTCGCATCTCTCTCTTCCTGCAGAAAATACGTTGTTACTGTGGAGAATTATAACTCCCAGTTTGGCACATAGGTCGATGAATGATCTTTCAAAATATGCATTTTTAGTTATTGATCTGCGCGTTTTTATAGAGTTATAGATGACAATCACGGGTTTTAGCTTTACTTGATTTCAGAGTGATCTTAGATCGAAGGCTGTGACAATCTGACATGTTATCGTTCTTCTTTTCCTTTCGTCTGAAGCGAGATTTTATCAATGGGGGTGGAAGGAAATACGGCTTAAAATTCCAGTATCTATAGAAACAAGAATGTAGAACAAGGAGCCTATCTGTCCAGTGTTTGCTAAGCTGTCACTGCAAACAACCAAATTTGAAGATCTCATTGTACGATTATTTCAACAATTTGCTCGATCGAAAGAATATGATATTGTACGCAACGAATCAGCTCTCTCTCAAAAGATGCTTATTTTGAGGAATTAAAATTAGAGATCGAGAAATTAGGCCAACTTGCAGTACTTGGAGGATGAACAGCGAGCCTGTAATATTGCACGATCGATCATGGGGCGTCTTGAATTTATATTAGCAGACAAATCATCATTAATGGTTTAGCTTACGGAGATTGGTGAACCTTGATATTGAGAGAATGGTTTACACAAGAAAACAGAATAAAAACTAAGAAGAATGATAAAAGAAAGGCGAGAGAACTAACCGAGATTTTGTGAATAAAAGCAGACCTTTTATATTCTTTGTATTAGTCAACATTCATAACGAAGGAAAAAAGCAGTACGCTATTTTTTGCTATTGTTTTTCATGGACGTATAATTATTCACTGAAACAAGCAAATTATTAGGTCAAAATCCTTGTTCATGATTACAGAAACAAATTGCAGGTAAAAACTTGATCTCTCCTGTGATAAAACCACTAGTTCAGGGACAAAACCCGTAATGATTAAATGCAAAGGTTAAGGTTTTTTTTTTCTTTTTTTTTTTTTTGTGATCCGACTTTGTAGATATGATGTTAAGAATAAGTCTATGCTAAATATATATTAAGTTAATTATTGTTGGAATTTAATCGTATTTTTGTAATAAGTAAAACTGCACGGCTCTTATAACATAAAAATGTTGATCTAGAAAAAAACCCCATTTTTCACAAAAATAATTTAAGCTAAAGCATGTAATTAACTTTTATAAACAGTTTAGGATATATATATATATAATATATATATATATATATATATATATATATAAGAGAGAGAGAGAGAGAGAGAGAAAGGTGAGGTGAAATCTTTCAACCATCCATGTTCATGATTAAGTACAGGGCCGATTCAAGGGGGGGCTGGCAGGGGCTTTATCCCTCTCTCCTTTCAAAAAAAAAAAAGAAAAGTTACATGTAAATATTTTGGCTCTTGTTAAAATTTTGAAACTATAACTTGTCATGTAAAGTTACTTGCACCCACCAGTGGTTAAGTATGTTGAGAGAGAGATTAGATGATCGCTGCATCCAAATCTTGGTAAAATGATCGAAGGATTCTATATGTAGGAAAAATTGTAACTACTAAACCTGTATATACCAGTTTGGATGCAACTCATACAAGCCATCAATTGTGAGGAAATTAGATGGTGTAGGTTAAGTTGAAAAATTAAAAAACAAGTTATATTTTCAAAAGCTGAAAATGCTCTTCAAACTAGGCCTGGGCGTCGGGCCGGGCTGCCGCCGGGCCGGGGCCGGGTCCAGGCCCGATAGGGCAGCCCGGCGGTGGCCGGGCCCGGGCCCGATAGGGCAGCCCGGCGGTGGCCGGGCCCGGGCCCGATAGGGCGGCCCAGCCCGACTCTCACCCTCGAGCGGTCGAGTGGCCTCCGCCCTCCAGCGCTCGCTCCCCTGACCCCTCCATCTCCCTCTCTGCTCTCTCTCCCTTCCTGTCTCCCTCTCTGCTCGGCTGCTCCCTCTCCTTCTCTCGTTCCCTCCTCCTCTCTCTGTCTGCTCCCCCTCTCCCTTCCCGTCTCCCTCTCCTCCCTCTCCGTTCGTCTCCATCTTCGCGGCGGGCCAGGCCCAACCTCTCGTCTCCCTCTTCGCAACGGGCCGGGCCGGGCCTGACTTTTGGTGGCCAGGCCCGATGCCCAGGCCTACTTCAAACATTAACAAGCAATCTCGAGTACTAGAAACCGATTTGTTTCCTTTATAGCTATAAAGAGTCGTATCTCTACTTTTTCAACTTATTACTCACCATCTGATCCATTTAAAATTGATAGTTATATGATTCTTCAATAATTGACATCGACGCAGCTCAAGACCGCGAAGGTAAGGAGAATGAGGGGGTCTTTGGGTTTGGCTTCAAACAGGGTGGGATTGACCTTCTCGCTCACCCAAAAATAAATAGCAATGTAATTGACAACTTTATTATTTTTTTTCTTATGGACCTATGCACTTTGATGTACAAATAAAATGCCTGGAAACAAAATATCTGAATGCATATAAAGGAAAATCTAGGCAATAAAAAATCAAATAATGCAAAACGCATTAGAATTTGGTGGCCTAGCATAGTTTCATTTTGAGAAAAACATGATTTTAAAAAAATATATATGTTTAATAATTTACTTACGTATCTAAATCATTTCCCTTTTGTTACGGTGGGTGGTAAAGTGGACGTGAGAGGGATCACGTAGCCGGAAAGGGTGAGGAGGGCAATGATGACTCGATGCTGATGGTACAGACGAAAGAAAGATGGGGGAGGGAATGGAATGGCCCATCGAGTGGGGACGACGCCTTGCACGCGCTGTCAGTCTGCGGGACCCATCCCACAGCGTCAACTTTCATGCCCAAGGTTGTCGGCTAAACTCCGCCGCCGAGGAGAGACCGGCGGACGACTCTTCTTTCGCCGCCGCCGTCGTCGGGAAGAGATCGGTGTCGAAATAGTTGTCACGTACTATTTGTATATTGATGCTATCGTATCGCGTGAGAGTAGTGTGAGAGAGAAAAGTTCTGTATTGTTGTGTGTGGAATATTGTATTAAATTTTTAAAATAGATCTCCAAAAAATGAACATTGTTTATGATGTAGCGACCGTTTGTGGTAGCTAACAATTAACTTTTAAATTTTAGCTATTCGTCAATCATTCGGCATATAAATACATATATCTTATTTTATTAACACAAATTGGTTATGTATATACTGTCTTGTAGCCAGACATTTTGGCATGTTCAACATTAAGAGTTGATGCAAGCATTCAGCCAACATCTCGTATCACCAGACAACAGCCATGGGGCTACGTCAACCCTAACACACAATTCTTTTGTAACTTTTTTAAAGTGACTTGGAAAAGACATGCATGAAAATAGTTGTTGGGGTTGACCTATCTTCAAGAAGGTTGGTGCAATGGTCAAGTTGAAGCATAATGAAAACAAGCAGCATCTTGAAGCACCAAAAAACAGCCTTGAACTATGTGGTGATGAAGGAAAAGGAAAAGGCTTTGTCCTTCACTCAAGGAAAGGAATGGTAATAGTTTCCTGCTCACCCAAAAGGGTTAAACAATCAAACTTTCCCTTGGTTTGTGAGAAAGTCTACAAAAGATGCTCCTATATTTCTTTGTCAGCAGTTATAGCTTGCCAGTTTAAGTGAATGAAGAAGACAAGGAACTAAGAAGTAAGAAAAGAGACGACTCTTTCTTGAACCATTTCATAAACGCATCTTCCCCTTCACAATTAACTGTAGACCATCCACATGGAAACTTCATCGAATGGAATTGTCATTAAAATTTTAAATCCTTTGGATAGTTGCAAGATTATGTGTTCCATGATGGTATTTGTTAAGGTTCGGCACCTGATCGGGGTATTCATGCAGTTCGAGAGGGCCGGCACGATAATTTATTGGCCATGTCGAAGGGGTCTAAGTCGGCTCAAATATGATTTCATTTACAAATATATATATTTTATTATTATTAATTCTATTTATATGCAAATTATTTTTTATGTATGTTATTATAATTAGGTTGGGCATGTGTTGTGGCTCAGATTGAATCCGACTTCTGATACGGCCAGCCTGATGTTCTGCCTTCATCTTTGTCCACTAAGAGTTAAAAAATGTAACTCAAACATTAGTTGGTCAAGTATTTGGAGGCAACTGCACAGGGTGAGAGACATACTCAGTCACAACCTATAATTTTTTCCCTAAAATGAGCTATTATATAATTTCCAAAAATTTTATTGGGCCAAATGGAAAATTTTGTGAATTTCATACTGTTATTTTTTATTTTTCCAAAAGCTAGGGGTTGGGTGAGCCATGGTTATGCCCATGCCCCTAGTTTTGGCCTTGCTGCCTCTTTGATTCTAGCTTTCACAAAGACAGCACATTATTGACATTTACACATGCAAGTGATTTTGCCGCTTTTAAACAACTGGCAAATGCTGCTTAATACACGTAGGTTCTGTTTGTTTTTTCATGGATTTTATATACGAGAGAATCTCAAATCCATGACAGCTGAAATCCACACTTGTATCAAATTGTAGATTTCAGCTTCTACCTCCACCGAGAATTTTTTAGATCTACACTTTAATGTAAAAAGTGTGGATTTGAAATCGAATTGATCGAGGTGTCAAACCTGAAAATGACAGATCTCAGATCCACGGTGATATGAGATCATCGTGGCTCTAAGATTTAAAGTAATCAGATGAAACCATATGAAATCTGCACAAAAACTTGTGCAACCCTCAGCGCAGCATAGGTCAAGTCAGCCGCTGAATATTCCACGAGTTAGATGTCAATTAAAATCTTGTGAAATGCACCAACCAATTCTCAACCTTACTCAAATGTACAATAAGATGGTGTTTGATCATGAGTTTATTCTTTATTAAAGAAAAACCAAAGCTTAATTTCATTCACATAGCATATCATACACATGTCATTGGTCGATCTAAAAGTTGCAACGAAAAACTTTGTTGACTCTTATTGATAATGCTCGTGCTTTTATAATATTTATGACTAGATTATAAAGAAACTCATAATCTTTTGACAGAAATAGCATCATTTTTAACATCAATTATGATTCAACGTTCCATAGGAAGTCTTGTATATGGAGATTCCCAACATTCCCTAGAAAGTCTCCACCTCACCTGGTCATCTGGAGAATATATATATTTTTTATTCATGTCAGTGATATATATATATATATATATATATATATATATATATATATATATATATATATATATATATATATATATATATATATATATATATATATATATATATCACTGACATGAATCACAAATTTTGTATCCAAATAAGCCATCAGATATCATTTCACCATAGTCAACCAACAAGTTGATCCAAAAGGAGGCAACAGGGGCATACATTTTTCATTATGGAGTGAGTAAGAGGCTATTTCCATTGAGTGCAGGTTGAAACCCCTTCATTCCCGCTCTCCCTCCTCAACCTTCTCCCCTCCCTCCTCTTTTTCTCATCATCTCCCAAGATTCAAAGTCATTTTAGTGTCTAAGGAATGGTACCCCTACTATGCTTCAACTTGTATATCAGTATCTCCTCTATTACAGTACAAAGGATTGAAAGTTCAAATCGGAAACAGACCGCCTATCAGAACACAATCACACATATTCAGTTATCATTATCAAGAACACGCAAACATTATATCGTATAAAAAAAATATTTGATTCCAAGTATTATTAAATGTAATTTAGTATTTAACAAAAGTAGCAAAATTTGAATCATGGGGGGCATTTGCTAATAAGAACACTGTGTTAGTCAATTTATTTTAAGGATTAAAATAGATTCATAAAACACAATCAATGTTTAATAAAAATATTCTGTATCCTTGAAAGAGAAAACCGAGAGTTATTGTTACCATATGCTCTACAAGAAATGCAGTGTCCATGTTACCAAATGCTCTCGGAAGAACGCTGAAATCATGACATGCATGCATGGTGCTCGCCATTCCACGATCGTAAGACACGAGTTGGAGGGTTTGAGATCTCTAGCCCTGTCTGATTTTCAAGTAAACAGAGATGCAAGCAGTTTTGGATTTGCACCAAATTAAATAGTTGTCATATCCGACTAATCAAATAATAGTTGCTATATATATACATATATATATGATTAAACTACCGATTATATTATGTTTTCTTTTCTTGTTTCATTTTCATGTGAGTAGGTTTCGGTAGTCGCCCTTTTACTAAATTATAATCTAAGCGTCAGTCTATTTAACACTCGGTCTTCATCTCCTTCAGCTCGATCTAAAGTCTGTTCCCTAGCCATGCCAAAGTGGTCCTACGATTACAGTAAGATTAGATCAGATTCTAGGACGAAACCCAATAAAGCAACTCCATGGATGGACATGGTGATGCTGCCCCCCTCTCTCTCTCCCCGTTCTGTCGTATTTAATCATTTTCCTTGGGAAACTCATTCTGAATGTAACAGTGGATCTATGAACGTCCATCTTGCCTTGATGAGAGGTCAACAATGTGAAAGTGCTGAAACATCATCTCATCAATCCACATCAAGATGGCGACAATGGTGGATGCAACTGTCCGTGGATGAAACCGATGGTACACACAGATTATACTCTCACCGTGTATATGTATCAGGTTCAAGCACTGGTGTCAACTTAATTACTTGAATAAGTTAACACAGTAAACATGAACTGGTTGACTGAGGCTAACGAGTGAAAAAAAAAAATCAAACTTAGCCCCCTGATGAAGCGAAAAGGATGGTTGGTGGTGGTTCGATTGGCTCATTGGATATACTTACAGCACCATATCAACTCAGTTCTAAAGAAAAAGTGGGGGAAATAATTTTCTCCTTCTATCTTCCACTTTTTGCCTGAAATTTCCATGAAAAGCATAATTTTCTCGAAAACCTTTCGAGTTTCGAGACTAACTTTTATTGGATCTGCCGGCATACAGATCTCAGTTGCTCGAATGAGGCCAACTTTTATGTCGTTAAAGTGTTGAACAAACCGAATACCATAAATTCTCTGCAAAATTTCCGATGCACCAAAACAGAGAATGAGCGTATGCGCATCAAACCTTTTAAAACCAAAGCTAAAAGCAACATTCTTTCTGGCTTTCAACCATAAAATCAACTGGTTTTAGGACCCCATTTCGTGAGCTTCAACGAAAGGCCGTCTCTGCGGCATCATTCCGAAAGAACATGTCTCATGAAATATAAAGCAAAAGATGGCCCCTGGAACTAAAATTCCTCGAAAGGAAAGAGATCAGCACGTACAGACAAGAACAGGGACGAGTGAAGGCCACTGTGGCTGCGAATAAAGAATTAGGAAGGAAGGAATATCTTGGGGGAGCTAACGGCATGCAGCAAGTGCCATGGTGCGTGCTCTGCCTATTCTGTGTCTGTTGCAGGTGTGCATGTGCATAGGTGTATGAGGGAAAGATAAGCAGCTGCAGCACTAGCAGGTACAAATAAACCATACAGAAAATCGCCAATGAAGGCGAAAGGAGATGAGAGATATCATGCTTTTTCTTGACATTCATGGGAACGTGCATTGCAATTCAGGAAAAGTTGCTGTCCTTTAGATTTGGGATGATCATTCAGCCACCGCCCCACTACCGCTAGCAATAGCATGTTCATGAAAAAGCATCCCTGGTCAAGTGGGTATACCTATATCTGCTGCTACAAGCAACCTGAGCCTGGTTGTGGAGCAGAGTCAGGCTAGAACCTGCACTTTATTCTGAACAAAGACAATTGGCTGCTTTCCCATGACATAACTGACCCTCTCAATCAATACCATCTGTATAATTATTTTTCAGTCTCCCATATGTAGAGGACAGCATGTCTGCTAAGCTGTTTGGACTAAATCACCTGGTAGATTCGCCAAGATTGGCTCTTCTGATCTCAAAAACGAAGATTCCACACCATAACCATGCTTTCTAAACTGCTGGGATCATGTTACTGCTTGTTTAGATCGCCAAGTAACTTGGTATATCCATCTGATCATGCAGAAATATTGTTAGTGTGCTCATGAGAGTACAATATTGACAACCAGATTAAGGTCCAAGGTGGCTAGGCGACCTAACAAGGTGAAACAGGTCGCCACGCCACCTCATCTCTGATCTGTTTTCTTTCATAAAATTTTATTGATTGATCATGTTCCATTATAAGAAGGATACACGGGTTTCATGTTTCCTGCAGTATGCTGTAAAGCAAGCAGAGTTTGAACAAAAGTCTCCAAACAGAAATGCTGATGCAAGACAAATTAACGACTCGTGAGGACTAATTCACTCAATGCTTAACCATTTTACAATTTCTTTCATCTTATAGAATGCTCGTCATGCATGTGGCATGGGTTATATGTGCATACCTGCAACTTCACATCTGTTGTGCTTCTGATAAAGAAAATACTAGCCATAATGCTCTGAGCTTTGGAAAATGGTCCAGCCTTCTAGCTAGCTAGTTCATGTCTAGTATGCTGGTGCAGGAGATCATGTTACATCTCCCAAAAATGGAAACCAATTCAACTCTAGTCAGTCTAGAGGGAGGGTATGATAAGGTACAATGAAACCCAATTTCTTATGAAAATTGTGCCCCTTTACACATGACATAGGACATTTGGGCAGAAAAACCTGAAAACACTAATAGAAGCGAAAGCCCAAATGGGGAAAAAACATTTGTAAAGCCAAAAATGAAAGACCCAGATCATGATGATGAAGAAAACTAGCCTCATAATCATGTATACTTTAACAAAGGTTGTTTTGACAATTCCTAACCAATTACCCAGATGATTTGCCCATTACAAAAAGAAGCTAGAAAGAAGAAACCACCTAACTGGTACATCCATATGAGCATTTTCTTTCATCCTTGTGTAAACTATACAGAAGTTACCAGTGCACCATATTCCGATGATGCAATTCTCAAAAGTAGACGCATCGAATGAGCTTGAGTTTTCCTTTACTCGTCAACTTCATTACTGGGAGTAAGGGCAGCTGACAACCCAAGTTTCAGAGGTAAGTAGAGTACATGCAAATTTTTAATATCAGATAAGCATGAATAGCTGGCAACGACTGCATTACAGTCGACATCTTTTAACAAGTGCCTGTTAGGATGTAGGGTTTCAGACCCAAACTTGCAAAACTAAACTCGACGTCATAAGCAACTGTGAGGGACAGTAGGATCCAACTTTTATACGTAGTCGACTTTGTTCCTTGTTGGGTCTCAATCTTGGATTCAGTTTCCATCACCAAAACAGTATAGCCACCGAGAATCTGATTACGGAAAGAGAGGGAAAGGACGGGAAAGGGAAGAAAAGAGAATGGGGAGGGAAATGAGAAGAAAAGAATGGGAATGATCATCCATTCCTTTCCCTATTAATCTCTTCATTTTCGGAGGGATTGGAATTACATTAAAAACTCATTTCCTTTCCCTCCCTTTCCTTTCTCTTCCCTTGCATCCAAACACAGTTATTAGTTCTCCCTTCCTTTCCCTCCATATTAATTAGTCATCCAAACACATGAAAGTCCTTTCTTTCTATTCTTTTCTCTTCCTCTCCCTCCATCCAAACAGGCTGTAAGCGAAGAAAATCAGATGCAGGTCAGACTGCATTGTGCTTAAATTTTAAAACCATATCCAGTTAGCTCCGCATTGTGTTTAAATTTTAAAACCATACCCAGTTAGCTACCCATGCTCTTGTGCTACCTGCCATTCTTTGACTTGTGTTCGTGGCAGCAAATTCAAACTGGTAGGACCCAGTTTGGACTGCAGCCATACCATGGTTCCTAGAGCAGGTCCGGGGTTAGAATCCAGTCTCAAAATTAAAAAGCCGCGGTTGAACTAAAACCGATTTTCCTCCATTTGTTTCCAAAATTTCTACCAGACCATGGTGGCTGGAAATGGGATCAATGTGTTGCATGAGACACACTGCAAATATGTGGCACAGACGCGGTTGCAAGCATGTGTGATGCTGCAGTGCTGGTGCAGAAAAAAGAAGGGCATATACTCGACGACCCACGCCTCTGGCCAATTGACAAGGGCCGGCACAGGCTAGCAGCTAAACATGAAGTGGAAGCCGCTCATAATGGTGATCACTTTTTCTCAAAACGAGAAGTATTATAATGGGAGGGATATCTAGTGGTAGAAATTTAGTGTGACTTTACCTGCAAATGTAAACCACTAAGAGACTTTTGGACACCTCCCGTCAACTCCAGCCTTTCAAGTTTACAATGTCATCCATTGGTTTACTTATCCTATATTTGCCCGTGACAAAAACATGTCATTGCTTCTGCCTCCTGGCAAGAGGCTCCTACCTTAGTAGACAACCCCAGATCTCTTGAGCTTTAAGCTGGGTCATTTGAGCAAAGCTCTTGTAGCCATTTATCCTAAGGGCATCGATCTCAGCAGTTCGACGCCGCAAGTAGTTTAGTATGTCATATTCTTCACTCTTGCCAATATCAATACTAGACGCAAATCATCATAAAAAATAATAGAAAGCGGCATCAAATAGGGTGAATCAGCCTACCATTTTTCAGTCTGCAAAGCAAATAGAAATTTCAATTTAGCCTAGCTACTTTTTTAAAAAAAAGGAAAGGAAGAACTACATGTCATATTTGCCTCACTGAGGAGAAACACCATACAGGCAAGAGTATGGAAAACAAAATACCAACAAGAACACGTTTGGTTGTCCAGTAAAATTCGTATAAAAGTGCCCATCGATTACCTTCTTCATATTTAATTAAGTTTGACTACTTCGGTACCAATCCATTTGTGACTGTTCCATCCACATGCGGAAGTGGTTACTCCAAAAAATGGCTTCACAATCACAATTGGTTCCTGGGAACGAACACACCCCCGGACAATGACAATGTGCTTCATCTTTACGCTAACAGAGAATAAGTTTTCTAACCGAACCAGCGCAGGCCTTTTCCAGAGAGATTCCCACGCAACGATTGGCCCGCAATTCTGGCCAATAGAATACAGAAGAGGTAGCCCACAGCCACTCATTTTTTGTTTTGGTTTCCTTGCCCTTCTGACATCACCTTGCGGGCATCAACTAGCCACAAATGACAAAGCAACACTTTGAGAATGAGGTCACCACAAGAAGATACCGACGCTGAATATCAGCAGCAATTTTCACAGTAACAAAATTCGGAAAATAGTGCAATTGTGAAGGGGTCAACAGTAGAGGCCCAATAATTATTACAGCATAGGAAAAGGCAAATTCTATGAGGAAAAACAAACCAACCAACTACAGACAACATAACCAGCTACATGTACTTTTAACCCAAAAAAATACATCGCCTCTCTTCCCCCTCTCAAGGAGATTTCACCAAGGGAGGGAACCCTCCTAAAATTGCAGAAGCGTCTGAGGTACCCTCCTACACTGTCGTCGGAGGTTTAATCAGCCACCTCTGTTTATGAAGGATGAGATCAAAACCACCCTTGCAACAAATGCAAAAATATGTATGGTTCGATGAAAAAATTACAGTTTAGTGTCAGATGTCTAGAAATTATTACTCTTCGCAACACTTGCTCTTTGCATCGTTCTGATCAATGAAATCTAGTTGATCTCACATCTTCGCAAGTTCTTTGGCAGGGGCAGCAGGAGGAGCAACACCACCAGTAGTTGGCCTACAAAGTACAATTTGGCATAGGTAAACACAACAACTATGAATAAAGACAATCTCTGGACCAAAAAAATCAAAAAACAGTGTAGTGCTTCTGTGGCAGTTTCAGAACTTACAGGCCAACAAAAACCTTGAAAGCGTCATAAATCCCCCACTGAGCACCAGTGAGTGTTCCAATCATGACAATACGCAAAGGGAGACCACGAGTAAACAGACCCCATAACCCGAGCTTCTTCACCGCCTGAGGAATAAACCCATAACCCATTAGTTGAGATAAGAAAAAAAATCCACACAGAATCACAAGCTAAAAAGAAGACTCACGTCTCCAACTGTTGCTCCTTTAGCGTTGTTGAGGAAGGATACAAGATTGTCAGCAGGATGTGAAACAATAGCGCAGAAAACACCAGCAACATAACCACCAGCAAAGCTAACTCCAAGTTGAAATGACTTGCTGCATTGATCTTTGGGGACTGGAATAGCATACTTATAGAACATCTCCACAATCGTTTCAAAAGAAGCAAACTTCATCATGGTATCTGCAACAAAAGTAAGCTGTTGTAAGAACAAAAAAGCCAAATATTACAGGAAACACAATCAAATTCAATACCCAGGTTTTGTACAGAATTCAGAAATCCAAAAAGATACACAGCAATAATGTTAGAGATCCTCTTAAAGAAGATATAAACTTATGTTGTTAAAGCTTTCCAAGGTTTCTGATCCAACACTACAATAAACATGTTATGTTTTTATTGTGAACAAATCAACAAATCAAAATATTTCAGCCCAGCCATCAATTAGCACAACATATTCTGCCACACATGTTCTTGACTAGTGAACATCTTATTTGGCATCATTTACCTATAATGAGGATTAGGGCAACTGAAGAACATTATCAATATTATATTATATATATATATATATATATATATATATATAAAGAGAGAGAGAGAGATTTCTAGCATTAATAAGGAAACAATAATGTGGGGAAACAAATATGCAAGCATATGCAGCAATCAAGTAATAAAGAACGGGTGCAATTCATAGGAGAGAGAAATGAATCTTCCAGATCAAAAAACAAGAAACAATCACACATAAAAACAGAGTCAGCAGAAAAAATCACCACTAGATAAATACATCAAAGCCTATACTTCATTTATGATATTAAGAGGCACAAAAAATAAACAATATCAAACAGTAATAAAGGTCATGCTACTAGCTCTCCAAATTCTTCGTGATTAGAACAAAACACAGCATCTGTCTCTAGCCACAAATATGTAAGTCCACTTCATTTCCTAGTTTCTTTCGAATCCGTATTTTGTAACCAACATTAACTGATGAAAAGTTGGTAGCTTGCAAGCCATAGACTCAAGTTCCTACACCAACAGAATGAACACAAAGAAAACATAAACTTCTAGACCTAATCTCATAAACTGGTGCTTTGATCACCATGCAGCTTTAAGTTCATAATGCACCTGCTCGTGTCTATCTCTAGGAAATTGACAATCTTAGAGAATGGAGAATGGTGAACTCAGAGGGAAAAAAGCCTGCTGTATATAAAGGAATTTTCATTGTTTAAGTTTACTTGTATCATTCGAAACCCAGAATATCTCGATTATTTTTTAACATATCACGTCATGTATTTCAAGTATCAATAATAACCACTAATTAGACAAAATGAAGCAGTACCAAGCTAAAGAAGTTTTCACATTTAGGAATTGTTGGAACCGAATATTGGAAACAGATATTACGTAATGACCAAGAGGTGCCTACGGCAATATTAAGGTCGACCAACCAAACTTGTTTCCTTGAAACAGGTTAGTCTTATGGCTGTAATCTACTCACCTGAGAAAGTTACGACATCAAATGATTTCCTGAAAGACTATACACGTGACTACATGGAAAATTTGCAAGACCACTGTGTTCCTAAGAATGCTGCCAAGTGGAGTCAGCAGTTGATCCTAATGTTCAATCATTTTGCAACACACAGTTGATCAGGATTCAAATTTGGGAAATAATTGAAGTGGCTATTTATGATCCTCAACCATGTACATAGTGAAAGAGAAATAAACGGTTATGACAATTAAATGATAAACGTATGTCAACTTAAAATTTTTATCAAAACTCAATGTACACCAAGCAATAGTAATCACTGCCCCAAGAAGCAGCCCAAAGCAAGCAGAGATGCTAAAAGCATAATGTTGCCTAGGAAACTCAAACATCGACCTGGAAAAAAAGTGACGATGCCTAGAGGACAGCCTGAACTAGCACAATCAAATGAACCAAAATAGGTACAAGAGTTACTATTTCTGTCGACTGAAGCCCAACCTCTTTCTACCAATCCAAAATAGAGAGAAAAGGGAAAATGCTTATCTTTAGAAGATCTCCAATAATTCCAACAATCTAAATAACACAGAAGAAAATAGAAAAGAGGATTATACTTACAAGGAATCTGCCGGCCCCAGAGAGGAACAAGACCCTTGTAAAGCCTGCCAAAATTCAAAACAAGAAACAGAATAGTTAGCAACAGTTCACACAACAAGTACAAGCCTTGAACAAGATGAATAAATAAACTCACCCAAGTGCACCTTCAGATTTAACAAACTTGGGAAACCCGTCTGATAATCCTCTGGCAAATCCTGGCTGAGTCTGAACACGGACTTTCACTGCCTCCATCGGGCAAAGTGCAACGTCAGCAATCACCTCAGCAGATGCAGATCCAGCAAGGTATATCAATGTCTTGTATTTTGCAGCATATTCAGGTCCCGCAATATCAGAATAGTATTTCTTGAAGAACTCATAGAAACCAAATTTGCAGGCACCCTGAGCGCTGTACCCAAGCAGCGTGGGCACCCAGCCCCTAAAAAACCCCCTGACACCTTGCTCTCTAAGCAGCACACCGAAACCCGAAGAGATACTCTTGTACTTTGCAGGATCAATCTGAAAGTTACACAAAGGCTCAATAAATTCGTAACTGTTCGAGGACAAACCAAAATTTTTCCAAATGAGCGAGGCAAACACATAAAGACACAAACACATAGAGACAAGGGTGTGAGCCACGAGAAACATTAGTAATGAAATACAGATTGACAAATATACTCTCTCTCTGTAAGTTTCCAGCTAAAATATGTAAGGGCATCGACAACAACCAGATGCAAACAGCGTTCATGAATTACAGGTTAACTAAACGACAATACGGAGTTGTCCAAAATATTCATGATTTAGGATTTTCTTTTCGAATTTGACCTTATATGAAGATTGTTTATATATTTTGCTTAAAAGGAATTTACTTTCCGTCTATCCAATCGCAACAAAGTACAAACAGCTAGGCATTCAAGAGATTACAAAAACAACCGCCTCATTTTCATATTTATAAGTTCAACAAACTAATTTTCATTAGAAAATTAACAGATTCTGTTTTCAAAAAAGGTTCCAGATGAAATGATAGGTCAGAAAGAGGGTTCCGGTCTAGGACTCGCCGGAAACGAAAATCGGGACTGTCCACACTAAGGGCTAGAAAAGATAAGGTATAGTGCTTCACAGTCAGAGAAGCGACAAGCTCAAAAAAACAATCCCAAATCAACAAGAATCAATCAAACACCCGCGGCATGCTACAACTCATCGAGATCTAACCAACTAGAATAGAGAACAGAGAAAAGACAACCGGCTATCGATCTAACAATTGAAAGAAAAAGTATCCCTACGATTACAAAAGGGAAAGAAAAATGTCACCTGCATATTGCACTTAACAAGATCGAGAGGAGTGACGGTCATGTGAGTAAGGCCACAGCTGAGGATACCTCCGGCGGTGCACGCGGCATAGAAAGCCGGCGAGTACATCGCAATTTTGCCGGGCTCGCTGGGGGCTGGGACGACGAAAGATCCGGCCGCAGGCGACGAGGGCGTCTTCGCGGCCGAGATCGAAGACGACATCAGGGGCGACGAGAGGGCTGGGTTGTCCAGAGCCCTGAGGGAGGAGAAGGCCGGTGATGAGTAAAGGAAGCTAGGGAACAAAGATTGCCGGGCGTTCTCTGGGACAGCCATGGCGACGGAGATCGAAATCGACCGAAACAAGGATCCGCGAAAGTTAGGGTTTTAAACGAGAGGGAAGAGAAAGGAGGAAGAAGCAGAAGAGGCGAGCGAAAATGGGAGCGAGAGACACAGAGCGCGTTTCTCTCCCCCTTCGCCACTCGGCTTTTTCACCCACTCTTTCCCGACTGATCGGCCGACGCGACGACTGCGATTTCCGTGGAGCGCCTCCCGGTCCCTTAAAAACTAGGGCTCCATTGAAAAATGCCCCTGGATCGCACCAAATATCACAAATGTCCCTCTCTGCGCTTCTAGAAGCGTGTTAGCCCCCGCCCTCCCGGAACCCGAAGCGGACTCGTCGGCATGGTCGGAACACATGGTCGGGCAAGGGCTCGGATCGGTCGACATTGGGTTAGAAAGTTGACTCGACAATTTGGTTGGGTTAGGTTATACAATTTTATTTTGCATTTTTTTATAAATAAATGAAGTAATTTTGTATTAATTAAAACTAAGTAATATATCATATAAAATATTTATCTATATTTCTCAATCAGTCAAGCCAAATTGGGTTTGATTCAAACTCGACTAGTTTATAAACAACTCAGCTTGAGTTTTACATTTATACTCAAACTGTAAATAAGTCAAGTTTGAGTTATAAGAACTAGGCTCATTTCAACTTGGCTCGGCTCAACTACGTAAAATGTTCATAATCGTTGAATAGTTAAATGAGGTAACAAATTAAACTAGTTAAGTGAGCCAAGCTCAACACTGTTTAGTCGAATATCGAGCTCAAAATTATTCTATGGGAGGTCAAGTTCGAGTTATAAGAACTCGACTCATTTGAACTTGGCTCGGCTGGACTACGTAAAATGTTGATAGTAGTTGAATAGTTAATGAGCTAACAAGTTAAACAAGTTTAATGAGCCGAGCTCAAGCTCAACACTAGTTGAATTGAGCTCGAATCGAGCTCGAACCTATTCTATGGAGTTCGACTCAACTCACATGCAGCCCTAGGTGGGCCGGACTGAGATCTGATTCAATCGTTACATAAAGACCAAGCTTAAGGGCTTCTTGGGATTCAAATTCGGATGGAATCCGTCGAAAACCAAATCCCCACATGAACCGCAACCAAAATCTTACTAAAATTTTGGCTGAATTCAAATTTGAAGTTTGATCTGGGCAAAAAACCGAACAGTAAATTGGCATGATATAATTGATAAGATTTAGTATCGATTGCGGTCCTCGCTCAATATTTTCTTCTAGTGAAATGGATCCGGTCAAGTCCTCCTGCTCACATTCTCATCTCCTCCTATTCAACCACTTCTGCTTGGTCAATTTGTCACACATAAAAAGTCGTGTCAAACTTGATCTCCCATTTCTTGTCATCCCTGACGCTAGTCTAGGCACGTAAATGGACTCCAGTCCCAATTAGAAAAGCTTTACATGTTTGAAGGAAACATTTTTAACAATTCATTTGTAAGCAAGGTTGAGATCTAATAACATTAAGGTTGTGTTTGATAGCCTCAAATATAATGTTTTGAGAGATCTTCAATTTAAACAAATAGAGGATCACAATAGCATGGATTTTAAATTCATGCTAAATGTTAGAAACCATGGATTTAAGAACTTAAATCTATGGGCCTGAGATCTTAGGATTTCAAAAATCTTTCTCCTTTCTCCCCTCTCTACCTTCATGCATGGATTTGAAATCCATAGTTGAAGTCAGACCTCCTTCATTCTTGAGATCCATAGATCTCACCAAATTCTGTGGTTCTCAAGTCTATAGTTTAATCAGCCTCAGATTTACTTCACAAATTTGATTTCAGATATGAAATTCAAAGCTATCAAATCCAAAGTTAAGGTGTTTGTCAACTAAAAGACCGTTTCCATTTTTTTAATTTTTCAATCAAACGACCACGGTTCGTTCTCATGAAGCGGGTCGTACCTAACCTAATTGCCCTTTCTATTTGACCAACTTGTTCCGACGGAGATGGCGAAGTGGTAAATAGTTGCAGCGGGGCGAGGGGACTGTTGGTTTTCGAAAAGGGAGGAGGGGAATCTTCCGGGAATCCCATTTATGTGTTTTCGCTACCCTTCTCTTCTTCTCCTCTCCCACCAAATTGCGTCGTTGACCGTCCAGCGTTCGCCCCCCAATCGGTGGGCCCCACATGTGACGCTTTCCCTTCAATTATGTTGGAGCCGCGCCACCGCCCAAATCGGGCAGCCCGCGAGATCCTGATCTTGTCACTAACTAGTTCTGGAACTTTTGAGATCGAGATACTTGATGTTTAGACAGGAGGGTTCTCGTTCCGGAAAACGTGGAAGTCCCAAATTGTTGCGATCTTTTGACCGACTTCCCCGTTTGGCTTGGGAACTTTGAAGATAGCGAAATGATGGGTCCACAAGTGCGACGGCTTATAATGTGGAAGAGGTCAAATTGAAGACCACTGAGTATTTGGGTCGAGTTTTTTTATATGGCTTTTTTTTTCAATAAAAATTTAGTAGTCAAGGTTCAACGTTATTATAAAGGAACCACATATATAATAACTTGATCTTAAAATTTTAAATTGAGGATTAGTTAGTCGTAGATTTCATTTTACTTTACGGTTTGAAAGGAGTCACAACCTAAGAAAGCAAGTAATAAAGCGGCAACAAAATTCCTAACTTCTTGTCATTTAATAAATGGCCATGGTTTCTGCATTTTTTTTCCAATTTAAGATTGGCCAGAGCTTCCCAAGAAATCTGCCACCTAATGGGTGTACCATGTTCTTTAACCATAAGTATTTAATGAACATTATAGATACACACACATATATATATATATATATATATATATATATATATATATATATATATATATATATATATATATATATATATATATATATATATATATTTATATATATTAAAGCCAGCACTACAATGGGTTGATCAAATTACCCTTGGAACCGAGGCTGTTTCGAACATGCCTATGACCATGAGCCCAATGGAAAACCTTGAAAAATGCAAACAGTTGGTCCAGCAGAACTAAGTTCTGGTGAGAATCCAGAGATCCGGCTATATATCTAGATCCAACAAAACTTAATGTTAATATTTTGTTATGACATATCATTTCATATTTATTTATTATTCTATACTCATTTGTTATCTTATGCACATATATATGCAATGTTTGGGAATGAAAATAAATATGCACATTGATCGTAGGTCCACATCCAACATACGCTTGTTACACACATAGGCCCAACATACATAACTCGATCTCCGAAACCATACCTTTAACATTCTTGCTTGTTTTGGGGTTTGGGTGGATCTATGGTATCACTTTTGGCCATCTAAAAAAGTAACCACATGGAAATGGTACGCGGCTATAGAATTCAATACATTGTGCCCTTGAACGTTATTAATAATTAACTTGGTCACCTTCCATAAGGTACTTGATTGAGAATTTCATCATTAATAGTGTAACAATGTGCAGCTCTACTACACAAGTAGAAGGAAGGTACTAGCTTTGAGGTTTAATGCTATTAACAGTGCAGTAATAAGCAAACGAAAAAGAAACGCAGGTGGAGTTTTCAGTGACAAAGAATCAAACACAAACAGCCTAAATGAATTAGAGATTAACTAAACAAGATAATTCAGATAAAGCAGCTACCAATCTGACACTGGAAACATGAAAAAAGCCTAACAAAAGACAAAAGAAAGACGTTACCTGCATATTGCACTTAACAAGATCGATGGGGGTGACGGCCGTGTGAGTGAGGCCAGTGCTGAAACCACCTGCCACGGCGGAGGCAGCATAGAAAGCCGGCGAATACATGGCAATCTTGCCAGCGGGCTCGCTCGGGGCAGCGACGACGAAAGATCCGGCGGCGGACGACATCGAAGAAGACATCAGCGAAGACGCTGGGCTGGGATTGTTGAGGGAGGAGAAGGCGGATGATGAGTAAAGGAAGCTAGGGAGGAAGGATTGCCGGCCGTTCTCCGTGAGAGCCATGGCGACGAATTGAAATCCAAGGTGAGGAAGCAACCGGGAAAGTTGGGTTTTCAAAAAAACATGGGAGGAGGAGGAAGAAGAAGAAGAAGCAGAGCAGAGGGAAGATGCAAAAAAAGAGAAGCGAAGACTGCAACTTCTGTGGAGCGACTCCAATCGCTTAAATACTAACAAATCCAAAATTGAGCATTTGCAGTCGTTCCGGAAACTTGGTAGGCACGGTAGCCATGGCTTGCTCAGTACTTTCTTCTGAAAGCAATGGATCCGGTCAAGTCCTTCAGATGCCTCTGGTCAGTAACTTGAGAGAACAGTTCACCCCTTTTCTCTTCTTCAGTTTAGCAGGGGTCTGCGTCAAAACCCGGGAAGATTATCCCTTCCCCTGTATTAGCGGCCAATTTGTCTTAAGACAAGAGATAAAAAGTCTTATAGTTTAAACTATATTGTTTTTTTAGTTCATTTCATTGTCTTTAAGAGAGTCGAGAATACGTGTCCACTTTATAGAGCATGGTTCGGGACCTTTTACGTCTCAAAAATAAAGCGCACTGGAACATCATGACTATGACTACTTCAAAATTCGAACACTATTCTTTAAAAAAAAATGAACCACTACTGCCCATTAGGTTACCACTCCTCAAGGTATCGAACCTACATCTCATTTCTAGGCATCCCTGATCTTAAATGGAGTACTGCCAACAACCCCGAGAAAAGTTTATCACATGTCAAGGAAACATTTTTTAGTGTTTTTCTATATTATCAACATGGGTGATCTGTAAATAGTAGTGGGATCGCAACCTTTTTTTTGGCAGGTATAACGCAATGTTCCAAAAACAAAAGAAATATGAAGGCATTCAGTTTGGAATGTTGACCTCTACTTATCTAAAGATCATAACCTTTCACATGTTCGTTCTAGGAACTTAGAAGATCGGGATGTTTGAGGTTTTCACATGAAGGTCTTATGCATGCATTTAATCCAATTTAAATATTATATGCAGTTACGCGTGACATAACAATATGCTACATATGAGTAGAAATCTAAATATATTATATGCGCTTATTTCTCACGTAATATGCTGTATAGAAGTAGTACACCGGGTTACTTATAGTGATATGATGTCATGCAAGTTCATATTATATATATATATATATATATATATATATATATATATATATATATATATATATATCGAGGACGTGCTCGTCCGGTTCATGACATAGAGTTAATGATCCGGTCTTATTCTGTGCTTCGTCTTGCGTGTTCATTTGTCTTACACTGCTTAATAAGACCCGCATTTACGTACTCCGATTATTATTAGGAGGAGAAGTATTAAAATAAGTAGATTGAGTTAGGGAAACTCATTGGATTCAAATCAGATATGTTTATTATGTCTAATTTTATTGGGATGTTCACATGATATTCAGATTCAGGTTCACAGTCCAATCCGATCAACATTATAATATGTTAATTAAGAACTTTCAAATATATAAACACTGGGTATAGAAAAATTTGGTTGGTTATTATGACTTATTATCCGAAAGAGCATTCAGTTCAAGATTGAATCCAAATTTAATTGGGTATCATTTCTTAAAACCATATCGGATACAATTTCTTAATTCGATATCAATTTTCTTTTTTGTATATCGAAATTCAAATCCAATCCATTGACGGTCCTATATTGTTGTAGCCTCCAGTCATTGGGCTAAGGCAACAAAGTTGAGGCCTCACAAACATCTAAGAAACGTGAGCAGTACTATGGAAAAAGTTAATGAGGGTGAAAGGAATTGTCCCTTCTAAATTTACTGAGGATTTGAAAATTTTAGAATTTCATGGCGTCATCAAATATCCATTAAGAATAGGAATGTTGGTATATCCGATTTGAATTAAATATTTGACCGAACCGTTCAAAAAAATTAGATATGGAAAAAATTTTAATATGCAAAGGGTTTGGGATTTATCCAACGAAATCTGATTGGATTCAGATTCGGATTTGGATATACATAAATGTTTGATCGGATTCAAATACAAATACGGATTCAGATCGGATTTATTTTTAAACAGATATTGCACATCTAATGCTCTTACATTTTGAAAATGTGCATTAAGTGGTGCACTGGGTTTAGGATATTAGCATTAGCATCTTTTTAATCGAACCACACACAGTAGTTAACATAATTAATTTAGCTTAATCAATTTAATATGGTACTCTATGCTTGGGATCTTGCTTTTGGACATGATGGGTCATTGTTCTTGGAAGTTATTTAAATGATAAGACCCGTTTTATCGTAAGAAATGTAAGTAACCACATGATTTCTGCTAAGACCAGTTGCAAATCGCTGGTTTGATTCATGTGTAAGCGCTTGGCAGAGAGTTGCACCAAGCAATCGACTGAATCTTTCAATCCAAGTGCAGTTTTCTAGTAAAACAAACAAACAAACAAAAAAATTGCAATAATTGATCAAAACTAATCAAGTGCAGTTTTTTGTTTTTCTTAACTTGAAATTTGGAATGCAGTCAACGCAATTTCAAACACAATTGTCTGCAACACCATATAGTCCACGGATAGATCCAAAGTTGAATCTAAATATGGATTCATATTATCCAAATCCAAAGAGAAGATGTGGAGCATTCCTAGTGGGCAGAGGAGACCCACATGCCCTTACATCAATCCCTCGTCTCCTAAAAGTACAGGCTCTTTTTTCTGTGCAATGAGTCACTACCTTTGTCGCGTTTCAACTTGCATGTTGATGGCCGCACTTTTACAAAACGGAGTACTAATGCTCCAGAGATTTAAAACGGATATTGGTTGCCTATCAGCTCATACCCCGTCTGTTGCGACAACTCCCTCGAGCACCGTTCACTCACCCTAGGGAAATTGGTGGTCCTGGTTTCTTGGGAGCACAATGGACAGTGACGGGACAATGTGGATCATAGGTTTCGGATATGGTTTTTGTTTCCTTGCAAAATTGAGAAACCCAAGTCGCAACATTTCCGGGGAGAAGACAACGCTATGGGATTGACGTTTTGGACTCCATTGTTCCAATGCACATGCTCACAGTGGCGGTTCTAAATTGCAGCCAAATCGCATCGCTTAAATGCTTCGACACTTCCGCCGTCACTTGCTTCCGTCTGGCCGTTTCTCTGGCGGGGCAACTAGGAAATGCTAATAATATGAAACTGGCGTTCATCCTGACCGTTGATATCCATAATCGAAGGCACAGATATTGTAGCTTCTTAAGAATGTGATCCGGTTAAGGCACAATGAGATGAAGCTCCCATTTAGGGCATAAGGATTACATTTCTGACGCTTCGAGGTTGAGGTGCTGCCGTCACTACATTTCAGCCTGTGTACAAGGGACCCTCCCTTTTTACATGTACACACATGGGTACTGGTACCGTGCCGGTTTGGGTTCGGACACAGTAATTTGAAAATTATGGGTACGTGGTGCGGTAAAGTTTTATATTTTCAAAAATGATAAAAAAAAAATAATAGTCTTATCATCTAAAAAAATCACAAAGTTAAGGAAAATATAAAAGAAAATATAGAATATGAGTGAACGAGAAATATAAAAGAAGGGAAAAAAAAAAAGTAAGTTTAAAAATACAATTTTAAATGTTTTAAAATGCAGCTATCGCATACCCACCTGGTCGTACCCACATATCGACACGAGTGTCTGGAAAAAACTGGCGTACCTGACTCCTTGACACTCAAATTGGCGATAGACTCCAGTTGCTTTGATGAAGATGCTGCATCTTCTTGTGCACAAACTCCTTGAGTTCTAGTTCTCATCTCACCTTTACTTTCATTATCAGTTTGTGAATAACATCAAACTAATCTGTTGAAATCTCGAGAAGTGATTAGGTGCGGAGGGAAGGAGGGTCTTGCCTAAGCCATGGCCCCACCCCAGCCAATGAATTTTTCTTTTTACATTGAAAAAAATAATATTTTTTAATTACATAATGTATTTTTTTGTATTAGAATTCAGTTTGACCCTACCCAGATCCAAAGATCGAACTGTCGGTCCGCCCCTGAAAAAAATCGTGGCTAAAGATAAATAAGTGGCTCATTGATCATCTTCAATCAATAGAAAGGGAAGCCAATAACATTACATAACTCCATTGAAAGCGTACATCACCAACATTCTATTCAAAGAGTTCTTCAAAGTAAGCAATTTGCTGTCTTCCTTTGTTTAGTAGGGCATTATAGTTATTAATGACTAGTGGACGTAACCCTTTTATGCACATTTTGTTTGAATTTCATATGACAGAAAAGTAGAAATTGTGCTTTCCTCCACATAAGAGTTAGTCACAAGGCTTTGGGATAAATAATCGGCCTGACTGGACATTCTTAACTCCAAGGGGCTTAGTGTAGCTGGCTGGGCGGAGTTTCGTAAAAGGCCACCGCAACTTCATTTTCATTCCCTTGAGAGCTAGGTCCTTAGGTCATATGGGTGGTGGATCATGACATGCATCCAGTCACCACAGCCACACCCAGCCTTGACGTGCGGACATGTGAGTGGGAGAGATCAGGCCCAGTTTTCAGGTGGTCAGTTGTAATCCTCTTGTTTATTCAAGAAGACCTTAGTAATTAGGGGTGGAGATAGAATCTTTTTATAAGGTGGGGCCGAATTAAAGTTTTCAAATTTTGACATGAGACAAAATATTATTTTTCAAAATTTTTATATAAAAAAAGTGAAGTTCTCTAAAATTTACATGTAATTTTTTTTATTTTTTTTTAGGTGAGGCCAAGGCCCTTAATATCTATCACTAGAAACAATATTTTGGAAGATGAGAGGATCGTTTCATTATAGAACACATTTCTTCCTACATTCTCCACTACTAAAAATAAGCCAAAGCCTTTCTCCTGTCTCCCTTAATGGTTACTTCAGGTCTGAACCCGGCCACGCATCAACTAAAGTGGAATGCAGCCACGATTTACAGTCTAGAAGAGTAATGCGCTGTGACGATAAAATATTTAAATCATGAATGTGATATCGATAGCATTGGTCCCTAAACATTGGAATGAATAAGATCAAAAGGGGCCCAATGTTTCTTTGCGTTATACATCAATGGAAAGTGCTGAAGGCTAAGCTCCCGACTTATTATTGCCAAAAAATCTGATACACTCGTATGAATGTCGACGGGTCGGATCGAAGCCGATGTATTTTTCCTGCATTCGATTTATCGGATGTTCATATCTTGGGATTCAAATCTGATTTTTCCTGTATAATATCCAGATCTGACTTTTAATTTCACAATTAGAATGCGACCTAGACCCAACATTTAGCTCTAAGTCCAAATCTGGCTTTTAAATACAAACCAAATCAGAAATTGCATTATGATACGTTAAGAACCGACTTTCGTAGTATATGAATGGTGAATAAAAGATACTTATCTAAAATATAGTGCCCATCTAAGCCTAGGCATCAGGCCGGCCCGGCCCAGCCCGACACCCGAAACTGGTGCTCTAGTCTGGTTTGATTAAATTATAAAATACATTTTTAAAAACATAATATAATATATATATTAAATTATAATAAAATATTATAATTATATATGTAATAATAAAATATATATTAAAAACTGTAATCGAGCCCACCCGAGCCGACTCGATAATATTTCGGGCCGGGTACCAGGTACTTGCCGACAGCCCGGCCCGGTGCCAGGCTTACTTCATACTCACTTCAATACCCCACAAACATCAAACCTACTAGGGTTAGTGCCGCTTTGATAAAATTTTCTAGCTCCGCACTCGATCCTTTAACATCTTTCTGCCTTCCCATAATTAATCTCCCACAAGGTAGGCCAACTTGCTAAGACTAAGGAGTTCGGATACCATGTGGGCTGTTGTTTCGTCTCTTTTATTTCTGCATAGTTTCCTTCATTGTTATATACTTTCGTCTTTTTCCTCATAAATCAGTGCATCAGTGGAGGCGTCAATAACTGTGCCTTTATGATAAAATTTGATAGAAAAAAAAAGATGCATTTAATTTTAATCTTTATATCAGTACTGCCACCTTATAAAATTTGACAAAAGAATATGCATTCAGTTTTCATTTCTTTTATATAGCCACCACTTTATATGTACCGTAAGTTTTTTGAACATAACATATTCAAACTTTTTTATTTTGTCAAATCTAGAGACTTTATCGTTTATCCGACCTTACAAAACCCTAAAACTACTTTTACTGCTCATTTCCTTTGACCATCATAACACAATTTTCACGTCTTATGAATCTATATTAAAAAATAGGGGCAGATTCATGAAACATTGCGCACTATGAATCTATCCTAAAAAATAGGGCATATTCATTTTGTCGTAAGTTCACCCCATTTTTTAGAAGAAAATCATAAGACATCAATAGCATGACGGTATTTTTGTAACACGAATAAGAAATCCTTTGACAATAAGAATAGATTCCTACCATTCTATCAATCTACTATACAAAATTACGGAAGATACATATAACATACATTCCAACATTCCATGAATTTGTCTCGATTTTTAAATCAATTCATGAAATAATAACACAGTTGCTAAAGGACCTCTTAAGGCCATATCATATGTATGCAAGAATAAGAAATGGTGTCCATGCCAATCAAACAAAATAACGTTTGCCTACCAGGCTGCAGTGTGAACCAGTCCACCAACCCTTAGAGGTCGTTTGATTGCTGTCCATTGGGACAGGACAGACAGGACGTCCTGTCCATTACACTACTGTTATGTCCTCATGGACAATGATGTTTTTTGTCCAACGTTTGATGGTTTTAGGAACGTAACACAATGTTCTTCTTGTCCGACGTTTGTTTTGCATATGTCTGTTCTGTCTGTTTTGTCCGTCTTGTCTAACGTTTGTTCGCATATTAAACAAATCTAATTACAATTATAAAAGATAAATTCGAATTTTGTCTACAATACTGGATACTTTGTTGTTTTATTTATGTCAATCTAATGTAAATTGGGATATGCCAATGGATCCAGATTCGGATTAGATATTGTTGTTTTATTTATTTCAATCTAATGTAAATTGGGATATGCCAATGGATGCAGATTCGGATTAGATATCTAATTAACCAATCAAACTGCTTAAACAAATTAGGTTTGGATGTAAAAAAAAATAGTAATCCTAAGAAATGGGATATGTTCCAAATTTAAGAAATAATGAAATTCAAATTCCTTCTTAAATGAATATTCTAACGAATAATAATCATTACTATTGTCAATATATACATACATACTTTGAAAGTTTGCTGTTAAAAAAAGCATATATAATGCAGCTCATATTTGACAAGTGTTATTAAAAAAAACATATATAATGTTGAATACAATACATTGACATTCCTGCATCCACCTCGAACGTTGAAGAGATCACACGCCTGGTCTCCTCTGCTCGAGTAGGGCAAAGTGGTGGGTCATTCAGGGCACCACGTTCAATGCAGTGGCAAACACAGAAGGTAATGATGCTTGCCTCAAAATGAAATTTCTTTCTATGTGTTTACTCTTCCTTTTTGCTTTTATTGAATAAACATCAAGGAGGCAAAAAGAAGCAGCAACTTAACCACAACCTTCTCATTTTCTTTTTTCTGAATTTGATAGGAAAAGCAATAAATTTGCACCGATTTCACCTTCCTTTCTTCAAAGACAGATTTTGTACAATCCACAAAGTAATCTGTCTCCATGAATATCGAAAACACGAAGACTGTGACATAGACAAAATGTAAGTGTAACTCTGAACATAACATCTCTGGAAGACAATGTCTGCAGAACAGGACTATCAAAATAGGTTTGATGATCTCCCTCTTTTTCTTGTCCTCATTGATCAATAAAGATATACTTGGAACAAGATGAACACAGGACAACTAGGACAATAACAAAGTTCGCACATAAATCAAAGTTCACACAGTGAAAGCTTTTTATATTTCAAGATGACATTTTGCAGCGAGTTCAACAATGATAGTTGGGAATGCCAGACAAGACTACATTCACATGCTGACAGGATTCTTCAACATAATCCAACATAATATGAACAAGACCAAGGATACCTAGGAGAATACAAAAGTTCACACAGTGATGAGGTTCTTCAACATAAACCAAATCTGTTTGCTCACTGAATCTGACGTAAGAACTAACTCCCCCTAGGCAACAATACATTTTCATGTCTGTCAGATGATTCATTCAGCTCCATGGATTGCAAGCTTATTCCCTGCTGCATGAAACATTCTGCCACTGAAAACAGCAACAGCCATGATAATGATGGCTTGTAATTATCATTATTTCATCCATATCAAAATCAATATGCACAAGCTCCAGCACAAAGACACCCTAGTCAGAGAGTTAAAACAGGTTGTTGAAAAGGTTCACACTATCATGGCACATAAGCCAAACAGAGTAAACTTGGAACTTGCACATAAGCCAAACGTGAGAGGTCCACACTCCACAGGATTGAGAACAAGAAATTCCTTCACTTAGTTACTATCACACATAGGAGGAAATTAAAAGGACCCACAGACAGAAAAATAGGGTCAAAACATAAATCCCACTGGAATTTTCTGTTCAACGTCAATAATCAGGAAAATAGTATGACAATATGGAAAAAGCAATAACACGTGTGGTTCTCGACCACGATACGCCCTATAAAACAGGTTGTTGAAGAGAAAAAAATACAAAGGTGAAAAAATAGGGAAAGGAAAACGTTCTCAATAAAAATTACCCCCTCTGCTTTATTTGTGTTGTTGTGCAGACGTGTTGAAAAGAAGCTTGTAAGGAAGGGAAGAGGACTCCCCCTTTCAAGAGGCGAAAGAGGCAAAAAAAGTAAAAAGCCCAAATCCATTAACCCAATCGTTGCCATTTGCAACAAATCTCCATATCAGACAATGTAAAAGGGGCTTCAACTACCATTGACAATACAATCGAACAACAGAGAAAGGAGAGAGAGAGAGAGACAGGAATAGACCAGTACCTGGAATGCAGATGGTCACCGAGGCGTTGGAGATGAATAAAATGCTGAAATACCCGTCGGCAGTAGGGCAGGATGTAGCCTCTGTCTGGCGGAGACAGAGGAGAAGGAGAGAAGACCGGGCCGAAGACGGAGATGGCGTCAAGGGCTCGGGGTAGGGTGCTCGTGAGGGAAGAATACCGGCCGGTCGGCAGCACGGCAGGATGTAGCCTCTCTCTGGCGGAGACGGAGGAGAAGGAAAACGGGGGAGGAGACGGAGATGGCATCGAGGGCTCGGGGTTGGGGTCGAGGGCTCGTGAGGGAAGAGTTCTGTCCGTTCCGAGGGTTAGGTCTGAACGGGATGGAACAAAAAAAACTATTTATAGTGTTGTCCAGTTGTCCATCGTGTTCAGCCTGTCTTATGGACGGTGTTTGATGAAAATTTTGTTTAGACAGAACACACGCGTGTCCTGTTCCACGTGTCCTGTGGCTATCAAACGACTTTTTAGAAATTATTTGGCATTAGGAACAAAGTATTGTTATTTTATAAACCTAACTCAAATGTGGTGTAAATTCACGAGACACTTAAACAATATACCTCACTTTTGAAGTAGATTCATAAAGCACTCACATGCCGATCTTAATGTCAAATAGGTACTTGAAAACTAAAATATTCAAAACTGAGAGTGCATTTTTGTTAATTCCCGTATGTTTTTTTATCTTTGTTTTTCACATCAAAGTTGTGATAAAAGAATTCTTTATGAGAAATGACATCGATTGCAACTTTTGGTTAAATGCTTTCCCTCGTTTTGCAGGGGTTTAACAGTTCATGTTCCTGAAATCGTGCCCAAATTTCACTCACGAGTTCCTCGATATTAAAGAATAATAAAATATGTATTCCCTGTAGCCCGTCTTTTCAATCTGGTTTGACTGAAACAGAGAGAAAGCAAAGTTTCTTCCTTTGGATCTGAATCTGATAAAACTCAAATCAGATCCAATGAACCCCAGTTTTTCCGGGTCTCCTCCTTAACTGGCATAGTGACTTGGTCAGTGTCTCCAACCTGAACCAGCCTGGCTTTGTCGCATATGCTCCCCACCGCTCCTTAACTGACACTGGGCCTTGGAGTTGGAGCCGATCCAAATTAACTGGAATCTCATGAAGACTAATAAAAGATCTGAGAATTTTATAAGAACTGCAGGCAAATGAAAAATGGCCACTATACTTTTAAGAGTCGCTCGACTTTTGAAAAGCATTTGGATCTGAGTAGAAAATATTAAAGTGGAGAATTAGTTTACAAATTTATTCATTTTAAGCAAAATGGCTTCCTTTAGCTTTAAGAGGTTTTAAATCCTCTGTATTATTTCTCCACTTTGATGGTTTTCATCTCAAGGCAGCAAAGGGCAAAGCTAAGGGGGCTCGCATGGGCCATGATCCCACTTCATTTTTTTTTTAAATTACATTCAAATTTCAAAAAATTTTACTTATCTTATATAAAAATTTGAAAAATGATATTTCGGGCCGTGCCAAAATTTAAAAACTTTAATTCGGCTCCCCTCACGAAAAATTTATAGTTCCACCTTGACGCAGCACATTGACAATTGCTTGTTACTTGTTTAAAAGACAGTTAGTTTCTTATATTTTTTTTGGGAGAATTTGATTTGTTTTTTTTTTTTGGGCAGAGAATGATCAAATGATTTTGTTGTTAAATCGAATGACTCTCTTTAATATAAAGTTAAAAGCATTCTTGAAAGGCCTACATAGCTAGTGAGATTGGCGGACTAGTGAAAGTCTTGTCATAGTTTGATTCCTATGGATGCTAAACCTTTGAACTATAAACTTCATATGTGCGACATTCTAGTCGATGAATGCACTCAACCTCAGGAATATGAAGAAAAAAGAAGGAGTTTCGGCCTCTTTTGTATCTCCTATAAAGCTAAAGTGAAATAAAAAAAGATGCTTTGTAGAGCTTTCCTGTTGATTCAATTGGATTTGAGCCATTTTCTACAAAACTGTTGAAAACTTTAAGTCTTTGAAGATTGTGTTGGAAGTTAGTATATAAACCTATTTCCGTACGGTTTAAAATTTAAAAAAATGCCAACTACTATTTTTTTTAACAATAATTTTGGAATTAATTATTAGGCCATGCAATTCGGTTCTAGCACTGTTGGAAGGAGACTTTCAAAACTTTGTTCCTTGACTTTTTGGAGAGGCTCCAAAACACATTATATAAAAAATTGAAAAAAATATATATATTTAAAAAATAATAGCAACATTACAGATGCCAATACAGTTTAGGACACTGAAATAATGTTTGAATGTGTAATATTAAATACTCGAACAATAGAATGTAGAGTATTTAGTACGAAAACAAAATTTTCAAGTCCTATATACACAATCTTGTGTGATTAGTTTCATATTTGTTTATGCATGAAAGTTTTCTTCATGTACAAACATTTTTTTTTTGTTGGAACTTTTTATAAAATTAGAATTAAAGCTCTATATTTAGAGTAAATACCACATATTCGAGCAATTTCCTAAGTTAGGATGGATCATAATCCCTTCAAAAATGCAATATTTCTAAACAATGTGCCATACTTGTTGAAATTCAGATGTCCTCCTGCTTGTTTTCATGATTTTATTGGTCCAAAAGATTAAGATGCTCCTTTCCTGCCGTTTTCCGTGGGCCGAGATCCAGATCATATCCTATCAGACCCGATCCATTTAGAGGGGAAACTAGAACCACTGGATCGAATCATCCACAGGATGAGCGAGACCACATCGTTGAGAGTGTGCCAAGTCGCCCACTTGTCAAAAGCAGCCAGAAACAAAATTAAATAAAGTTCATTAACTTTGTTAATAAAACACAGGAAAAATAAGATTAAAATGGGGAAAATAAACTGATGAATCTAGGGTTCCTATAAAGACCTCTCGGGATAAGAAACTCGTCACTCGCCCACTGTGTCCTCCTCTCTGTTGTCTCCGAATTCACCGTCTCTCAGCCATGGCTTCCATCTCTGCCTCTTCGGTCAGCTTCAGATCGTCGGCCGTTCTTCCGGGCCGATCTGCCACGGTGAGCTTCGAGCTTTTTTAACCGCTTATTGGTTCTTTGTATCGATGGAGTTCTGTTTAGTGGATAGATCTGATCTAAGGTCTTGCTGGGTGCTTCCGCCGGTGATTTACTTGGAGAATACTTCTTTTCTAGTGAATAAGTAGAAATTTGTGCTTGGTTTGTGTGCATTTTGAATTGCATGGCAGATCTGAGTGAGATAGTACGGGGGTTTTTCCAGATCTCTGTATCGTTTTGGTTTCGTAATTTGCTTTTTGCTTTTGTGGGTTTACGCCTTTGATGTGTAAGGTATGAGGAGTGAGTGCTGGTGTGATTTGGTTGTTGTTGTTGTTTGTAACCATGTAAAGGACAAGCAAGGGAGCCTTAAAACTATCCGGCAAGGTTCAGAATGGCTGACCGGGACTCCATTTTTGTGGGTCTCATTGGAAATCGTTCTCTATTCTATGGGGCCGGATGCATGCGATGCGTACTTCTGTCTCCTGTCCATATATTTGGAACTGATTCTGTTTTTTCATGAATAATGTCATGGACATGGCCTTGTGCCTCTGTTGCCGATTCTTAGTTGCCTTTGTTCCTAAAAAAAGGTTTGTTCTATAAGGACCAACTAAGAATCGGAAAACCAGTGAATGTTTGCCTTCTCTAATCTGTGCCACACTCACGGGGATCAGTGAGATGCGCTTGAAACGAGTGGCAAGAGTATTAGTTTGTGGGAGGAATACATTTTCAGGTGAGCAAAACTGGATGTTAGTATTTCCATGCTTGATAACATACTTGACAGTCACCAAAGGCAGGGTGACATTTCTGTCCTAAGTATGTTTCTGGGTCATTCGGCTCAGATTTGGATGTGCTTCGTTGTTTTCATGCCTCTTATTTGATTACTTATATACGAAAGGAACGTTCCGGTCGTTTTTCTCTTTTGTTTCTGTGGCTTTGCACTACGAGATCTTTTATCCATATTTCATTTATAGAGAATCTCTGCTTCGTGAGGATGGTTTTGTCATGTGTCAGGATTTCCTTCCTTCCTCTTGTATGCATGTGCTGTGGCGATTATATTGCCCTTGCAAATGATCTAGGACATGCTCTCTGTATCATGTTGATTCCTTTTGGTGCTTTTCTTGTCGATCCATTTGCATTTTTCCTATGTGCTCAATGTTTCTTGTTTGTTTTGCCTGCACTTAAGGGCCTGTGATGCATCCGTGGTGTCATTTAAGTTATTTCTTAGGCTATCTTCTTCGTGAACTTCTTTGTGTTGTTAAAGGACTTGTAACGTTTTTCACTCAGCGGATTGGTTCAGAAAAGTCCTGCCAGATTTTCCCTTTAATAACAGTTGATTGACCTTTTGTTGGTCTGAAATCTTAGACGGTCACTTGCATGCGTATGTACAGCAGTCGTCCTTGCTTAGTGACATTAATTTCTTTCTCTCAGTCTCCAAACTTTCTGAATTCATAAATTGGTAGGCTGTGAGCATGCGATGAAGCTACTACAGCTGTAAGTGTTATAATCTTGACAGTGTGTCTACTTTCAATTTTATAGCATTTCTGTTCTCTGATGGATGCTGTTAAACGAAATGCCATTGCTTAAATGGGTGCTCAGGTTGCTTTTAAACTTGGCGAAATTGAAGTCGGTGATGGGGAAATAATAAATTATTTGCATCTTGTGTTTGATGCTTTAATTTCTCTTGTCAGGTGTCGGCAGGGAGTTCCCTCGTCAGCATGGTTTCGATCTCAAAGACGGGAATCCACTTCCCATCACTGCGCCGAAAAGTTGGATGCGCTGTAAGTGCTCTTCTTTAGAGATGCAACCGGATTTGCTCAAATATGTCAATGTACTTGACAATCCATGATACATGCAGGCTAAACCAGAGACAGTTGACAAGGTGTGTGAAATTGTCAAGAAGCAGTTGGCACTTCCTCCTGAATCTGCTCTCACCCCTGAATCCAAATTCAGCGATCTTGGTGCTGATTCCCTTGACACGGTATCTTCTGCTTTCTTGTTTTTCGCTGGAGAACAGCATATGTCGACATTTACTATGATTTTCATTCATTTACTAGTATAATTTCATCCTAAAGAATAACCATGTTGGTACTGATTTCATACAATCAGGTGGAAATAGTGATGGGAATTGAGGAGGAATTTAACATCAGTGTGGAGGAGGAGAGCTCGCAGAGCATCACGACGGTTGAAGAAGCCGCCAACCTTATAGAGAAGCTTGTTGAGAAGAATAAGGCTTGAGAGAGGTTTTGGGGAATTTTGACTAGTGGGTTTGTCTGCAATATTTTCCAAACTATGATTAGGCCATCTTCATCTTTGTTTTGATTCTTCATAGAACTCTTAATTCATTTTCGTCGCTTGATGTATGTAGGGTTCGAGCCAGCCACCAACTCGAACCTCTCTCATGTTCTTGCGCGGTGAAACTTTCTCTAGTTAGTAGTAGAAGCATGGCGAGATCAAAGAAATGGCATCTTTTCTTCTTTTTCAGGGTTTTAACATCAACAAGTTTTGCAGTTTTTCCTGTTAGCTTCTTTGGCTGTTTCTTAAAATGCACGGAATCATCATCATGGGAATGTTGGGCTGTATTCGATGGCTTGTTTCAGTGTTACGAGGTACACGCAATTAGGGAAGGAGCAGGAAACTGGGCTACGGGCTAGAACTGAACTTTTATTAATATGAGCCCGAGCATATTTTCTTAATAGCTCGTACGTACACAGAGGGGGATTCAATCAGGCTTCCTGAAGCTCAACTTAGCTCGAATAACCTTGATTCAGATTGCAAGGATAAGAATCTGCAATTTAAGAAGACATTATCCAATGTCCGTTTCTTCAAACATTTATTTAATAACTCTGTGCCTGTGGAACTTTCTCTCTTTTAAGATCAGAGTCGCCCCTTTGTTCCTAAAAAGTTCCTTTACTCGACTTGGGTCCACTTTTTCTTGGATTATGATAAAAAAAAGTTGATGGCCAAAATGGTGCCGTCCCTTCTCTTCTCTGGCTTTTACGTCGAACGCATGTGGTGGATTCTGTATTAATAGGTCTAATGTTGCCAAAGTCGGGCCCGGTTGTTGAGGGGTTTTTGCCTTCTGCCTGTCATACTTTTTATATTTATTTTTTAATTTTTAAGAAAAATGTATATAATAACATTTTGTTGGTAATCGATCCAGATGGATTTGCTGAACCATGAATCTGCTATTCGATTCAGTTCCTGATTCTAATAACACTAGCAGGATGGAGATCAAGTAATAAGTAAATGGTGTTCATGGTTGTTCCCGAAACAAACCCAGCCACCTGCTGAGAAGTGTTCATACGTGAAAGCTGACTCACGTCTGCCACCTGCTTGGTGCTGTTGGCGTGGGCCACTAGGTCCTTGAGTTTCATCATGGCCAATCGAATTGAATCAAGGGCAAGCTGATTCGAGGGTACCATGTGCTATTTTTGAAACATTTTAACATAAAATTTAAGTACTTTTATTTAATTATTTTTATTTTTTGAAAAATAAATATTTTAAATACTTTTTACCGGTTCCCCAAGTAAATTGAATCTACCGATTCATTGAATGAATAGGTGGCTTGGCCAATTAACAATTTGACTTCGGTTCGAGTAACTTTTGCGAAGCAAGAAAAGGAAAGGCATTTTATTCGCAGCATAGGAAAGTCCAAATCCACACAACGCGACTCATAGATAATTAATCACCCTCTAAGAGAGCACCTGACGACCTGAAAATTGAAAAAGGTCATCCATGGCCGCCTCCATCCAGTCCGAGGGGGCGTCCTTCATCATTAGTTTGATTTTCATGGGCACTATGCTTCTATAAGAATGAGATGAGATCATTATACTAATTAACAAAGCCCTTGTTCTTGAGAGAAGTTAGGGACTAAGAAATGGGTTTTAGCTCTTATTTTTGAGCAGTGTGACGAAATACTCTGTCTTTTGTTTTAAGGTCACATTTGATTATTCTGAATCTGAGATCCATGGTTTTGAGGTCCGCCCCCACTCTGTTCCACCCCATCGGATCTTAAATCTATATTTTATTACACTATAGCGTGCTCAAATCTACAGCTTGATAAAAATGTGGATTCCAGCTATCATGGACTTTAAATCCCCTCGAATCTAAAATCTGTGGGGAACAAAACACAACCAGTTAATGAATAACCTCCACACCAGGTGAGCCTTTGATGACAAGTTCAAGTTCCACCCTGTTCAAACTTCATGTAAGATGGAAGACCTTCAGTAATATAATTGACTGCTGACTGCTCCTCCATGACCACTTCCTATTCATATGTCACATATAGAGGAAATTCCTACACTCGTCAACCAGAAAGCATTTCCCAAGGGTTCTTACATCCTTATGGTCAACTTATCTGTTCCCAATGAAGATGGTAGGAGGCCCAACAGAACAAAAAAAGCACCATGAATGCTCCTAAAGGTAACATCCTAAATAAATTGCAGAGGAACTCAGTAAAAATTTTTACCTTTATCCCCAATGTAAATTAATTGATTGGAACTAAAGCTGGTTTAGTTTGAAGAGTCGCTCTACTTACATTATGTTAGCAAATTAACATAGCTAGATAAAAGCAATACATTGTGAAATATAGCCATGTTCGCATCATTAGAAGATAGAATAAGACTAGTAATAATATCAATAGAGACAACAGCAACGACACTAAACATATCACTACCACCGAAGGGCACCAACAGTAGTACTCTTCGCTTCAGCCATCGCCATTTTCAATTCTCGCGATCCTCTAAGACTCTGTGCAACGATGGTGAAGATGCTGAACTCCCCAGAAAACGCCTCGCTCGACGTAGAGCTCCAAAAGGCCTGAATCAGGCAAGGATGAGAAAGCAGAGGAGGACTCCGAACGTGGAGGTGAAGAAGCCTACAGTAGCCGAGAGAGTAAAGCTTCCTCCCGGCAGAGGAGCAGGAGCCGGGGTTTCTTCCGAGCCGGCCGGTCCCGGCGCCATAGCCTCTGCGGAATTCGGTGGGGAGTTGGAGGAGGGAGGGGCGGGAGGGGATGGGCTGGTGCTCGTTTTAGGAGAAGGGAAACGGGGAGTGAGGTCCGGCGACAGGCCTGGTGGGGGCAGTGTGCCGACAACAGGGTCAGGCGTTACGGCAGGCGAAGCAGAGATGGTTGGTATGATATCGGAAGAGGATGCTGCAGAGTTTGCCATTGAGATGGCTAGGCAAATGATGACCAACAGCTGCACTGGAATCATTGTTGTTGCTGTTGAACAGAACTCCTTTGGCTCAGAAGAGAAAGAAATAGACGCTTCTAGCTTTCACTGTAAATGGAATGGGTTGCTTTTCCTGTTGGTAAAGCTAAAGCTAGAGAGAAAAAGAGAGACAGAGAAGGCTAGTGCTTTTCTATGTTCATTTTGAAAGGAAGGCTACTGCCAAAGAGAGAGACTTACTGGTTTTCTCTTTTTGTACAGCACTGAGTGGTGAACGTTCAAAAGCTTCAGATAAAAACAGAAAGGATGGCAGTGTTTCTGCAGGATGTGGACAAGAACAGCTTTTCTTTTCACCTGCAACTTCATGTGACTCTTACTCTCTCTTTTTCTATCTCATTTTTTCTTGGGATGTGCTGATTATTTGACAAATGATTAATCTGCCGCTTGAACCATTTACCAATACTGACTGCCGGTTCGAGGCCAGGGACTCGGAGTCTCGGCTTCAAATTTGGATTTTCTTGATTCCAAAATGTTTCTAGGGGCACCCCGAAGCATCATAAAGCGTGCTCTCATTAAGTTGGGGAACAGATTTTCCTCACTTCTCACATTGTTTTTAGGGCTGTTCTTTGGAAATGTTACGAAGAGAAATCAATCCCTCAAACTTTGCAGTTTAGGCAATTTCATCTCTTTTTATTGGCCACCTATCAATATGTAATGAGTGTGTCATTTGAAAATGTTAGTCTCTATGTTTAGGGGTGGACAAGAGTCGAGTCGAGCCCGAGTTCAGTAAGCTCCAACTCCACTTGACTAATGAAACTTTGAGCTCGACTCGGCAGTCGCGTGTTGACTTCAAACTCGACTCGATTAAGGCTAAACAAACTCGTTTGAATAGAATTGATATTCATCGTTATGTGTTAAGCTCGAACTCGACTTGATTAAGACTCGACAAATTCGTAAACTCGTTTTAATATATAGACTTAATTAAGGCTCGACAAACTAGATTAAGGCTTGAGCTCGATTCAGCAATTACGTGTTGAGCTTGAACTCAACTTGATTGATTGAATGAGTCACCTCATGAACTCGAGCTTGACTCGTTAAGCAAATGACTTGGCTCGAACTCGTTCACGAGCGGAGCTTGAGTAGCTCGACTCATTATTTACCTCCACCTATTTTTAGTTTTTCCTTATGCATTCTTGGATAAGGAGTTGTAAATCAAGAAGTTAACTTCAAGACCTAATTTGGACCAATCCATGAAACAACAAGAAAACATAGAAAGGAACAAATAGATATCTCCAAGTGGTCAAATCCCATCCTCTTGCTCCTAGGGCAAGAGCTACTTTGGAATCTAGGTAGAAAATGATACATCTATCAACTAAAGTATCGTGTATCATTTATTTATAGTTCATATGAATATCGCTCATAAGAACCAAACTAACAATTATAACTTCACATTAAACAGACTTGAAAATATCCATACATTAAAATTATGAAAAAATTAAATAACTTATACACTTATACCACATTTTCCTTTATATTTTAGATTGTAAAAGTTATGTAAGTTTATGGTAGTGTTTGGATGATATCCTCAAACCATGACTTTTTGTGAAAACCAAGTTTTGCATGGCATTTCCTAGAACACCTTAAACACTGAAACGGAATTTAAAATTTAAAGGTGCCAACCAAATGTGTCCTCTATATTAACTTATCCTTATGGATAGTCCATACTGTCAAGACTCGATCCAGTCATAAAATATGTGGTTGGGATTGGGAGTGAACACGAGCCGAGTCGAGCACGAGTTCAGTCAGCTTGAACTCGGCTCAACTAATGAAACCTCGAGCTCGACTTGACTCGAGCTTGAGAATAACTTGATGGAAGCAACTCGAGCTCGACTTGGCAGTTACGTGTTGAACTCAAGTTCAACTCAATTAAGGCTCGACAAACTCGTTTTAATAGAATTGATATTCATCATTACGTGTTGAGTTCAAGCTCGACTCGATCAAGGCTCGACAAACTTGTTTGAATACAATTGATATTCATCATTATGTGTTAAGATCGAGCTCGACTTGATTAAGACTCGACAAACTCGTAAACTCGTTTGAATATATCGACTTGATTAAGGCTCGAGCTAAACTCGAACTTGGCAGTTACGTGTTGAGCTCGAACTCAACTGAATTATTTGAACAAGTCGACTCATGGACTCGAGCTCGACTCGTTAAACAAATGACTCGGTTTGAACTCGTTCATAATGAGTTGAACTCGAATAGCTCGACTCATTGTTCACCCCTACTTGGGATTCAGAACTGCTCGCTTTAAGACATGGGTGGCACTCAGAATCAGATAGAAACCTCGACCGATGGCCGTTTGACACAACAAAACCGAGACATATCTTGTCTAGGTCACAAAGGAGGGCCGTCATGAACCGGTTTTTAGTCCAGAAGACTCGAATAGACGAATCGGTTCTGGGCTTCTGCAGCGTTCTGGGGTTGCCTTTTGATTGTCTCGAGGAAGGCAGGCTCGTGATTCGTACGAATTGGAGTTGGTGAGAGTCGGTTCCCCTAGTTCCCGCTTTCATCTCCACTCGGTTCCATTTTAGTTCCTGTCCTTTGCTAGCTGGAATATTCCGTCCAGTTGTTCGGGACAAATTGTACCCCTTGTAAACTTCGAACTAGAAAATCAGAGCAGCTTTTCGTTCCCACTTTTAATAAGCAATGAACGGGACATCCCGTTCTTTGCGCCTCAAGAGCGGGAGGAACGGACTGTTCACTCAAACGTAGAGTGTCCATTTTAAAGTTTAAACTGAATTTTCAAACTGTATCTGGATCCGTCAGCCATAAACCCCCTGAGATTCACGTGTAATCGAGTGGGATCATTAGCAGACCTCAAAAACAAGTTCATTTACTATTTGGGTCCTATTTTCTATAATGAATCCAATTAAACTGATCCTGAATATTTATCTTTAATGTTCATACAATTTCAAAGTAGGTTTTTAACATGTTCTGAATCGGCTTTAAAGTCAGATTCAGAGTCAAATGTGAAATGAAGATCGGAACAGGAACGGATTCAACTGTGATTTCAGATTTCGGATTCATTTGCATTGGAATCGGAATACATGAACATCTGAAAAAGTGTATATATATATATATATAAAGAGAGAGAAAGAAAGAAAGACCATTTATCATGTTGGATCGAATGGCTCTAGTTAGATTGGTAGGTAACTCTGAAAAGACAATTACCATTCAATTTTCTTATATATATTATTTGAATATGATCCATCGACATCCTACAATTTCGTTTATATTAAATTAACATAGGAACTTAAGTTATTTTAATAGGCTTATAATCGGCTCGTTATTAATGTATCGGGTCTAAGACAGAGTTTCCTCTAACAACTCGATCTGGCATCGGGCAACTAATTGATATTATGGTAACCTATAAAGTAAGGACTACTTTGAAATATAGTTCATAAAGACCAGAAAAATTTTTGGCCCAAAAAAAAAGAAGAAATTTATCTAAAAAGTATAAAATGATGTGATATTGTCTCTAATTATTTACAATGCTATGTGCATAGTGATGTCTAGTATATCTTAGAAACATCTTCTCATACCTTACACGCATTTTTTGATTGTGTATTTCTATGTAGATTGTTATTCAAATTGAGTTATCACATGTATAATATCCTAAAAATCATCTTATGACATCTTTTATAGATACAACGATCTTTTAAAATCTCAAATTTCCTCAGAAATAATAACTCGATAATTATATAATTTTATTGAAAAATATGTCCTGAAAGAGAAAGACATCTTCACCCAAATGTATAGTGAAAGAGGTCACAGTTAGGATATATAAATGTTTTTCTTTGATAGCTTCAACCAGTCCAGTGATCCTAGAGAGAGAGAGAGAGAGAGAGAGAGAGCAACAAGCATACCTCATGTAATCCCCGTTCTAAGCAACAGTGGCAGCAGCAGCAATAAGCCGTCATGGTCGTCACAAGCAGAGAAATCTTTTAAAAAGGACCAAATAGAATTTTTGAAATTTGTATAAGGCGGAACAATATTTTAATTTTTTTTTTTTACATATGCCGAGTTAACATTTTTTGAAAATATCAGCATCATGTACGTACGCCTCTTGAATCATAAATTGTTTTTTTTAGTGTTTACTTAGAGGCAACTGCATTCAGCGTAAAACCCCAATGTCATATCCTAATGCTTCTAAGGTTCTACACTTCTTGAGGTCTTGGTGAACCTATAGTACATTCTTCAATTCGAGTGTCATGTTGGTCATCCTTTTACCGTCTAAAGAAATAAGCATAACAGTGACCACAAGATCCGGACCTGTGACCTCTTGAGCATGAGTTACTTTACCATTCTAATTGCACTATAGCCCAAGGGCGAGAATTATAAAAATCTTGAAGTTGTGTATACACAACTGTGTTCTTCTACACTTGCTTTTTCGGAAATGGTTATGTCATAAGTTTTGACTTTTTTGTCTTTTAAAAATTGCAATAAATTTGTAATTAATAGGTATACCCACTTTTCAAAAATAAAACTGCCATTTTATTCTTTTGGTTAAGTGCATAAAACTGGCGCTTGAAATTAAGAGTGGCGACGGACCAGACTGGGGCCATAAAAAAAAGGCTCGGGCCAGCCCAGTTCTGAAAAACTAGGGCCAGGTTGACATCGGCAATGAAGACAACAACTCTAGTGTCTAAAGCTGCACAACGAGCTGAGCTAACTCGGGCTCCACTTGAACTCGCTCGAAAAACTAGGCTCATACTCGACTTGTTTATATATTAGCCGAGTTCGAACTTACAAAGATACTCGAAATGATAAACAAGTCGAGTTCGAGTTTTAGGAACTCGACTCGACTCGCAAACCGGTACACTATATAATACTGCCAAAATTGGTTCACTAGTTTTAACTTTTAGGGTTAAAAACAAATTTTCACAAGTTACATGAGTTAACCAAGTTACGAGTTAACAGTTATATGGGTTAAACAAGTTAATGCTTACACGAGTTAACGCCTAAACACGTTAAATGGGCTAAACGAGATGAGTTCGTGCTTGATTTTGTATAGTCGAGTCGAGCTTGAGCTTGCTGTAAGGAGCTCGACTTGACTTTGAGCAGAGCTCGAGCTCGAGCTGGCCAAGCTCGGGCTCGACTCGACTCGACTTGTATGCAGCGCTACTAGTGTCTCATGGTATACAATCATACTTCCTGAACCATTATTTGGGTAAAAAATGAATCAAACCAAGGAATTTTTCGAAAAGAGAAGAAGGAAAGATCACAATTTTTCTGCACTTCTTCAGAAACCTTTCTATACATACGTATTTGCGTTTCTTTACAGTACCAAAAAGGCAAAGCGGAGAGAATAGGTTCTGCACTAGGGAGCAGATGAGGAAGAGCGTGATTAAGATCATTGAGTTCGTCTATGACCATGACGGGAGCTTTGGGATGAACTCTGGGATCTGGTTCTGCCTTTTTACTACTGCAAAGAAGCACAGATAATATGTATACAAAGGTTCCTCTAGAAATACAGAAAAATGTAGTGATATTTTCTTTTCTCTTTCCAAAAAATTCCCTGGTTTGGTTGATTGTTCACCAAAAAAAAAAAGGTCGAAGAAGTATGAACTGTACCATTAAACACTAGAGTTACCGTCTTCATTGGATACTTTCAGGTCTTTCCCTGTAAGCAAGCAAGGAACACCAGCCCAGCAGGTTATACCAACAGAAGTGTGGGCTTCCTAAAGCTTGATTACCAATTTGGTAGCTTATGATTTCATACATGATGAATATGAATTGATTATGATGCAGTTTTTCTCTAAGATTGTCTACAAAATTAATAATTATTAACTTTTTTATGCAAATAAGGCTATTAATGTCTTTGTGGTTGTGAGTTTCAAACTTGCCTTTTCATCTAAAACGAAGCCTTGGGAGCTTCTTAACGCTTAATAAATTAAGTCATTCTTTGGTGATTAAGCAATAGCAATGGTTCTTCAGTTGTGCCTATTGCCACATTTTCTTGTAGTGATTCAACCTAACAAGTGGACAACCTTGACAACAGAAGAGATAAGTAGAGATAGAGAGAGAAAAAAACCGGGATTCTTGAGACTGTGGCGTCGGTTCAAGTTTCATGCAAGAGCAAAAACTCCAATGGAACCTGCAAAAGATCTATATAATTAATGGCAGATCTGATATGTATACCACCTGACCTGATATGGAGGCTTCTTTTTTGGTTGATATGTATATTCACCAGACCTGATAAGCCTTGTTCTGTTCCTTTTTTGTTGATTCTTTCATTAGTTTGCAATAAAAGGTCTTCATTAGGGAAAACAACGATACAAGCTAGTCTGATTTTCATTGTGTTGATCTTTGATCTTTTCAATAGTGAAAAGTATGACTACTCTTGAAGCCACCCACATTTTGAATTGCTTACTCTGTTCTACACATATTCTTTTGAACAAGAAAAAATATTTCAAGGACAAGAAAAAAAAAAACATCCAATTACAAGCACCAACCTTCATCCCTTACAGATATCATTAGATAATTTATTTAGAAGGCATGTCATCACCTTTTCGATTTCTAAGGAGGAGTAGTAGTAAAAGCCTTTTGTCAAGGAATATCTTGGTTATTAATACGATAGTCACAAAAAAACCAATTAAAAAAAAAAAAACTCGTTTCCCACATTCTTGAACGAAACCACTAAATGAATTTTCACATTTTTTCTTTTTTTTTCTCATTATTTTTACATTATTTTCGCTTTAAAATTCAAAAATTTAAGTTAAAAAATATTTATCATAGTTTCCAAAACACCATTTTTACCACTTTATCAAGTTATTTTTTTTTTGTTTTCTTGTTATTTTTTATTTATTTTAAATTTACATAATTTTTAGGTTTTTCTTTTAAAAAATTGCCAGTTTTTTCCTTGGATTTTCCTGAAATATTTAACATTGTTGAAAAATACTTAAGAAAAACCTCGCCATTTAAGACCTATTATGGATATTTACGACTATGTTTAATAGTACTAGTGAAGCTATATACATCTCCGAGCTATACAGTAATACAGGTACTTAGTGACTTGTTGAGCACAGAAAGTGCCTGTCTTGATTCTTGAGCTTTAAGTGCAGTTGCTCATGAATCAGGAAGGAGAATTTCACATCAGAAACTTGTCGAGATATTTAATTATGATAAGCTCCTTTCATGAATTCTTGGTATGTTTATTCCTTCCAATACATGCGGGCTTTTTGAAAAGAACATGCATGATTCACATCTTCTATTTATTTTCAATCTTGGTCCTCCTTCCATGAATAAGTATATCTTTTCCCCAGATAAAAGATGCATATATTTCCCCTTCATTGTTGTACCAAAGCAAATCACCACTTTCTTCTTCTCTCTACATTTTATGCATCTTCTAAGCAAATCAAATATACATACCTAATTGTGTTAGGAACGTCGTTAAGACCACTTTAAAAAGAAACATTGATCTGGTAGCCATGGATGTCAATGAGTTTCTCCACAAGCTGGAGGGTTCTACTTTACCTCTACTTAAACTCAACTTCAATTTGCTCGATTAAGCTCGACTCGAGCTTGACTTTTTGTAAACTGGTTGAGCTCGAACTTAACAGAAAAATTGAGCTTATAAATGAGTTAAGTTCAAGTTACAGTAAGCCGACTCGATTAAACTCGAGTAAGCTAGTTTAATCTAAGTCCTTTTTTTTTTTGTAATTTCCAAACTTAAAACAAATTAAATAGTTCGACTCAAATAATGAGTTGGTAAACAAGCTTAAAAGAGTCGAACTCGAGCCAGGACACCAAATGAGGTATTTCAATGCAAGGGCAATCTCCTACCAATCAATTTATTATATTCTAACTCTTGGTCATCCTCATAAAGGAAATCTATGAATCACAAGTCAGAAGGAGAACAATCTTTCTGAAATACATGAATTTCAAAATGCAAGGCCTATATTTCATTATGCAATTTTTACATCTTTCAAATAATGGACATCAAATAATTGTTAGAAGTCAAGGATTTGAAAATTGAAATCCTAGTAGAAAAGTTCTAAGTTCTAAGATCTAACATTTGAACTAACCCAAGCATGATACAATTAAAAGAAAACTTTGGTAAAAATCAATGAACTCTTTCCTATTGGTATTGACTATTCCGGAGTGTTTTGATAGTCATTAGCTACGTCTTAGACATTAAAGATGTAAGATGTAAATATTAGGGATTCAGCCTTCACTAGGGTGGTGAGATTAGCCTCCTGCTCACACGAAAGAATACATAGTTTCACCTGAAATCTAGGGGTTCTGTCGCAAAGAGGTATCTCAAAAGATGCATTCAAACCCGAGCTATGTTGAATATTAATGTCAAAAGTTATTTTTATTTTTGTGTTTAACTAAGTTACCAGACTCTTCCATTTTATTGTCGCACCGGAGTCCGCATCGAGTCACCGGACATGGGTGCGGCTCCGACTCACACCCGAACCCTAACTAATGTCATATTACTAAATTACTTATATAATATATGTTGTTTTGATATTTTCCTATGCATTACAATTATTCAAGTATGTATATACATTAATAACTAAATTGTAATAATATTCTTATTTTGTTATATATAATAAATTAAAAATAATAATAATAATAATAGAATACTCTAGCCGCACCACCGCACCTAAGTTTTTTGGGATGTACCGATCCGGCACCGGCACCCGCACCCACGTGTTTAAGGCCCAAAAGTCAAATCACAATGAAGGACAAAACACAATTCCGAAAAATAGAGACCATGAACGAATAAAATTAGGGGTCAAATCCATGGTGGTGTTAAATGTTTGAAAATACTTTATTTTTTCAGTCTGGGGAACATTAACAACGACGGTGGCAGAGATACATAGGGGCTGGTGTGGGCCACTACCCACCTCAAACCATCAAAATTTCCATTATAAGGATTCTAGAATTACATTATGATGACATAAACATTACATTGGCCGCCCACATCCGACCTGGTGAGTGGTGACTAGAGTGCCTCTTAGCCAAAAAAATCCGACCTCCGCCACTAGCAGCGGGACGTCCTGATGTTCAATCCCAAGAGTGGAAAAAGAAAAGCAGCCTCAATGGGGGTCGTGTTTGCATCAAGAAGAAGCAAACACTCCATTAGATGATGAACGTTTGTTCCTCTAACCTTGGAAAGCCATAGGACTCATGCACATGCATTTCACCGTTCACATAATGTATCATAAAACGCAGATTTTAACATCCTCCAAGGGTTTCTCTGCAGCATCGCATTGATAAACAAAATGATCTGGGGACGCCAATGAATCTGATTTGAATCAGATGTACTCTTTACCATGTCCGGTGTATCGATGTTTGCATGCTCAAATGAGAACTCAAATCCAAATCTGAATGAAGAAAAATCTATTTGATATCTAAACTTGAACTCACAATCGAGATCCAATCCGAATCTGACTTCTAAATTGGCAACCGAATCCAAATTTGAAACGCACTACAGTATCTTAAGATCTGACTTTCAAAATGGATGAATTATTAGATATAGGATATTTATTTAAAATTAATTTCAAACCCGATCAAATATTTATTTAAATTTGAATCCAGTTAGATGATATTTTTTAAATTGAATCCAATTTAGTTTCTTAATTGGATGTTAACTTTTTTTTTTTTTCATATCCAACTTTTTAAAACAGTTTGGCTAGTTATTATGTCCAAATCAGATCAATCGACATCCCTATCAACATATACTGTAATTATTTGCACTTAACATTTCATATCCAAAAGTATTTGCACTGATTTCCTTTTAATTTACTACGGGATAAAGTTGTTTGGAAATCAAAAAGACTCTTTAGGGTCTACAGAAGCAATTTGTTATTATTCTATAAATAAAACACTCTATTCAATATTTAAGGCAGATCCATAAAACAATAAGGAAGTTTTTTCATTACCAAACAACCCCTGAGGCTTTTACCATTGTCCTCACAAGGACCAGAAAACCAAGTTTTAACCTTCAACCTCCTTGTTCTTATAAAAGAAGAAGAGGAAAGTACTCTGCAGGTGAGCTTCATATTGAAGGAGTCCTTCAATGGTGAGCTTGAGATATGGTCAAGGAGGTTGGCCTAATGGGAATGAATAGGGCTAGCAGGCGACCGGTCTTCACTTCGATTGCTTGAGGGTCAACTCTCTGTGTTGCAAATGAGAGGCTACCGACGCATAAATTAAAGCATGACGGGGGCAGCATCTTGAGGCACCGATAAAAGTGGAGGTCCCGCCCCGTATCTTAGGGGATGCGAGGTTACGAGGTTAGGTGAGGTAGCCAGGTAATGAATTGTGGGCGTTTCTAAAGTCAAAATCCCCAACTTGGGAAAAATTTGATGCTTGCAATAACATCAGCGTGAGGATAAGAAGGAACCAAAACAACTTTCCAGCACTGAGCTGTCCGCCTTTACACATCGAAGCTGCCGATAGGCCAAAACTGCCCCTGCCAAGCTCGATAATTGCATCTGTGCCATCAAGTCGACCTAGCTAGCCTCCTGGTGCTGGATGACTGCAGCTCAGTTGGGGCCAAGAGGCGCAAAGAGGTTCTGACTTGAACAGCTAAATGCATGGAAGGCCAGACCGAAATTTAATTAAAAATCTCATTTTTTTTTTATATTGATATTTCAAGAAAATGTTATTCATTTACATATTAGTGCCCCTTAAAAATTACAAATCGTATAATTAGCTTGCCCTGCTGATTTGCCTCTATGAGTCTTTGAAGATTTCATGTCCATGGGTTTTAAGTTGGTTTTACATTGAAAAACCATAGATTTGAGATCAGACCAATGGAGGATTCCGGGACAAACAAACAAGGCACCGCCCAGCACATCTCAGGCTTGGGTCAATTTTAGTAAACAAATTAAAATTTTTATTTATAAAAAAATATATTAAGAATATTAATATCTAATATATCGACCCAATCCTATTCAATGTCCACCTGGGCCCAACCCCATTCAAACTTGGGTTTGGACCGGCCGGAAAGCGCGGCGGCTCTCGGTCCGGTGCCCAACCTTATTCATTAAAACTTAAAAAGGATATTTCATAAGCTGAAAAAGATGACTCCACTTCTTTAATAGATCTGGAACAAATTCATAAATCGAAAGTTGAACACGCGAAAAGTGGATGAGATTGGGTCCAAATAATGTTAAATGTCCACTGGGATGCTCTGCTTTGCTTGAAAAGTGAAAGTGGAAACCCGGAAGACGCAAGGGAGAAGTGAAGTGATAGAGAAAAATAATGAAACAATAAAGATGGAAAAAAGCAAAAAGCAAAAGAACATAAGTCTTGGGAAACCAATCAAGGTATATCATTATTGGAAAAAGAGTGAAGGGCAATAAGGTATATTGATGACATGTCTCCAGATTGATTTCCTTAGGTTTTATTTTTCAATGGTTGTATGTATGACATTCGAGTTGAATGGTATATCATTTGTACACCTTAAGTACAAAAGGAAGAAGAGTGATTTCTCATCTCTCAACTGCAAATTACTTCTTTTGTGGACTTTCTCTAAGAGTTTTACAAGACTAAAACGACTTAATGCCCACTTTCCAAGGTAAAAAGTTGAAGAATGCTCAAATGGTAACACTAGAAAGTAGGGGTGAAGCTCGACTTGTTAAAGTTTGGCTCGTGAATGAGTTTGAGCAGAGTCATTTGTTTAAGGAGTCGAGCTCGACTTCATGAGTCGACTAATTTTAAATAATCGAGTTGAGTTCGAGCTCAACACATAACTGCCGAGTCGAGCTTGAGCCTTAATCAACTCGAAATATTCAAACGAGTTTACAAGTTACTTGAGCCTTAATCTAGTCGAGCTCGAGCTCAACACATAATGATGAATGTCAATTCTATTCAAACGAGTTTGTCGAGCCTTAATTGAGTCGAACTCCAGCTCAACACGTAACCATAAATATCAATTCTATTCAAACGAGTTTGTTCAGCCTTAATCGAGTCGAGCTTGAGCTCAACACGTAACTGCCGAATCGAGCTCGAGTTGCTTCCGTCGAACTATTCTCGAGCTCGAACTGAGTCAAGCTCAAGGTTTCATTAGTCGAGCCGAGCTTGAGCTGACTGAACTTGGGCTTGACTCTGCTAGTGTTCACCCCTACTACATTTAGTGAAAACAAAAAAGGGAAGCTGAATTTTTATAAGATTTATATGAATATTCAAATTATTAAACTTTTGTATATTATTGTTTTATAAAACCTTATCGAACTAATTTTGTAAAAAAGCTATCCTGTTTTTATAGTTGGCGCTTCTTTTTTTTTACTTATGAAAATATCACCAACATTATCTCTCTAAGGAAAAGCAAACAGCTAAGTTCCAAATTCATATTTCGAATCAAATTCTTAGTTCAAGTTCTCATAAGACATGTTATTCATAATTTCTACATGACAAAGGATTTGTTGGATTTCCTTAAATCTAACTGAGAACCCAAAATTCAATTGCATATTTAATTCCAACTAACTGCATTTTACTCTTTACTTGGTATTAACACATGTTTAAAAGAAGTTAAACGTATTGCTAATTCATATTCATACTGATTTTTCGAATCTAGAAACGTAAGTTTTTTTTTTCTAGATTTAAGTGTTATACGTAATCATTAAAACGCAATATTCTTCTTTTCATAATCTCGTGTCATTCTAATCAACCGAAACATACTTAAGAATATCAAGGAATTGAATTCGAATCATATATATTGTTTACCTTATTCAATTTATCGGATGTTTAAATATTTAAAGTCAAATGTGATTGAAAAAAAAGTCTATACAATGTTTGAATCTGATTTTTAAAATTTACAACTGAATCTGAGTCCGACTTCTAATTTTTAAATACACAACTAATCAATACCATGCTACCCTATATTAAAAATTAAACTTTCAAACCATATGGATGTTGAATATATGATATTTATTTAAAACTTAATGTAAATTGAAACCCAAACCTAATCAAATATTTATTTAAAACTGAATCTAAATCCAACAGGCAACATTTTCTATATCCGAATCCAATCGGATTTGTTAGTCACGTTCGGCAGAGTATCAAGCTATCAGCTCGAACCATGTCGCTGAATTGGTGACAGGAACCGAAAGAACCGCAGATTCGTAGAAGGATAGAATGGATCAAATTTCGAGTGATAAGGTCACAAAAGTAATTAAATTTTGTATATCTCTCCATAGTACTTCATCTCGCATTGCAGAGGAGAGTGAGGGGAGAGAGACAGGAAGAAAGGAACGGACCGGCTAAATCTCCGACCAAAGAATTCGGTTAGAAAGCCCGGAATCCTTTCTCGATATCCTCAGTATGAAGGGATCTGAGATGCCGGAAACATGAGCCGGCAGCGAGCACTGAAACGGTGTGCAAGATCGCTATCAGAGGAGATCCAGGAAGCTAGAGGCACTGCAAGAACAAATCCCGCTCGCCGACCGGTGATTTACTAGGGTTCCGGTCACCAATGGGCTCGGTGCAATCCAATCCCAAACCCGACGACGACGAGGACGAGGAAGATGAAGAAGAAGGAGAAGATGAAAGGCTTATGGGGAGAGAATCCCGTCCGAACAGCATCGAGGCATCGGAGAAGAAGCTTCTTGAACAGGAGCCCGAGGTTCTTCCCTGCCACCCTTCGGCCTCTCCGCTCTCCCCACAATTGTCGTCCCTTGGGACGCCCTACCTCGGCCCCTCCATCAAGGTCTGGGATCCGTGCCACGTCCTCTACCCGACGCGACCGTCGGAGGGTCAATCGTTACCGACGTTTCGCCGATACGATTCCTTCGACGACCCTGCGCCGGCGTCTGGGTTCAGCGAAGATTCCCGAATGGAAGTGTACCTGATCAGCCACGGAGAATGCGGCGTTAGCGTCAGGCCGGATTTGGTCGGGGGGCGGTGGCCGACAGCGGGTCTTACTGCTGACGGGAAACGGCAAGCCAGGGCCCTCGCTGTGTTCCTCAACTCCCAGGGCGTCAGGTTCAATGTCGTGTACTGCTCGCCCCTCGAACGTGCCCGGCAGACTGCGGCTTCTGTTTGTCAGGTTTGCTCTATCCACCTCCCGTTTAGCATTCAGTATCTTTAAGAATTGTGTCTTTTAATTTTTCACCTGATCTACAAACTTTATTGCGTTCAGTTGCAAATTTTAGTGATCTTGTTTCGACCTGTGCTTTGATGCATTAGCATATTTATTAAATTCTGTTGTGATTGAATGATCTTATGTGATCTTCCATCTACTACTGCTCCTCATGTCGGAAATTTGTTGTAGGAGATTTAGAGTTCTCTCAAGTGAGATCTTTTGATTGACAATGCCTGCTTTTAAAGAATTTGGTTTCGTGGAAGGATTTAACTGTTAGGATGTGATGTTGGAATATGTAATGTTGGAATTTTACATTTTTTAGCTGCACCAAATTCCTTAGAGTTATATTCTCAAGGTATTTACATTATACAGTTTCAATTGTTTATGCCTCCCTCATGATTTAATAATTGGATCTAATTCTGAACTTTTAATAGTTGGTGTAGTGTTAGATAACCATGTGCATTGAGTTGGAATGCGCTTGATGTTTCATAGTTGATCCCTCTTTGTATAAGCTCTTGTTTTCAATTTATTTATGGGCTTTTTACCAATCTTGGATTGGTGAGATTAATAACACTTACAGATTGGTTATGTATACCATAGTTACAAATATCGTTAACAGGTTTTAATTGGTGAGGCTTTTCTCAGGTATGCTTTGAAAATCTTAGGAAAATCTCGAAAAAAATTCGGCATTTTTTTAAGAAAAGGGAAAATCACAAAAATTATGAAAAAGTAAAATAAATAAAAAGCTAACAGGAAAACCTAAAATATAACTTGATAAAATGATAAAAAATGATGTTTTATTCATGATAGAAATGAAGATAAACAATTTAAGTATTTAACTTAAGTTTTGAACTTTCAAACAACAATGATGTAAAAATAATGAGAAAAGCACAGTAAACACTTGAAAAAATGTGGAATCTTCATTTTCAAGTTTAAAAAAGGTAAAAAGACGGGTTTTTTTGTTTTCATTATTTTTGAAGTTTTTATCCAGCCTTTTTTGAAAACACGGGTTTTGTGACTATGTTTAGGATGAACAAATTGGCGTCGAATACAAAATCAATGTTGGCAGAGATGTTTGGTCATTAATTTGCTCTATTCCTGATTATCATATTACACCATCCATATAGAAATGGTAGCTTGAGGTTATACTGCGAGGGTGCTAGATGGCTTATCTTTCCAATTTAGGGGCTTGTTAACAATGAATATTGATCTGTTATTAGGTGTTGTCAACTATGTGGATTTTTTTACAGCAACATCTTGTAACTGGGTAGACTATACCTTTGGCAAGGTACACAAAGACTAGTAATTTTTGTGTTCATCTTGTTAAATAAATTCTGGAATTTAGGCCTAGTAATCTTCTGTTTCTCTTTCCAGGATTATATTTAATGTAGAATCTGGACTGTAAATCATAAATAAAGTTTATAATTTTCATTTTCCTAATAAAATATATGCATGAGGGCTGCAATAAAGGCCAGTAATCAAAATGTAATAGACCAACTGCAATCACTCACCAACATGCTCTTTCATGTAAGCAAATTGATTGTGGAAATGACTATAGGAATCTGGACTTCTGAAGAGCCTACTCCTTGTTAGAGAATACAATATACCTAAAGGCATCTAAGCTTGTCCTTGCTCCTTTGCATTGTAAACCTTGTATTTGTGGAGGGGACAATGTCAGCAGGTGCTTGTGGTTAGCCGTTAGTCATAGGTATGTTCGCTAAGAAAGAAAATTCTGCCTTTGTAACACCTGTTTAATATCTGAATACGTGTTCCTTTCAGAATGTTATTTTGTTTCAGCTTTTGCCAATATCTTGCTATCGAATTCCTTATATCAGATCATATTAATGTATTTATTTTTAAACATTTATCGTAAAGCTCTGGACTTCTGTTCCTTGGAATTCTGGAATTCTAATATGCTATCCATGCCTTCATCAGTTCTTTCCTCTTCCTTTCCGTAACTAACTCCACCTTTTTGTTGCCTCTTTTAATGCACGTATCTGCATGACATAGATATTCTGTCTGCTATTTTGTTGTTTCTTTTTCTTCTTTGGATTCCTTATGTGTTAATTCATCCCTGGACCAAGTCATTTTCTACTTTTTCATGAAAAATAAGGTACGGTTCATGTATTTTCATTCATTTGTTTTTTTTAACATAACTTCAGCAAGTGGGCTTCTTGTCTCTTGGCTGATATCCTCTTTCAAGAACCACATGCTTTATATGCCATATTCTGAAAAGCATATAGCAATTGCACCTTCGGGCAAATATGCTTCTATCAAACATTGCAATATGTTCCGGGTGTTGAAAGAGGGTGCCTATGTATGCTTTGGATATTCGCTGTAGATCAATTTATCAATTCAATGCTAATAACTTAGTTGTCCTTAACAGACGTGTAATTTCATATTCTTACTCTGCATGACAAGGCATCTCCTAAATAGCCTGTTCAGTGAATCTGAACCAATTGCTTAGTGTTAGATTCATAAGAATTAAGATTCTGTTCTGTTACTTTGGCCTGTTCAGGAAGGAAAGAAGAAACTGCAGGTTTTCGTTCCTGATTTGGTCATATGGCTAACTACCATTCTGGGCTCCTAAGAATTTGGAAATAGAAAATATGAGCAGCATATTGGTGATCATGCATGAACTTTTTCATTGTACAGAAGTTTAGGATTTTAAGTGGATTATCTAATTCTCTTCACTTGTTCCCAATATCCCAGTGAGAGTTCACTATTTGGACTATAGTTTTGCATACACATGCAGATCGCATATGCATGCTATATACATGACTGTCCAATTTGACCCAACAAGGTCATTAATACATCAGAATCTCAGATAACTTGCCTTTCATATGTTAGCATGTCCTCTGTTGCAGTACGTTCATGGTTCCCAGTTCCCATGTACATTCTTCTTTCCAGGTTGCCCAGAGGGCCAGAACAGTTTCAACTTAGCCCCTCAGCATTTCCTTATGGTGGTCAATGAAACTGACTCCAGTTTTCATAGCTATGTAGCAGGCATTTTGTCATGCAACTAGCAATTTCATTGTAGTAGTTGCGAACTTAATCTAAGTTTGGTCATTATTTTAGGGCATATGAACTAAATGGTTGCCTGCATTGTTAAGGAACAGTTTCGAGCTAATATATTGGATACAGAGTTACTGGCATTTGAGCCTTTCAGACTAAGGATGTAATAAACTGTTCAAGAACATATTTATATCTGATTTAGATGCCTATTGAGATGTGATTGTAATAAAATTCAACAATAGTTGTCTTTCTATTGCTGAAGTAACTTTGCCCACTATGACATCGGTGTTACTAGGCATGATGACCTCATACTTTAGAGCTTATCCCAAACATTAGCCAAAATCAGCAAAGATTTGTTTAATCAGCTATCTGCCACTATTTTTAAATCATAACACAAAAAAAACGTTTTTTTTTTAAAACACACATGTTAAACATTCGACAAATAAGACAGCCGAAAAACAGCAAAAAAAAAAAAACACGAAAGGGGCACGCTTTTTCACATTTTTTTCATTTTTTGTGTTTTTCTGCTTGCTTCCATTTTCTAATTTTTATTTATTGCTTATCTTTTTTTTTTGGATGGTGTCTTATTAGTTTCTTATTTATTTTATTTTTCCCTAATTTATAAGATTTTTTAAACTTTTTAAGAATTTACTATAGTTTTTCTCTCTTTTTCAAGCTCGCCATATTATGGCGGAGATAAACCTTGCCGTTGAATACTGGAGAAAAACCTCGTCGTTTAAAACGTGAAAACGATATTTGACCATGTTTTAAATCCATTTTATTGCTTCACTTTAACTCTTACCATCTGCATTCATTTATCCAGATTTGTTTCATCTGTGGTCTTCAGTTTATTCTGCTACTCATTCTCAAGGCGATCAACTGAAGTATTTTTCAAATTTTAACAGGAACTTCATTTTGTGGAGGAACAAATCCAATCCTCTGATGCCTTAACTGAGATGAGTCAGGGCCAGTGGGAAGGTTGCCCCCGTTCAGAAATATATACCCCTGACATGGTCAATCTGATCGAAAGATTGCAACCTGATTTCTCCCCACCATTTGGAGAATCCCTTAGACATGTAGAGTTCCGTATGATTGAATTTCTTAATAGCATGGTTGTTAAAACATTCCAGAAGGCTAGGTCAGATTCCAGTCAGAATTTGCATATGCAAGGCCATCACCATCATGAAAGGGATGGAAACTCCTCCCTTCAGTGGGAATTATTCCACAGGAACAGGCAAAGTTTGCGAAAGAAGTCTTCTGGTAAGAGCAGGCTGCAGTTTGTGACAATGAGTGACATGGAAGCGGACGACGATTCACCTCGAGAAGTCAGCATCAGGCAAGTTCACGATGTGGATGCAAAGTCTCCCTTCTGTGTCGGTGTTTTCACCCATGCGTTGCCAATAAGGTGTCTGCTCACGGGTCTTCTTGGGTGCAGTCCACTAATGGCTCAAAAAATTTGTATAGATGATTCTTCCATGACAGTTTTGGAGCATTCATTGAGAACTGGTTGGCAGATAAGAAGGTGGAACGACACTTCTCATCTCAGGCTTCTCTAGTCTGGAAACACGGCCCAGCTTCTGCTGCTTCCTTGCATTCTCTCTCCCTGTTTTGTGATTTCTTTTGTTGGGCATGTTATATGGGCATGCCGATCTTGTAACATGCTGTTTCATTGTTTATGTTATTGGGTATTATTCATTATTGTTTGTGGTTGTTGATAAAACTTATACGATCCAATGGGAGCTGTACAAATGCAGTCCTCGAAATTGACTGTGATAAGAGTCCAGGAGGTTCTTCATTGCTTCAGTTTCCTTTACCACTGATGCCAGCAAACGATTCCACCAACTTCTTAGGTTTCATGCTAGTTCGAATCTGTATGTATTTAAGAAAGCTACAGGCTGGCAAGGGATCTAAGGGCCTGTTTGACAAAAGTAAAACATTGTTGCTGTCTTATGAATTTGCTCCAAAAATTGGAGCAGATTCATGGCACCTTGTAACACATTATTCCATGAATGTGTTCCATTTCAAATGGTTTTAGGGTGATTTAAACTGGAATTTACAATGCTGTTACAAATGCACCGATGGATTTCCGGTGGTCAGAATACACTAACATCCCCGATGAGATTAGCTATTGTTCTTATATTGAGGAACCTTGGAGTGGATCTCTCTTGATTCTCGTTCCTGGTTATTGTGGGAACCTTTTAGTGCATCGACTTTTCTTGTAGTGGCTCACGATTGTTGGTTGAGTCAGATCAGAAGCATTCAATGGGTGAGCTAGCCAACTGCATCCAAAAGGAAAAGGGACAAGCTATTATTGTCAAAGTTCTTTTCATTTGTCTTTGCTAGAAAGCAATACCATTCGCCACAAAGGGGGTCGAGGCAGGAGACATGCGCACATCCCTGCCTCAATTCTCGTGAGCACTACTTCCCTAGGCCACAAAATATGGGGATACTCTGCCAAGTTGAAGGTGGTTCACTGCTCACCCAGGCCCCGACATAGTTTTGGACCCAACACAGCCCAGGACCCTATAAAAAATTTGTATGCGTAAAACTGTAAGATGTCAATGGATCCATGAGAGGAGAAACCAGCCAGGTGTGGTGTCGTGTGGTCTCTTGTAGAGAGTCATGGATCCACATGGTTTAGTTTATTTACATATTGCTTCCCCCAAGTAATTCAGTTTATTATATATTGGTGTATGATAAAAAATTGGGTCATTATATGTTAGTTTTCTTAGGGGGTTCCTTGGTAGTAAAGAATGTGCCATAAATCCATCTCAAAGATTAAGAAAGATTCATGTAAATGTGCTATGAGTCTGTCCTAAAAATTGAAACAAGTTCATGAAACTCTCAATTTTTAAGGGAAATTTATAAGACAGTAACCAGGAATCTCTACTGCCAAACAACCCCTTAAAAGCCAATCAATCAATTTGTAGGAGTACTGAATGCGATCCCTCATGGATCCATATCTTGTCATTGCCTCCATGTGAGGGCTATGCTTTAGTTAAAAAATTCACAAAAGATATGGTCTTTTTCCGAAATTATAAAAAAAAGGTGTGCACGAAAATGAAATTCTCTCCAATGGAATCGGGTCCTGGATACGTGCAATTTAGCCATTCTTTATCTAATTATCTTTGACCCGTTGACAACCACACCTCGGATTCGAGGGAGTCCAGCTAAATCAAAGGAAACGTTGACGCTAGGCACTTTAGTAATTTAACATTCCCCTTCACTGTAGTCTCCACCCTGTCACTTAAAATTATACTGATATTAAATTGTCTAATTCTGCAGAAGCAGTTGCTGATCAAGTCGCTGGGGCAGCGATAAATTGTCTTTATTTTGAAGTGAAAAAGCAGTTCCCCGTTTCAAAGGAAAAGAAAACAACTCAAGACGGAAACTTTACTTGCAAAATATTGCCACTAAATCAAATCAAAATACTCGATTTCCACAATTACCCGGATCCAAATACACTAAAAAATGTCCTCTTTGCTTATTAATCTAATTATAATAAATATATTTAGTCTATTATCTTATAATGTTATATGCTTTCTTAACAATTTCTCGCCGATATTTTTGTGGTCGGCCGAGATTTTCCCGGGGACGGACACCCAGACAGGCGCGAATTGTCTTGGTGAAGAGTGAAGACACACTCCGAGTCAACAAAATTTCACGAAAATGGTACAGCGCAGAGAGTAAAGCGGTAATATAAACCCGGAAAGAAGAGCTTCCGGCGATCTCGCCGCGGCAACGCTAGTTTGAAGTCTCCTTTCCCTCCCAACCGCTATCTGCCCCTTCTCCGGGGCCTCCATCCGCCGTCCGATCCCAGATCGGACGGTTCTGTGTCTGAGCGAAGCAGCCGAACTAGCGACCGCCCTGCAGTTTTTTTTTTTTTTTCTCTCTGGAGTGCCACTGGAAGACGCGGGAGTTGCTTTTCCTCGTCACTCTCGTCTTGTTTGTAGAGAAAGCCAGAGATCGTACTTCTTGAGTGTGAACGCAGGGGGATGGATCGGCTCAGGAGCGGGAGCCCGATGCACTCCAGGCAGCGGAGCGGCGGGTCGAGCAGCACGGGGTCGTCGTCGCCGTCCATGTCGCCGGCGCATTACCAGACTCGAACCGGATCGATCGGGTTGTCCAACATCAATAAGACCCAGAACGTCGCGGCGAGGGCTGCAGCGCAGCGGCTGGCGCAGGTGATGGCGTCGCAGACGACCGGAGATGATGATGATGATGAAGAGGAGGAGGATCTAACTTTCCGGTACAATGCGACATCGTTCGCTGCCTCCGCCGTCGGAGGTAATGGCGCGGCCAGAAAACTGACGGCTAGATTTCCGTCTCCCGCGGTAAGCTATGTGACAAAGCTTCTAGTGCTTCTTGAATTGAAGGAATTGCTTCTTATTTGGAGGTTCATCCTTGAGCTTTTTCTATCCATGCTGTTTTGGCCTTTTTTTTGTTTTGTTTTGCGAAGTTGAGGGCGATTCTGCTGTTCTCGTTCAAATTAGCTTTTCGGCAGCTTTTTATTTGGATCTTCCTTTTCTCTTCCTTCCTTTGGATCCTTCTCCCTAATATGGTTTCATCTCATTTCAAATTGTTTTCCTGAATTCAGATGCTACGAACTACTTTTCCTGCTTATTTTAAGAAGCAAACAGTAAAGGAGTTCGCTCAAACTACGCCAGTTTATTTTCCTTACCGTGTTTTCGTTTGTCCCCGAAAGATGGAGCAACATTTAGCACATAAGACTGCGTGTTTACGTGTACTCATGCACAAGGGTAATGTCAGCCGATTTTTCCGCCTCCATTATAGAAAACTATCAGTGTGCACTTATGTAGTTGGGAATTGGTTTGAGGTTTTGTGGAACGCACACTCAAGTCAATTTAATTAGTTCATAGTCAAATACAAACCAGTTTTAATGTACTCTTGAAGGGCGAAGTGCTTAATTAATATAGTTACTAACAGCGCTCCAAGGATATCTTTTAACAGTGCTTGATTCTTTTTTGAAGCAGTTCGATTTTAAGTACTTAACAATTGGCTTTTACAGTTTAGAGTTCCAGGCGATCTTTTGAATCTCTGCATTCCTACCATTTAGACATTGCTCTCTGTGAAAATGTATTTCAAAAAAGCAATAGGTGAAGGCAGCAAACAAATATCTATAAATAACATTGGATCTTCTCATTTTCTTTCAGCATCAAACGACTTAGTATCTAAATTGAAGCACATTCTGTCCATAGTTGCGATTTGTTTTTCAATGTGATATGTACCTTGCTTTTACCTCCACATCTGTATCCATACGAGGGAGCTTCTTCAAATATTGCCTCAATACTTTGTGTTTATGTATATATGTTATATCATTAGTTAGAAAACCATCTTGTTGTTGAGAAATTTGTACAGTAATCAGTTGGGGAAAAGTAATTTATATGAGGTACTTGATCTGTTTTGTGTCATTCCATTGTCTCTGGCTTATGATGGGGTCTGTGCGTTTTTAATTAGTTAGGTCGGAACTTTGTAGAACAGACTCCGTCTGTTCGTTCTACATCCGCTGGCCGGCCTTCAATATCCTCTCGCCCAACAACAATGGTTCCACCTGCTAGGCCCATGCAGAAGACGCCAACTGCAGTTCCACCAGTAGAACCTCCTGTTGACAGGAGAAATGGTAAAAGGTAATGCTAGTATTGGTCTATTTCTGCCTTACTGTTCCTTTCCTTTTCCTTCTTCATTCCCTAGTTACTCCATTGGATTAATACATGCTGATGCCATTGCTTCTCCTATATTTGCACGCTGGGACTATCTGTCCTTTGGGGAGCTAGTTCATGCATTTTGCTTATGTTCCAGATTTACAGCAGATGTAGGACAATCAAATTCAAGGGTTGAAGGAAATCAACCTGGTGCTTCTGCTCTTCGGGATGAGGTCTTGCTTTCTGTTCACATATTACTGCCTTCTTTCTATCAAGTTTGTTTAATCGTTGGCATAGATCTTTGGTTGAATAGTTTTCCTTGAAGAGTCTAGAGATTTATTTCATTGGCTGTATGTATGAATGGTCCAGCATGTCTATGAAATTCAAATACTGGCATTTGTAGTGATAATGTAATATTGCAAATGCAGCTTGATATGCTTCAAGAAGAGAATGAAAATGTTCTGGATAAGGTATGCCTGTTTCAGGAAAACACTTTAACATCTGTGAATATTTTGTTTGGCATGCATTGTACTCATGCTTTGCCATGTATTCAGCTCCGGCATGCTGAAGAGAGATGTCAAGAAGCAGAAGCCAGAGCCAGGGAGTTGGAGAAACAGGTACTGTTGTTCCTGTCATATTTCTTGGTGCTTTGACTTCCTTTTTCAATCTTCCTGTTTTCTCTTAGTTCGCATAAGAAGGTCCTTGAGCTTGTAGAGGGCTGTCAGCCCGTCACTGTATTGTTTCTACTATACTAAGTTCACCAAGTTGTCCGTTGACTGTTCCCTTGCTTCACTAGGTTGCTGCCTTGGGAGAAGGTGTATCGTTAGAGGCTCGATTGCTGAGCAGGTATATACATTATACTGCATAAGGAATGTCTCCCATTTGATTCCATCTCAATCTACTGACACCTTATTTAATTCAATTGCAGAAAAGAGGCTGCATTGCGAGAAAGAGAGGTAATGAGATATCATCTTAAAAACTTGTCTTAACTAAGGTTCTGGTGTCTCACTCAAATAATAGGAGGCCTTTACAACTCCCAATTTGCCTTTTGTTTGGGAAATGTGTTAGCAGCCACCTGCTAACTGCCGCCTCTTACAATGAAAACAATACCCAAGACTCACTCACACGCTCTGCCTAAACCAGTTAGTGAAAAACCCTCATCAGAGGAAGGATTGCATTATATTTGATATCCCAAATTGCACCCCCAAATACCTTATTTATAACCATCATTTGGGTGAGTCCAGTAGACCCGATCCAGACCCGATTCCAGATCCAAAACCTGGACACTAACAGAAAGACATTGTCTAATCAGTCCTAAGAATAAGTTGTGACATGCTGGAGTAAGTTCTCTGAGTCTTTCAAGAAAATGTATTCATGCTCAGATGTCTATTAAATTCCAAGTCTTTTAAAGGAGGTCTAGAACAAAAAGCTTACAGAATTTCAGTTTGGATGGTAATGCTCTGTTGGTTTTTATTTTATGAACTGTGATATGAATTTCCTAACATTTTCAGGCTGCTCTGAAAGCTGCAAAGCACACTAAGGATGCAAAAGATGAAGAGATCATGGCTCTTCGGTCAGATATTGAGGTATACTTGTCTCTTTTATTATTAACCTGAATGAGGATTATAGGATTGCAGATAATTTCTTCCATTTTGACGACTAGGTTCTGATTGCACATTGTTGTACACCTGTACTGTTCTTGTCATTGGAGACAGGCTGCAAAAAAAGATGCAGCAATAGCTGAAGCACAACTTCCAGCAGCAGAAGCGGAGGTGAAGTCGCTCCGAATGATGACAAGGAGGATGGTTTTGACTCAGGAAGAGATGGTATAACTACCACAAAAGTTTTGAGAATTTATTCCATCCCTAGCCTGTGATTTCCCCGGATATTTGTTTAGTGATTGTCTGGCACCTTGATTTCAGGAAGAGGTTGTTCTTAAGAGATGCTGGCTTTCTCGTTATTGGAGTTTAGCTGTTAAATATGGTAATTTGCTGCTTCTGATGTCAAAAGTCTGATGAACATCTTGTTCAGACATGAAATTCTAACTAGCATCTGTTTTACCTGTTATGTTTTCGTGAAATAATTAACTCAATATTAATTTTTTAGTTGGACTATATACAATCTATCATTACCAACACAATTTGGATGGTCCCATGGATGAGTGTGATGCTTGGACCAGGCTGTAAAACAGTAAGGTTCTTTCCTTACTAATTTTCAGAGCCAAACCAAATCGAATATGTACTCAGATGTGCCTAACTGGGGAATTATGATATCCTTCCTAAGTACTCAAACTTGACTGATGAAAATACACATAATAAGCACAAACACACACATACATTGCCAACCTATGAGACACGGCCCACTGTCTAGATTCTAAACATAGGGCATGCCTTTCCTACCCTTAATAACGTGGGTAATGTTTTCTAGAGACAGTATTGATCATAGGCCAGGTCCTGATACAAAACAGTTGGCTTTGTTTTTATGTTTTCTGTAAGTTGGTTTAACCTCATGCATTTTCAACTATACTTGCAGGTATCCATGCAGAGGTTGCAGGTCGAAAGCATGAGCATTGGTCTTCACTAGCTCCTCTGCCTTTTGAGGTTGTCCTTTATGCTGGTCAAAAGGCCAAGGAAGATTCTTGGAGTCAAGGCTAGTAGTGAAAAATTGATTTGCAATGTTTGGATATAAAATGCACCATTCTCTTTCTGTTGTATCTCTCTTTTCTTGTTTTTCCGATGTGGGAAGTTTGTAACACTTGTTTGCCATGCAGGTAATGATGACCCAGAGAAGAGAGCCAAACGGGTGCGAGATTTGAATGATCTTACTGGAGAAGGCAACATAGAGAGCATGCTCTTTGTCGACAAGGCATTGCAGGAACTAGCTTCTTTGAAGGTACTGACTAGTTTTTGCATTAGGTTTCTATTCACAAGTCAAAGCCCATCTTTTTTTGCGTTTCTTTTTTAAATTGTTTATTTTGGCTTACATGCATTTTGAACAGGCTTGCTGAAAAAAAAAAATGAATGAGTATACATAACTTTAGTCTCGATTAGGATTCATTAGTGAGTTCACTAAGTTGCAAACCCATTCTCTGAAGTTCTCAACCTTTTTTTCTTCGGTAAGTAATGTTTGGATGAAAAAGGAGAATCTACTTATTATTTCTTTGTTCTTTTCACTTAGACCTGAAGAAAATATAAACATAGCATATCAAAACCACAATAACATTGAAAAATCTTCTGAATTCCATGACAGCAGATCCTTCTGAGGAACTGACCATTCTGATGAACAAGTCTTGTTTTTCATTATACAATAATTGCTACTTGTTTATATTTCCTTATCTTTGGAAGTGAATCACGTCATCCGTCGACGTTTGCTGCTTGAACCCTTTCATTTTGGTGTAATACTTGATTTCTATGATATGCGGACACTGCATTTTGGGTGGAGAACATACCTCGCGGCAGGAGGCTACAAGCAACCACATGTAGGAATTTAGACATCCATGCGCAGCTGGATTAGGGTTTTGGTAATTTTCTTTTTGTTTTAAATTTTTTTTAGTATCATTTCGAAAATTGTCACGTTTTTTTAATTTTTACCATCTTTTCAAATTTTTCTTGTACAATAAGAGGGTTATTATAATATCTATTGAGGCACTTGCACTCAAGTTTTTTGTAACATGTCCCACACCTGCACATTGCACCCATGTGGCATGGCCTGACTTTTATATTCTTGGTATAGATGCTACTTCGTGATGGCTATGTAGTCAAAGCCTGCACGTAAGCCACCTAGCCTCCCTGAGCCCATTTCTAGTGCCAAGGCACACAAGCAGCAGACTGGTTTTTCATGTGAAGGAAACGTTGTGGGGTTTTAATTTTGTTAATGTATTTATTAAATAATTCTGGAAGTTACTTTTATAAATCTCACGTTCATTTTGCTTTTCAACCATCTGCCTCTTGAGTATTCTCTAACTGTCCAGCTTAGGTCCTAACCAGGCCTCTTAGGGTGCTGTCTGCTTAGACACCAACTAGTAATTTTGACCGTGTAGACAGAGTGTTTCATTTATTTCTCACTTTATCTTTGTGGACCATATTTTGTTGATGCAGAACTTGAGAAACATGAGGAAAGCAAATATTATTAGGTTGTTTGGTGAAGGAGTAAACTAATTTTAATTTTTAAGCTCATATTTTAACTTCTGTACACAATCAATATTAAATCATGATTGTATAATGAGGTGGCGTCCTGATTTTAAGGAGGGATGCTTAGTAACTTATGGAACTAGATAGCTGCTGTATAAGGAGGAATACTTCCATATTAGGCAGGAAGTCACAAACAGCTTGACTAATTCTATTTGCTTCATGTACAAAAATCCTAATCTTCCATACTTATATGGCTTGTTGCATTCTTAAACTACTAATGCATAATCGTTGAGACTCCATGTGCTATGTTTGTCATCGATCTCATATTTTATCTTTAATTGTTTTGGTTCAAGGTAGAGGATGCTGTTGCACTTGAACTGGCTCAGCATAGGAGGCCAAGCTTGACTAAGATGGGCATTCACTCACTTTCAGGTTTTCCTTCTTATTTTTAATTGGAGCTTCTAAATGCACTTTCTTGAATCCTGAGAATGTTCTGATCTTTATATTAATCTGTATGTGATTTTCATTTTCATGTTTGAAAGAAAATTCATCTTTACCTTCACCTAGATTCTTTTGAACCCAAGTCCGTCTCTATCGTATCCTGAGATATCATTAAACTTCAAGTTGGTTCCATGTCCCTGACACACTAATGCTTATGTGTCCTAGGAACCTGCTTGTCATCTGAAGAACATGCCTTCCATATAAAAGGGGATCTCAGGTAGCCATGTATAAAAGTGAGTCTTAAAATATCTAAATTCCACTTAAATTTTTTCATGCAACAAAAGCATTGTCATTTTAACATGTGGTAATATGTTCAAAAAGTTGAGAAAATAATAATTAAGATTGGGATGTTTCGCTATGTCTCCTAGTAATGCAAAATATCACGATCTGTCTGTTAAAACCTAAAAACATACCAAAAGAAACGTATTTTTGTAGTAGCTTGGGAAAATTTCATAAGCAGTTTTTGATTCTTATCATTTGGCTTTCCCTGCTTTTGGATAAATGGCACTTTTTTTTCTTTCAGATTATTTGTCCTGCTTCTCGGAGTTTTTTTTACTCATTTGCTCTTCACTCTTTTAGACTATTCATTTCTTTTGCTTGAGTTTCTAGATGTCTAAAAGTTTAGGCAGGATGGTACCCTTTCCCTTTAGAGTGTTCTATGTTCTCCATTTTGACCATTAATTTTGTGTCTTGGAAGTTTATATAATAGTCGTTTTATGTTGGTTGAGAGTGGATACCTGGTGGTTTCCTTTTGGCTGTTGATAGGCATCAAACTCCTGTCATTCTAGTCCCTGGACTTGTAGTCTTATTTGCATTCACGAAGTAAGATAAAATTTGCTTGTGAATTGCATGCTTGCTTCTTAAAAGTTTTACATTTGTTTATGCATTTAGATGTTAAAAGCTTCCTTTTGGCTGTTGATAGGCATCAAACTCCTGTCATTCTTGTCCCTGGACTTGTAGTCTTATTTGCATTCATGAAGTAAGATAAAATTTGCTTGTGAATTGCATGCTTGCTTCTTAAAAGTTTTACATTTGTTTATGCATTTAGATGTTAAAAGGTTGTTTCATAAACTTACCATGATAGCTGTAAACAAGTTTCACTAGTTTTGCTTATCTGAATGATAATGGGATGAACCTTGGGTACAGCATTTAAATTCATGTTCTGGCCATTTGGCTTGTTGGTCATTCTGGATTTTCTGTTGCACTCTTACTTTCAAGTGTCAACCCTTTTTTTGGATCTTCAGATACACAGGCAGTCCTTCTTTTTCTTGAAGGCTTAATCAGGAGCTTATTTATGTGATTTCTTGAAAATTATCTGCAAAAAACACAGTGATGACTCTTTCCTGCCCATGCTAGCAAATGTCCCTCTTGTAGTCTGCTTCTTCTGATTTTCTGTAAATAGCCTTTATTCAATATTGACTTCTGATCTATCAAACTTGTACATGTAGCTCTAAGATAGTTTCGTTAATATAATTAATGGCACAAATTGTTTCCCATGTTCTTAACTTCTTAGTTTCTTTTGATTGATATGGTTTTTAGTGCAAACTGTGCGCTGGATGAATGGGGGTTTAATATGTAAACCAGTTTTCTCATTAAGGAGACACAAATTTAGCCATTCAATTTTCATAAATGCATCACCAAAACATCCCAATAAAATATCAAACTAAAAGGCAGTCTATTGCATCCAGCCTATTAGAGGATACTGGTTATGATTTATGTGGCTTTTGGAAGGGTTGGTTTGCTGCTATTTTGCTATCTGAATTTTGTCTGATGGTGAATGAGTATCTATCTAACGTAGGCATAGTGCTGTCCTATTCTTGCAGAGCTCAGCCAAGATGAGACTGAGGATGTGCTTTTCAAACAGGTTTCTTTCTATCTCCTTTCAGTTCTTAATATACTATGGAAAAATTCTTTTCTGATTATTCTTTAGTTTTATTAATATGGCTTAGACCATTACATAAGCACATCTAGAAATGCTTTTGTTTTGAGGGTCCTCTTCTATCTTCGTTGCATGTCTGATCATTATGGAGAAGCTCCATGAGACTATGGGTTTGAGTAGCCTGACACCGGCCAGACATGATCCAACTACTTTGTCTTGTCTGTGTTTCTGCCAGAACAACTGATGAAATAGCGTCCTGTCTTCATGCCTGCATCAGTCTTGGGCCATGCTCTTGGTTTGTAACTTTGTAGTAATGAAAAGTTGAACGCACATTCATCATGTATGTGTTTTTTCTTTTTCTCTTCTCAGTTCTCAAAGTTCCCAATCCTTAATAATCATCCATGAAAATATCCCGTTTCCTCTTCTTCTTCCCTCCCTTTCTTTCCAAAGCACCATTGAAGCAGAAATATGGACCTTTTTGCATATTTTGTTTCTACGGCAAAGCATTTAAAACTTGAAATGGGTCGTTGACTCTCTACATGATTAGGATTTAATAATCCATTACAAGACTTCTTCGGAAAGATTCTAATAAAAAATATCTAGCATAAAGTTGTTACAGGTGTGTTGGCTTTGCAATTTGAAGCTTATAGAACATTTAGGTAAAACTACTGCCACCAGCATTATTGGGTTGGGATCCTGATGGTCTGAGTTCGAAAATTTCATCACATCTTTTTTTTGTGGTCCTGTTGCTCATCTTCTTATATTCATTTGAGAAAAGATCGTGCAGCAACCAACATACATGAACAGTTTCCTTTCTCCCAGATCCAGAAAGGATAATCCTTCCGTCATGGTCATGTCCTTTCCATGTCATGACCACGTACCGCCTCATTTCATGTTAGATTGTTAAACCCACCTGGAACGACAAAATTTATTCCCATTGAGTTATCTGTGGCTGTAATGCTTGCTTTCAGGCCTGGTTAACATACATGTGGAGGCGGGCAAAGACACATGGTGTTGAGGCAGATATTGCTGATGACAGGCTGCAGCTCTGGATTAGTCGAAGCGGACAGTCCCCAACCGTACATGATGCTGTGGATGGTAATTTCATACATGAACGTTTGTCATCTATGTGGACTGCAATATGCAATATGATAACAAATCATGCTTTACTTTGAGATATTCTATAGCTTTTTTCCAATTACTCCCATCCAGTATACTTTGGTTGCCAGTTGAGATATTGTGAATGTGGTCATTTGGTATATTTTGTGCTATTACACATTATATTATGAAAATTTTACAACGAGCTTTTTCAGATATTTTTTTTTTCAGAAAATGAACTAGTTCCTGTTTGGCTGGTAAGGAAGTGAGGTTCCGCATCCTTAGTCCATCAAGCATGTTCATTATTAGGCCTTCATTCTCATTGAACGAGCCCAAACCACCATTCTTCAGTCCGTTTAACTTGTTTCCGTTTTTGTCATTGGAATTTCATTTTCATTTTTAGCTTAATCGAGTGATCCAAATTAATCAAGATTAAAATTTCCATCGAGTCATCCGAATCATCCATATTAATAAGCCCTGTTTCTCTGTCTCTGTCTCTCTCTCACGCACATGCACACATAACATATGCATGCATCATTTCTTTAACAGGGCATTTGATATACCCAGAATTGAATTTTAGAATCAAAATGCTCAATTTTAAGAAATTGGCATTATTAAACAAACAAAGTATTTTGTTTCTAAAATTAGGAAACTGAAACCTGGAGTTTTGATTCCATTCTAGTTTGATGAGGAATTATGATTCTGAAATTTTCATTCTTATTAAAATTCCTAACCATCAAACGACGCCCAACAAAGCCTGTCAATGTAGCAAAAGGCATAAAGAACACAGAATGATCCATTCACATGTTTGATATTATGCTCAGTGGAGCGCGGTCTGATGGAATTGCGGGAGCTGGGCATTGAAACACTGCTGTGGGGGGCATCTCGCAAGGAAACTGATCCATCCTCTGCTGCTGAAGTTGGAGCCGATGCAGAAGTTGCTGCTTGATGGTTTGATCAATCCAATATACAGAACTCTCTCTCTCTTCCATTCATTTACATGACCAAGTGATCTACTTGTTCGATTCATATCAGTATTTGTTGTTTCCGGTGTGCTTCAATTCCAGGTTATAGTAAGAGCATGTACCAACAGTTCTTCGTACTTTACAAGAGCGGCTTCTAAGCTTTGTAACGCATTGCCTCCAAAAGGTTTTCCATATATGTTTCCGTGAAGTCTTCTTGCATTTCCGCTTTGAAATCAGGTTTCTTGTAATCCATGACGAGCAAAATCAAGGTGGAACCAACGCACTTCATATTAGTTGCGCAGGTCCACTGGGACCACTCCTGGATTGCTGGGATTAGTAGGCGCGGCGCCCCCTACCGGTCTACCACAGCCTCTTCCACATTATTTCCAAAATCAGATGCTAGGAAAAGCAAAATGAGATGCTAAAAGAAAGGCTCTCTCTCTCTCTCGCTCTCTCTCTCCCTTTCCACCGCACTAAACTGTGAAAACTTTTACAAAATATTCGCAGAAGACACTCCAATTTGATAAGGTGGATTTCCGATCCATGGACATCTTTAGATAACTGGATGGGAACGCTGAGAATGCAGCAGTGGCAGGGTTGAGGCTTCATCTAGGTCTTCACAAAAGAACCTTTTTGCAACTTCTTTACCACCTGCTCTCCTAATGTGCTATCCTTGGTCTGCCTTTGTGCCTCTTTTTCTCTTTATGTCTTTTGTGCCTCTTTTTCTCTTTATGTCTTGTAAATATCCTTTATATGGGATTGCCCTTTAAGGGTATAGCATAGCTGGTTAGCTTGAGGGACACATAGATGATACATCTTCAACGCTTTCATAAGCTCTATTCATATGAATTGTAGGTTAAAGGGTGTATGATAAGACCACTTGGTGGAACAAGGATGGCTTTCACCTCTTGCAAACTGTTTCTATGACACGAGATTAATCCTTATGGATATTGACCTAACAAAGGAGCACCATAATATACCCCAAAATCTTCATTCTTATCCAATGGACCCATCTAACCATCTTTATGCTAGCGGTACCTGCACCACCATAAACTGCTGATGGCGCCATGGTTGGCCCCGGTGATGCTAACTTATTTAACTTAAATCATCACTATAACAATGTGATCAACTAATATACCAAATCGGTTTTTCTTCATTGTCTGGAACAACCGAAAGAGGCATACATTAAAAAGTATTTGTTACGAGTAATCTGTTTTGGTGGATTCAGTTATTTCAAGAATAAAAAATCATATGATACGTTGGAGCCTCTCACGATAATCATACGCATTATCTTTCATTGATAAAGCCACTTCACCATAAAATTGTCATGGTTGTCTGTTAGTCTACTTTTGTTTCTAAAGGTTGAGAACGTTTCTTTTTAGTTCAATATGAAAAAAAAAAAAACAGAAAGAAAAAACGATGGGCTTTAGTTTTCAGTATAAAATTTCAGCTTCGTTGGCATGGAATGCTCTAGCACGAGTTTCATAGAGCTCATCCTAGTTTGCCTTCTATTATTTCTTTCTTTCTTTCTCTTTTTCTTTTATTAACCTGGATGAACTGCACTGGGTTGAAAGACTTTGCCGCTTCGCTAGCGGCATGAAACTCCGAAGACTTTGAGGCGGATACCCTACTCTCAGGGCTTATGCCTGCTTCAACTTGCACAAAATGCCATTACATGCATTAATAGTGCCCGACAACCAAAAATATTGGCATTTAGCAAAAGGTTTTGAATTTATTTTGAGAAGTTGAAACCTATTGTGGGAGCACAGAGTCGCCCTTCTCTTATCTCTGTATAACAGTGTCATAAAGATGATCGATATCAAAATGGAATCAGCGAGTTGTTGATTTAGTAAATTGGCCACTTCAGCGATTTAGATTAGTCAATTGCCAATTAGTATAAGGTAATGTTGTATTATAAACTTAAAAAGATAAAGCGTAAAAAACTAAAAGTATTGCATATCTTAATATTATTTACGAATGAAAACAATGAATAGTATGTAACATGCGACACCCTCCTATTAGCCAACAAATTTAATCCGCCTAAATAGTCTTACAATATACCATTCAATTTGAGTGTCGCACAGGAGTATCACTCATTGGAATTGAATTGAGAACACATCATCTACAAGTCTCTCAAACCGACCAACTATGTAATGTCCCTTCGAGTTATTCAGTTTTGCTTTGTTAGGTCTCCGCAACTCGCCTGTTATACCAGCACCATACTCAAACCTAACTCTTTCTCCAAATATTTACCATTTCATGAAGATACGGCTTGAGCTTGTAAGCTTGGTTTCCGGATTGAATACTCATCAGCCTATTTTCCCTTTCTGATTTAGAAATTAGTTTATAATATTTTAAATTGATTAGTAAAATACAAACAAGAGAACTATATCGATCATAATTGTATCAGCAAGGGGCCAATAGAATGTGGATCGGCCAAAAAGAAGAGGCATTCGCTGGTTATAGTCAAATTTTACAAGCATTTCTAGTCCAGGTTTTACAAACCGTTCAAAGAAGGGCGTTTAAGATTAAAGCATCTGCATAGGAAGAAGGAAGCCATTTACAGAGTTGTTTGGCTATGCGAACAATAACAATATTTTTTATTGAATGTGCACGAAAGATTGTCGCAGATTTATGAAACGCTATAACAAACCGTTCCATGAATATGATCTATATCCATGAAACAAATATTATGTACTCTATTGGAGAGGAAAATCAGTTTGCTGATTTTCAGGAATCAAGGAAAAATCTTTCCTATACATCAAAGAGGAGAATCAGAAAGTTAAATTTCAGGAAAGAAATTATATTCTTTCCCTCTATCATAAGATTGTGATTTCTCCATCCCAAGTCATTCAATAAGGCTTTTAACCAAACAACTTCACAAGTTGTCAAAGCCATTGCCCGGTATTCTGCTTCAGCAGACGATCTGACAATAGTAGACTGCTTCTTTGATTTCCAAGAGATATGACTATTATCCAAGAACACAATATATCCACTAACTGATTTACGAGTGGTAGGACAGCTAACCCAATCTGAGTCACAATAGGCCCTCAATTGTTTTGCACTTGATGAAGATAAAAGTATTCCTTTATTAATAGGGTCTATGCTATGCTGCTTCAAGAAGAGACTCAACGTCTTCTCACACCAAAACTGTCTGGATCCAATAACATAGCTCTTGCAGCCAGGTCTTCTCCTACATCATATACCAAAAAGAATATGGCAAGGACACCTAATGCTACTCTGCAATCGTCCTCGACCAAAATGTGATCATTGTGGAATGCTTGGACATATAAAATCTCGATGTTATGTGCTTCATGGTTATCCTCCAAATCATCCTAAGGCTGCAGGTTCAACTGGTGATTCATCTAAAATTGAAAAGGCGCAACAGGGAGGAACATCAACAAACAATGTAAAAGTCAGTGCTGTTTTGTCACAACTTACCGAAGAACAGGTCAGTCAATTGGCATCTTGGTTAAATGTTGATACTTCACCGGCTACCGCTAATCTAGCAGGTAAACAATCATTCTCAACTCATTTTCCATGGATTATTGACACCGGAGCCTCAGACCATATGACCCCTCATTTACATTTGCTTTCTAATATCAAAATTCTACCAAAACAGCGTGTCATTAACCTACCCAATGGACATCAAACACTAGTTTCTACTATTGGAACAGTTTACCTTTCAGCCAATATTCAGTTTACTGATGTCCTTTATATTCCTGATTTTAAATACAATTTATTATCAGTTCCAAAGTTCACCAAGTCCACTAATTGTATTGCTGTTTTTCTTCCAACCTGTTGTGCTTTTCAGGACCCTTTGTCGAGGAAGCTGATTGGAGTGGGGAACTTGAGCGGTGGACTTTACCATCTTCTTCTTCCAACTACTTCTCAAGCTTTGTTTGCTTCTCCTAGTAATAAGACAGCTCATATATAGCATATGAGACTTGGACATTCTTCATTTGATAAGTCTTTTTCATTGAATGAAAACATTTCTATTTCCAAGCATGATTCTCCTTGTGATGCATGTCTTAAAGCTAAATTCACTTGTTTACCTTTTCCAACAATAACTAGTAGAGCAAGTGATCCGTTTGGCTTGATTCATTGTGATATTTAGGGAGGATATGCTACGTCGTCTCACACGGGTGCACATTACTTCCTTACCATCGTAAATGATTTTACACGATCTACTTGGGTTTTCTTGATGAGGTTCAAATCTGAAACATTTTCTTGTTTAACTTGTTTTTGTGCCATGGTGTTTACTTAATTCAATACTCATGTGAAATGTGTTCAGAGTGATAATGGTGTTGAATTTACAGCTCATAATATGCAAGCATATTTTCATGAGCATGGCATAGAACATCAAACCTCATGTGTTGGAACTCCTCAACAAAATGGACGTGTTAAGAGGAAACATCGCCATCTACTAGAGGTGGCGCGAGCACTTAGGTTTCAAGCAAATCTCCCGGTAACTTTTTGGGGTGAATGTATTTTGACAACAACCTTTTTAATTAATAGAATGCCGTCAACTCTTTTAAATAACAAATCTCCGTTTGAACTTCTCTTTCATAAAAAGCCCAATTATGAAGATTTGCGTGTTTTTGGATGCTTGTGTTATGCCAAAAATTTAAACCCCATGCATAAGTTTTCATCACGTGCACAAAAATGTGTTTTTGTCGGATATCCTCATAATCAGAAAGGGTGTCAGAGCGTGAAAGAAGAAAAAAGATCTCTTTTGGCCCTTTCTTCTTCCTCGTTTCTTTTTCTCTCTTCTCACGATGTCTTCACATACTCATTGCCATAAGATCCCTTAGGTTTCAAGCTCGAAAAAAACTGTATTTGTTGTAAATTAATTAGCTTGGGCTCGACCCTATGAATTTAATCTCTCTCTCTCTCTCTCTCTCTCTCTCTATATATATATATATATATATATATATATATATATATATATATATATATATATATATATATATATATATATATATATATATATATATATATATATATATATATAAGTGATTGGTCGATACCAGCCTACTTGGGTAAGGGATAAAAACCAGACCTCTTAAATTCATGTTAAAAAGTGTTTTAAAGAAAATGTGAACCTCTTAATGTGTTTATAAACACTAATTAAATATAGATAATGCTTTAGTTCAAGTCATTTTTGTAAAATAAGAAATCTTTATATTATCGACATTTTGATGTTATAAGAGTCGTTCATTTTTAGATATTAAAAAAAACATTATTTAAGTAAAAAAAACAGCTTACTTAATATATGTTTATCATCAAATCACTTTTAATACCATATTTATAAGGCTAGGTTACAAAAAAAATTTAATAATTAATTTTAATAAGTCAGGTTTTTGTCTCTTACTCAATTAGCCTATTTTTTATCAACTTTATATATATATATATATATATATATATATATATATATATATATATATATATATATATATATATATATATATATATATATATATATATATATATATATATATATATATATATATATATATATATGTCCTGAATCACCCAGCTCCCAACCAACATGATGGAAGATTGAGAAAAAAATGATAGACATTCTAATCATTTAGTAGTTCACACTTTTTTCTTTTTATTTTTCTCTCAATCTTCCATCACAATATAATGGACAGCCTGATGAAACCTGCTTCAAACAGTGTTGAGCACGGCTTGTTCTTCCCGTTGCATTGAGGAGCTTAATTTCTGATTAAACCATCCCAATTATAAGACCACCTATTCCAGCCCACGTGGACCACCCCGATCCCTGCTTGGAGTTGCTGGGCTCCATTCCGGGAGGCGTTTGATCGAGCCCAGCCCAAGGCCCACATCACTAATGTTGCACTTTGACCCATGAGACCGCGGTTCAAAGATCTTTTAGTGGGTGCACCGCTTTAGTACAGGGACCGACTCATACCTGGGAGCTGGTCCCAATTGCATTTAATTATCATTTGGTTCCCCTTTCTATCAATGCAACCTTTTGGTTCTATCAAAACGGACCCTATCCCTGACCGAACCTCTCAGTCCATTTAAGTCCTAAAGTAGGCCAATTTTTAAACTAGCCGTGTGTGCATTGTCAGAAGCTGAAAACCAGGGGACGCTTTTGCTTTTTAGCTTTTCCCCCTTTGTTCTTATGACGGTTGCTTGCATTTCAACCAAACATCAAGTAGTCTACGAAAAGCGTGGAACACTTTGTCCAATTTTCTTCTTCCATTACCTTTCAGCTTGTTGGCTGCTGGTATTACAACCAACACAACGTGTTCAGTAAACAAACTCTAATTCTCTCCCTCTTGATGGAAAACTTTGGTACTGGAAGATTACTGATTGTAAGACTCAAATTCTCTTTGTAAGATCTCCTGACAGCCATTAACTTTTCAAAAAATTTCATGCTACTGGGAATATAGAAAGGAAAGGAAGAACCTGCTGCCTTGTGTCTAAAGGCAAGGGAAAGTCCTCTCCCCAAAAATCTCTCCAATCTTGTGCAGAAGCAGAGTCAGAGTCTGTACCTCTTGGCAGCAGGCGAATATAATACGAGTAAGGACATTGTATAATAGCTCGTTTTCGTTGCCATCTTGCTTTAAGATAAGTTGGTCACTGTGTCATGTAGAGAAAAAAAAATGGCGGTCCAGTTTCTCTGCAATTATTCTTTTCTGTGAACGTTTGTACGAAGGATGCATCATTCTACATTCTTCTGCGCATTTCAACATCACTCTTGATATGGACTCCACTAAGCAGCAATGATCATGAATTTATTGTGAATCAATTGGCTTACCTGGAATGAACAGTCCAGCAGGAGTTATTAGCAATTGACTCTGTCCCCAACGACTGCCTGTTTGTCCTGTGCCAATTTGGTACTTAAATGAAAAGAAGGTTACACGCCGGTACTTTCTGAAGATTGGACACCCTAGAAAGCTGATCATGACCAGCTTGGTCGTCTAGGTTACTGATGTAAAGTGAGAGCAAGGTGCACTAGAATTTATGAAACTGTTTTACATCCAATTCGGTTATCATATAACGCTTTATTTTGTAAGATCATATTTGGTTTGTCAAAAGCTTCAAAATTTTCAATCATGGTTGATATGCTGCTAAATTAACCAATCTTATTCGCCTCAACCAGCCAAAAAGGAAAGAAAGAAGATCAGGTCGCCCTTTTTGTAGTACTTCTGCAGCTATTCTATGAAGTATGAAGCTTTTTTTGGGTAGAAAACGCCCATCTGCTTATGGTTGGCCATTAATCAATCAACAGATCCATCTCAGACTTTAAGTAGGCGTTGTGCTTCTCTATTTTCATCTAATGACATACAAATGGCAAAACCTATAATTGGAAGGTTGAAATCTATTGATGGCAATTCCATGAGAGGTTGAAACCACCCTTCCCTTTCTCCCCCATGCCAGGTCCAAGGCTGCTTCTACATCTGGGTGGGAAATAGAATACTTATCAACTAGAGTATATGTTTGCAGTCTAGAGGAGTACCCCCCATGGAAATCGAACTCTAGACTTTCACTGGCCCATCAACCTGACCAGTTATGTTACTGATATTTATTGGTGAGACTATGCGCCTTGAACCTGGACACAGGTATCATGGTGAAAATGGAAGCTCAGATTGAATGATCTGTGAAGAACTTGAATGAGTTCCTTTTCGATTCCTTCCCTTGACAACATAATCATGCCACAGTCCTTTCACAGACTGCTACGACTTGTACAAACGAGAAGTGCAATTAGTCACTGCATCCCATACCGACCTTTAATGGATCTTTTGGTAAAGGTGGGACTAGAGGCCTCATCCAGACCTTTAATGGATCTTTGGAAATAATAACAGAATCTGTTCTAAAAATGAAGATATGTTCATATAAAATACTGTGACATAGTATTTTATAAACTTGCCTTAATTTTTAGGCAAATTCATAGATCACCTTAAAAAGAGTTTACTGATTCAGTTTCAATAGTTGGATTACAAACTATTCTCATTGTCAAACGCCCGCCAAAGGTCTCTGATCAATTAAAATAAGCTCACTCCATGGTGGAACTGCTTTCCCCTTATTTTTACTTGCTTTCATATAACCTTTTAGGAAACATTCTTTGGATGGTAATTGGTGCCATGAATTTTGAAAGAAAGGAAAAAAAAAATCTATGTTGGTAATCGTTTTTATCCCTCATTGCCCTCCAACAATGAAAATAAAGGGCCATTAACACCAAATGTACACTTAAGGGGTAGTTTGACAACAGAGACATTTGTGAGTGTCTCATAAAGTTGACCCTAAAAAATTAAAGCAAGTTCATGGAATAATAGTTTAGTGTAACAAATCTGCCGTAATCTTTAGAGCATATTCATGGGACACTCAAAAGGTGTTCATGCTGCCAAACAACCTCAAAATGACTAGTTCCCAAACTGTTTCAAAGAATTGAGTCTGTGTTGCAAAAAAGAGAGGATTTCAAATCGAATCAAACCGGCTACACTGTTGTTTGTCAACTGGCTTGAACAATTCAGTTGAATTAGTTATGAATCAACAAAAAAGTATTAGTATACCTGATCTATATATATACATATATATAAGAAATGAGAAAAAATAAAAATTGTTAAATTAACTAAAAAAAATTGTATTACGAGACAGGCTTCTCTTGTATCTGCTGATGAATCGAATCAATTTGCCACTGCCTTGATTCAAGACTACAGATCCTGGTTTCTGCAACACAGTTGAGGCCTTAAATTTTCTTCGAACTGGTTAGAAAATGCCTGCCCGCACTTTCATATGGTTCCAAATATGTTTAAACAAAAAGGAGAAGGAAAGCAAGGTTTCTTTTTCTGAGGGCCGGATTTCTGCCGGCCGGCCCCGCCACCTATCTTTGACTCTGCCGCAGAATTGGGGTAGGAAGCACAGCAATTGTCCATTACTTTAGGGGCATTTGGCACTGAAGCGTGGGTAAGCACTAAGACAACCGCCCGTGAATCTGCTGAAATTTTATTGCTGCAAAGCACCAAACAGATGTGGATGCATGGGCTTCCACCATATGGGGTTAATAATGACATGCATGAGCTTTTTGGCTCCTTCTTCTTTCTATTTCTTCCTTTTTCTGCTGCACAGAACAAGGGAGAGAGAGAGTAAGAGAGAGGTGGTGCTTGACTTCTTGCTTCTGCTTCCTCCTGGCTTCTTTTAAGTTTTAACTTCTTTAAGCTTTTCTTTTCCTTTTGTTTCTATGCTCAAAGAAGTTTGTGTTTGGCCAGCTTTTGTGTTTGCTCAAGCGTATTCATTTCAGGACCAGAAAGTATGGGCTCAACGAAGCATCGCCATCAACTTTTAGCACCTCAATATTCTCTTGGTCGTCAACCCCTCCTCTGTCCAAACTTGTTTCTAAACGCCTAGAGTTCAAATTTCAGTGTGCATAAGCTAAGAGTTTAGAGCGATCGTTTGACAAAGCTGATTATGAGTTTATTGGGATGATGAAGAATGGAGATTTGCTTCACATAGATAGTCACCCAGCCCCCTTGGTTCTTTCATCTCTCAGGCCATATCGTCTCTATTATTGCAGCTTTTAATGGTGTACTAGGATTCCAGAAGGCACATGGAATTGAATTTAAGATGGTTGGCATTCACTGCAGAAGCCATAGTTGCTAGCAAGCTGCAAAACGAATACCCGAAGGAGAAGAACGCTGGTGAAGAGAAGAATGGGCAAGACTTGGAAATTTGAACAGAATCTGAATATATCATCACTGCCTACAGAGAAGAGAACAAAATGACATCATTCTGGGACCAAGCTGAGGGAAAAAGGATACTGCAGTGTGAGGGAAAAAGGATACTGCAGTGTGTGTGTATCTATATGTATATAGGATTCAGAAGCTGTGGGCGTTTAGTGTGCATTATTTTCTTTTGTATGTGAACAAAATAGAAGAAATTATACCATGTAATCGCAATACCCATGGAAAAAACGCTACAAAGTCTGTAAAATATTGGTGCTTTATGATATACCAGCAGAAAACCGTGATTGAAGAAGATTAGCATTTTCTAAAGATTGATCTGACAAGCTATCACTAACAGAAATATTTGATCAACATGATTTCGAGTGTCTTAATTTGGAAAGGAGGAACAAGAAAAGATCATGTTCTTCATTTTTACATCTGAAAGAACAAAGTATCTGGTGACCTAGTCCGCCCTTAACGCTGATTATTTCTGAAACAATTTTGTTTATACACTGAAAAATTAATTCAACATAATTTTTATATCGATTCAGAGGTTATTGGACATGAAATCGGCAGTAAACGCTGGTTGCATGGAAAGCAAAACTGCAGATGAATTGAGTTTTATCACAGAGAATGAGGATACAAGCAACTTTGATCTGCCATATGAACCTTTTTTATCTTGCCTTCTTCATAATTTTCTGAAAAGAAATGGCAAAATAAAAAACCCACCTAAAATTTTCACATGTATAAAGACATTCAAGTTTTTCTATGGTTATCTAGAAAGGTAGATAAGATTAAAATGGTACATGATTGGGTGTTCCTTGAAGAAGTTTCTAACATTAGTAAAATATATCACATTACATTTTAAATACTAACACAGAAACTGGGTTCTTTAAGAACGCTAATGCAAACTAATGAACTTATAGTTTGTCGTTATTAAAGTCATTTTGATCTTCTTATCATATTAACGTAAGCTCAAGTTAGCAATAATCTAGAACTGACGGCCAAGTATTATTTTGATTAGTGGCACAAAACTTAGTCTCTCAGCAACATCAAATGGTTGGATGTATTTTGAAGGTGTCCTTTTTTCATAAAAACAAAAGAAAATCTTTGTCGAAATGCCTCCGGATCTGCGGCTCACGGACCCAAAATCTGCTTGACAGGGATTATCTCCGCCCCGTGGGGTCCACCACTGGTTCAACTTTACTAAATATAGTAAAGACGGTGACGGTGGGCCCCACCGAGGGAGCAGGACGCCCCAGAAGACGTGTGGTTTCTCCTTGATATTCCTCCCCGGGTTTGGACAAAGCCTGATTCGAAAAACAACGGGTAGGATACGACCCGATCCGTATTCCTGTGTGGATCCAAAGGCCGGTGCTTGGATGGGTCGTGGACCAGTCGACTGTACGTCCTCCCGAACCTCATCCGCGCGTCCCACGATACAACCCGATCCATATTCCTGTGTGGATCCAAACCTCGGTGCTTGGATCTGGATGGATCGTGGACCCCACGCCTTGCGCAGAAAAAAGTGGGTCAAAAGGGCACTCCTTTTTCGTCAACACGCTCGGCAACAGGACACTTCACTTGTGAGCCGCGGTGAAAACCGGCGACTCCCACGCTCGTCTAATTCTACGTGAGTTCTGGTACTCATTCAAAAGTTTAGGCTTCGGATGAACACTTCACTTTTGATTTCCGCGTTGGTTCAGTCGTTGATTTTTGGGTGAGCGAGAGGGTAAATCTCACTGCTCGAGTGAAGCCTGAAGGCCTTTCCATTCTCCCTGCCTCCTTCGGGGTCCTGAGCTGCGTCGGTGTTAGTGATAGAACGAACTCACGAGAATTAAAGTAGAGAACTGCATTTTTTCAGGCCTCTAACCCGACCAGCTATGCTATGCCCCTTGAAGCTTCGGTCGTTGATTTTACTTGAGCAATTTGTGAGCAATATAAAAAAGTAGTTCTCTAGAAAATTTTTACAATTTGATAGACAAATTTTAAGAAATTTCATGTATCCTATATAAAAATTAAAAAAATGATATTTTAATTGGTATCGAAAATCTAAAAAACGATATTTTAATTCGTGTCGAAAATTTAGAGCTACAATTCAACCTCATCATAAAAACTTCCTGCCCGATTGGACATGCAAGTTTTGGTCATCCAAACTTGTGTTCTAATTGACCTCATCTTTTTTTGCAAGGCCCCTTACTGTTGTTTGTTTTGTGTATTGGTTCAGGTTCTTTTATGTTTGGATCAACAAAATAAATGGGTTGAGGGGCCTTTTCCCCTACAAGAATGCCAATTGGCGTACATTTTCAACCCTTTTTAATACCCGTGAATTATTTTTAGAAAACTTGTCTCGACTCGTTTTAAACTGTAGTCACAAATAATTTAGACCTTTAGGTTTTTGTCGAGTATAATACGATGAGCTTGAAAAATATATTTTTTTTAAAAAATTAAAAAAAGCTAAAAATTAAAAAAAAATAAAATAAGTAAGAAACTAATAATACAGATAAGTAGATATTTTTTTTGTAACAAATAAAAATAAAAAATGCTTTATATTAAAAAAATAAAAAAAAAAACCGTAATTAAAAACGTGTCAAAAACACGTTTTTTGAGTTTGAAATGTTTTGTTTAAAAATGAGTTTTTTAAGTTTTAAACTGCAATTTAATTTATCACATTTTTTCCAAAAGATACGTTTTTTTTTATGACACTATTCTAAACATGTTTTCTTAAGTTACTCTCGTTGATGAGCCTCGAGTAGGCACGTTCATCAAATTTATACTTCATTTTCTTTTACTTTTTTTTTATATATAAGTGCCATTTAAAATTTAAAAATAACAGCACCCCTTAACCAGCGTATAATATATCCAACACATTAACAACATTTTTACATCACATTAAGAGATCTTTTCCTGCTAACCTCGTGTTTATAATAATAAAACAGCGTCAATAATAATAAAATAAAATATCAATTTGCTTATTACTTTTTATCACGCCAGCCTTTGTTATTTCGATTATTATTTTTATCATTATTTAGGCGAGTGGAGAAGCGCACGGGGGTCGTCGTAACGTCCCGAACCGCACGCCTACGCGCCATCTTAAGTTTAAGGAATAAGAAAAGTTAAAATTAAAGATGGGGAAAAGGAAGAGAAGGCGTACGACACCATTTGGCAGCCAAACTATATAAAAGAGATATTTAAAGGGTAATGATAACGTGGTTCGGTCGCGGTGGGGCCCGCGCGTGCAAGTGGGCCAGCTTAGGTGCAGAACGAAACAGAGAATGTCGGTCAGTGTTCTCGTGCCCTTCCCCTGTCAGTCTCGCCCAGTGCAAACGTATCGGATATCACGATACGAATCCGATATAAATCCGACTCATAGAAGCCTGCAAAATCCGGTTCCTTTAGGTTATTTGGCTTACATAATGCATAGTTAATTTTGTTAATAACTTTGTGGTCAGTTTTTTTTTTCCAACCAACGATCCGTTTTCAACACTGTCCGAGTCGGATCGGAAGCCTGGCAGGTGTTCCCTTTGAGCTCTGACCACGCCGTATTGCTGGCGGGTGGAAGTCGCACGGGCGACGAGGCGTGGACCCGTGAACTGCCTGCTGCCGGGTCCAGCTGTGGGGACAGAACCGTAATTTGGCATGGGGGCTTTGAAGAATCTCGAGGCGCGGCTGCGAGAGCAGAGACAAAAAGGACCGCCGATTTTGTCGTTAGGTTTCTCAGAGCCGCGTTTGGCGTTTTCTGGGTCTTCCCTGGAAAAGATTTCGCGCAGAGATGGTCCTTTTCTTTCTGTCATCATTGCCCTTCGCAGCTGTCTGGTCTGGCTTCCCCTTTTCCCCACCCGGAAATTGCTTTCCGTCTTTTTTCAAGGGAAGGTAGGAAAGAAAATCACAAAAACGCCCACTCCACCTCGTCGTTGTTGACCAGCCATATTGGTATGATCTATTGCAGAGTTAGACGCTTGTTGGAGCAAGAAATTTTTCATGAGGAGAAATAAATTAAAGTTTCTAAATTTTGACTACAGCCCAAATATCACTTTTCAAATTTTTTCATATAAAACATATAAAATTTTCCAAAATTTACATATAATTTTTTTTTAAAAAAAAATTTGGAAGTGGAGCTAAGGCCGGAGCTGCCAGCTTCTAACTAGACCTACGTTCACACAAATTTATCATGTAAATTTAAAGTTTTAGATGGGGCTCCCCACCTTATTATCTGCACTAAGTAAGTAGGGGAAGAAAATGAGTAAATAGGTTTGAGAATATTTTGTTCTGAAATTTTAAAAAGTTAGTTCAAATCATAGCAGAAGTGGAATTTTGAAGAAAGTTTTCTTTTACCCAGGTTGCACCCCATCTTCCCTCCCTAATATGTAAACCAGCTTTCACAAAAGAATGGAGCATTGAATGAGGAAAAAAAAAAAATCAACTGCTAGAATTGTTTGGATTGATAGAAGTGAATATTGTCATGCAAAATTTTTATGTCACATTCTCATATAGTTAAGAAAAGCTCCATTGGCGCTACTACTACATAGTGAATTTTCAAGATATTTAATATATTTGACTTTATTCTCAACAGTAATGTGCAATGTTTTGTTCCAATCGGCCAATTGGGATTGAATTCGTGGCAAATCAAGGGTGCCATATGCCTGCTTGAACCAGTTTCTAAATATTTTAAATTTAAATTTACTTTTTATATTTATTTTAAATAAGTTCTTAAATATTTTTTGCCGGTTAATTCCTCCCATTGGGTTTATGTACCAATTCTTAAGTCATGTCTCGTCCGTTTCTTAATTCTCCTTGCATTGTTTCATGTTGCAAAAAATTTCAACCTCACTTCCTAAGTGGTCATAGCATTGGCGGAGCATGTTATGGCTCATAACAAGAGATCATGTGTTAGAATCTTAAAATGATAAAAGAAAAAATACACATGAGAAATCCCTAGTAACCGCAAAATGGTGTTGGTGAAAATAATAGAAATGTTTTTTTGATTACTAAAAAAATTTAAAAAATCATTATCAAGTCCACCCGAGCTTATCGGACCTACCCGGGTTCCTTTTTTTTCAGGACTCAGGCCCGGCCCAGGTCTGAGTCGGCTACCAGGTACTCGACTCGGCTCAACTCCGTACCCAGACGTTATTTCACACCTGATCATTAGTGGGAAAAAAAATTGTTTGTGTTGTCATTTTAATTCCCACGGAAAGACACCAATTAATTTTAATTCAGCAATTTGTAAAGATTGTCCTTATCTATGGGAATCACATTCTCTTACGTGATGTCCCATGAAAAGAGAACGGCAATCAATCACCAAAGATGGGAATTTCTTGGGAGATTTTCGGTGGCTTTTGGACGTGACTCCTACAGTCGTCGTGGGAAAGTACTCTCTCCTGTTGCATCACTTTCCTAGGGAACTTTTCTCATGTAGTATTTAACTCCCTTGAAAAGAAAGTGACGAGACTTATGAATAATCAAAAATACATTTACCTCCTCACCTTAAGAATTTTGTATTAAAAAGTGGGGTGCGTCAGATTCTAATTATATTTAAATATATTATTATATTTTTAATTAACTTTTATATACACGTTTTATTTGTTATTTTAGTAAATAATTTTTTAAAAATATACCACCCATTCGATGTGGCAGCATGGGCGATTTGATTGACGAGAGAGACGAATTTTTCCGTGCGTTCTATCATTAGCATGGGTATCGACATGTCTTTTCGATATCTTAAAATTTATAAACGGCGTTTGCATTTTTTTTTAGGGTAATTCAACAATGAAAATGCCTTAAATGATAAAATATCGAAAAAAAATTGAAATTCATTAAAAACATTTAAATATTTAATCCGAAAAACGAGTGAACGAGTGAGTTCTTGGTGCTCTAGACCCGGATTTTAGATCCAAAATCGAGACGGCTTGGGCATGAACTCAGATGGAAGGAGGGGGATAGATAGTACCAGCATTAGTACATATTATGCAAGACCAAATATATATATATATATATATATATATATATATATATATATATATATATATATATATATATATATATATATATATATATATATCCAAAATTAAAAATAAATTTTTAAATTTTGATACAGCCCTACCCAACCCAAGTAATTGTTGATCTTAACCAAACTCCCCATTGCTAACCCCAGTGGCTAACATCATCAATAACAATATTGGAAGTGAGTTTCATTTCAAACTGATACAGGCAATATATAATTATATATCAATCATATCATATCATCCATTTCAAATTAGGGTGTGTTTGAAACCCAAATTTGATCTAAGTTCCCTTTTTCGTAGGACCCACAATGTAAACAAATACCTGATTTTACCACTAAGTTAGTGGTAAAATCAGGTATTTGTTTACATTGTGGGTCCTACGAAAAAGGGAACTTAGATCAAATTTGGGTTTCAAACCATAGTCACATAAAAAGTGTTTTTTTTAAAGTGAAAAAATACGTGATAAATTAAACGATTGTTTAAAACTTAAAAAGCACGTTTTTTGAAAAAAAAAGTTAATTTTTTTCTCATTTTTTTCAATTTTTTTAATGTCGAACATTTTTTTCATTTTCTATTTTTTATTTGTTGCAGATTTACCTATCTTTTGATGTTTTTGTTATTAGTTTCTCATTTATTTTATTTTTCTCCTATTTTTAGTTTTTTAAAATTTTTAAAAATTTACCATATTTTTTCTGTTTTTTTCAAGTTCGCCATATTATACCCGAGAAAAACATTACCATTTAAAACTCCAAGACGTTATTTGTACTATGCCACTAAGTAACAAAAAGAATTTGAAATCCTCCGGTTATAACCAAAACATCATATTTGAGGTTTCATGGGATGGAGGATCTGATCTTAAATCTACGGATTTGTGATTCTCAATGATCTTGTATCATCTTTAAAAAATAAGATATACCAACATACCAGCATCAAACGATTTTGCAAAACAAGCGAGCTTTTTGTGACTATAGAGCCCCAGCCGAAAATTGCACTTAGGTATGTCATTGAATTAGATTCAAATATGTTATATGACCAAACATTTCCATGGAAAATTTTTAACATCAAATTAAGAATCAGATCATATTTCAAAATTCAAAACTAACATCCAATCGTTCAGTCTTAGCATCCGAACGAATTCGAATTTAGTTTCAAATAAATATTACATATGCAATATCCATAAATTTTGAAAGCATGTTGTTTACATATCATAATCTTGTCCAGATTAGCTTGTATGTTTAGAAGTTCGATTCAAATTTAAAAGTCAGATTCAGATATGATTCAGATACAAATTCCTACAAGTGGTAAAGTTTCGCCATGGCTTTTCTTATTGAATATATTATATATATGCTGAATACATTATATTATCACTTGGTATCGCGTTCGATTTTATTCACAACGTCTACATGTTGGTGTCAGGTTCCCAACGAAGAAGGGCCACGGAATTCAGAAATAATGGAGGGTGAAAAAAAAGAAAAGGGAAAGGAGTCATGAACTTTTCTCTGAAATGCCTTCTGCAGCCCAACCCATTCTTTTTGGTTTCCTCAACTCTGCAGCAGTCTGCATGCAGAGCATGCTTTCTGAGGAACAGACCAATATTGTAATTACAAACTGGTGAATGATGAAAGGATGGAGGGTTCTTCTTTTCTAACAGTCCATTCAACAAGGATTTTTCTTTTTCGGAGTGAGTATTTTGGAACTCACCATTATAAACTGGTTGAACATATAAAGTTAATAAAAATTCACTTTTTTGCAATCTTCAAATATAAAAAAAAAAAGAATGGTGATTCAGGTTTTTCAGAGTTACCCTATCTAACATGATAAATTGTTAAGAGAAAAACAAGAGAAAAAAATGATGAATCGTTTTTATTTTTTAGTATTAGTTTACATAATTTTTTTCTTTGTTTTTCTTTCAACTATCCATTTGATTCAAATAGGTGACCTTAGTTAGATGGCTTACAGTATATATATATATATATATAATGTTTTTTCAATGATAATTTGATTCTCATGTTCATTTTCTCTCAACTATCCATTTGATTCAAATAGGTGACATTACTTAGATAGCTGAGAGTATATAAATATATATATATATATATATATATATATATATGTTTTCAGGGTGATAATCCTATTCTCATGCTCACGCTGTATACATTTAACTTCAAGTTAGTTATCTGTACAAGATTTTTCAACAGGCTTGCTTTCCTCTCTGAACTTGTTTATTGTTTTCTCTTATTGAAAGTAAAGCAAATCATTCATAAACACCAATATTACAAAATATGAAAAAAATAGAATGACAATATGGATAAGAAGAAAACAATTCACATAAAATTGTTAATGGGCTGTCTCTCTGTGTGGAATCAGAATCCTGAAGACCATAAAATTCCATTCCGTGAAACCTCGTGTGATGATGAGTCAATTCATTGATATGAGAAAACCAGAGAGGCTTTTTTTTTTCCTTTCAGTGTAACCTGTCAGCAGTTGATTCTTTGACTACCAAAATCTTCCATTAGCTGTTTTCTCAAAAGATTCACAACTTGGTAGCATAAGAAGATGACTGAAAACTCATTTCTACACATTTTTCATAAAAGCAAAAGCTATACCGTGTTCTGACTCGGGTGGTGCTTGCAGGCAATACTCTAGCAGGCTAGCAGCGGCAGCGTCGGTACCATTTTCATGGCGTCTTCAGGGCTGCAAGTTTTGAACTTACTTTCGATACCTAATCATTGGCAATGGCCGCAAGCGTCTCAGTTTGTCTTCCACACGTACAATTTTCACAAAAATGATGCATTTTTTTACATGGGACTCGCTGAAAGTCTGAGTGGTTTAAGCAGACCAATATATCATCACCAAGAGCAGAGCATCTTCATCGGATTCTGAATATGGTGTTCATGATCTCTGGTTCCTCCATCATTACCTTGAAGTTGGCAGTGAAATGTACCGTTTTTATGATGGAACGAACAGTGACCCAACAGTCTGCAGATCACCAACTGAACGATTTGGAGCTGATGACCGAATAAGTGGAGACTGCAACGTCTATATACTCTGCTTGATCGAATTTTTAGCAAAAACGTGTGAGGTTTTTCAAGGAAACCAGTACAGGATCTGATTCTGCTTTCATATTCAGGTACTTTGCTTGAATTTATCGCAGATGCACTGGCATAAATTAAATTAATGATTCCAAAGACAACGAAGGTTAGGAGCAAAATTTTGTCAAAATCGCTGTTTGGATCGAATTATAAATTTTCAGAAAGATTTGGAAAGTCGGTATAGAATGAAGCTGCTTTGAGAAAGATCAACAACCAAAGGATACATCAAGCAAAGAGGAAGAAAATGAAGTATAAAACCATGCAATGAGGACTAATTAAAAGAGATAATCTTATGCATACGGTGGTAATTCGCACTAACTGTTGGTCTAGCTAACAAGTGATGACAATTGATTTGCCAAAATTTCGCACCAACTGTTGAACCAAGATCAAAGAAGACCAGCATTTTTTTGCGACGACCATTTCATGCAGGGGTCGACTGTCGAGCTCAATGAAGGGCGCAGCCAGGATTTTGCCTTTGGAGGGCGAAACTGTAACGTCACACACTGAATATTAATTTTTGAAACTTTTTTCACGGGGCCAATACTCTACCTATTTTTCGAAAGTTCTGCAGTGGCCAAACTCACAATTTCGAAAATTTTGCTACCTAATTTCATACACTTGGGCAAGCGGCATTTCAATTCATCCAAGATTTTGGTGTGTAAAATTCGGAAAAAGACAATCAGAATTCATTAAACTTGACTGCTTTTACAATTCCTTACCATGTATTTTTAGTGCGTTTGAGGTAGTAATAGTATGATTCCAACGCCATTAATCTCAATAATTTTTAATTAGAAACTTGTTTAAGCAGTAAATCTTATAGCCAATGTCATCAGGAAGTCAACAAGTTTGGGACAGTGAATTATTGGAGAGGGTTTGATTCTGAACCACCACCAACTTTTTGTTCTACCTTTTCCTAATTAACAATAGCAAGTGTTTGCTGGCTGCAATCGTGCAGGTGGTTTAGGGAAAAGATGGAGAGTGCACTTCTTCGGAAAAGGCACCGGATCATGTGTGATGCGTCAGAGACTTGTTGTTTATTTTTTGAAGGAAGAGTGTGAATCAGAAAAAGGGAGATTGAAAAATGGGGAGATGGGAGGTAAACTAAGCAAAAGGCGAGAGGGGGAACAGTTCAAGCCTCCACTTTCTTGACATCTCCTCCCCTTTTTCAAACCTGCAAATCCTTGATTCTGAGTCGTTTTCCATCTCTCTCTCTCTCTCTCTAACGGCTCTTTCTCAGTCCCGCAAGGTGACAAATCTTGCTGCTAAATAATTATCCTTTATGGAAGATAAATATATGAAGAAAGGGAATGTCTTTGCTTCTTTAACTGCCCCCATATCCATCTCTCTTTCTTTCTCTCTCTCACAAGAAATTGCAATACAGTATATCACTAAGTATAGTTGCCTATCGGGTTATTATAGCTTTCATTTTTTCCCTCTATAGATTTCACTTTCCAGCCACCCCTCAAAAAGAACAATGACTTCAACTACTTCGCCTATTTAATGGTTGTCCAACTTCAGTTTTCGGCTGCCACTCTCTCTCTCTCTCTCTCTCTCTCTCTCAGGACTGCCATCTTCTTCAAGTCGCAATGCCAATAATGAGTTCTACACCATGGAGAACTATGGCCATTGCGACTCTTCTGTTGCACCTGAGCTTTGCAGCAGAGGTTTATTCTTCTGCAATCTCTGATAGAGTGACACGACTGCCGGGACAACCGCCAGTAAATTTTCAGCAGTTCGCTGGATATATTACAGTGGATAGGAAGAGCGAAAGAGCTCTGTTTTACTACTTTGTTGAGGCGGAAACTGACCCTTCCTCTAAGCCTCTTGTCATCTGGTTCAATGGAGGTCTGATCTTCATCATTTGCCTTGGAATTCTTGTTAGATTTCACAATTTGGGTCTGAATTTCGTTTGTGGTTGTCCTTCCCTTTTGCCGGTCAGGGCCTGGGTGTTCGTCTGTGGGAGTGGGAGCTTTCTCGGAGAATGGTCCATTTAGGCCTAGTGGTAACATTCTGGTGAGAAACGAGTACAGTTGGAACACAGGTATTGCTTGGTATTTCTTTTTTACCTTCCCTTGATATTTCTTCGTTCGATTAACATATGGTTGGTTTACGTTTTGCAGAGGCGAACATCTTGTATGTGGAGATGCCGGCAGGAGTTGGGTTTTCATATTCAAGAAATATGTCTGACTATGACGGCATGGATGATGAGAGAACAGGCAAGAACTATGTCACTTATCTACAGCAACCTCCATTTTCAAGAACATTTTCTTTTTCAAATACGTGGGGAGGAGGAAGTTATATGAATCTTTAGTTCTGAGGATGAGAAAATATGAAACAAAAAGGCATATTTACGCATAGATGTAGAAATTGGTTGGTTTGATAGTCTATGAAATTGGGTCAGTGATTCATCTTATCATTTAAAATTTCGTGCATTTGACTAAATTATTGTGTTTTTTTTTTTCGGTTTCAGCAAGAGACAATCTAGCATTTCTGCGACGTTGGTTCATCAAGTTCCCCGAGTACAAGAACAGAGAACTCTTTATTACCGGAGAGAGCTATGCAGGTAGGCCATCTCTCCACATTGGAATAAGTTAGAATCGTATAATGCCTTCAAGATGTGAATTTTCTTCCTTCGGTCTTCACCCTTTGCTCGGTATTTCTTGCCAGGCCACTATATTCCTCAGCTAGCTGAGCTCCTGATTCGAGCGAACAAGCAGCAGAAAGTGTTCAACCTTAAAGGCATTGCTGTGGGTTTCAAATTCTGAAGGCATTCTTTGGTTTGATAATGTGGAGCTTGCTTTTGTCATAATTGACTTCCTAATCACTTGTTACCCCGTTGCCAAAACAGGGACTCTCCCTTCTCTAAAAAGAAACATGAAAAGAGCTTCCATTTATACTGTACTGTACACGCCTAATGGACTTGGTTAATACTGAATTTTCTGCGTCGGACTTTCTTCTTTTTGTTCTGTTGGCAGTTGGGTAATCCACTTTTGGAGTTCTATACTGACTTCAACTCCAGGGCGGAGTTCTTTTGGTCTCATGGACTGATATCAGATCCTACATACAGAATTTTCTCACAGAGCTGCAGTTATTCCCGGTACGTTAGCGAGTATTACAGGGGAAATGTGTCATCAATCTGTTCGCGAGTGATGAGCATAGTGGGGAGGGAGACGAGCAAATTTGTGGACAAGTATGATGTCACTCTTGACGTCTGCATTTCATCTCTTCAGATGCAATCTCTAGTACTGAAGCCCACGGTGAGCCAGAGATACTGAGTTGTCCACCCTTGATTTCCCTTCACTTTGGTATTCATCATGGTTGATGCCCGTTCACCATTGCAGCAAATTACAGAGAAGATAGACGTGTGTGTTGAAGATGAAACTGTCAACTATCTCAATAGGAAGGATGTTCAGAGTGCTCTACACGCTCGACTTGCAGGAGTCTCCAAATGGGAAGTGTGCAGCAGGTTGGGATTCTTTTTCTTGTCTTTGCATTAATTTCCCCCTCTTATTCAGGGCACTGGATATTGATCTTTCCAGTGTAGTCGCAAACATCCTGATTTTCACATCAAAAGGTGCAATGGAGATTCTTTTCATAATTTCACAAAAATAGTGACCAGACTGTTGCTTCTTTCAGCACGCAAAGACCAAAATGAAAGAACAGACGAAAAAAACTCCTTTTTATGATCCTTCAAGTCTTGTAAAAAGTTTTGCACCTAGTGAGTGCCCATTTGCTTGGGAGGATGTAAAATATTGAAAATTTATTTTCGGCTTCAGTATCCCTAAAAGTCTAGGACCAAAAGTGCTAGTGATAACATCATAACAAGTATGAATTTTCTATACATGCGCGGATGACGAGACGAAGTTTGATTCTGGAAACGGGTAAACACATATAGTTATTTCATTGTTTCATAATTAGCTTTAAATTTTAATAATTTGCACTTCTTTCAGCGTCCTGGATTACAACAGGCTTAATTTGGAGATCCCCACTATCTCGCTTCTTGGATCCATTGTGAAGTCTGGCATCCCAGTCCTGGTTTACAGGTTATCCTCCATTTACAATATCTTTCTCTGTTGACACTCTGTTGCTCTACTTCAGATAAATGTAAATGGGCAAGGGCCATTACTTGGTGCAATGGTCAAGTACTGGCGCTACCAGTTGACAAATCACGGGTTTCAACTTCTGGGGAGGGTAACTGTTCCAAAAAAGGCAGAAGGTTAGGACCTTACTATCTGCCTGGAACCCTGTATCTAACAAGGGACCACAGGGGGTATGGTCATTTTCCAGATGTGTTAGGCATACAAGATTCTGAAAAAATGATTTTAAAAAAAAAGGAAAAGAAAAAAAATGACGGGCAGCTATCTCATACTGTTTACTCCCATTTTTTTTCATTTTGATGCAGTGGAGACCAGGATTCAGTGATTCCTCTGACAGGAAGCCGAACTCTGGTTCATAGATTGGCTGCTCGTTTAGGACTCAATACAACTGTTCCTTACAGAGTCTGGTTTGAAGGGAAACAGGTAACAAGCGTCTCTTTGATTTACAGCATTGACAAGTTGGCAAATCTTTGTTTTGTTTTTCTCCCTCATCTCTGTTGATTTTCAGTAACGATAGCGTTCTTTCCACTTCTTATCTTCAGCTCAGAACCGCCAAAACCAGCTGGCATTTTTTTTTTTTTCTGTTTTTCCTGATCTCAATATGTTTTTAGCGAGACTGTGCCGCAAAATACTGGAAAAAATGGAAAAGCACAAAGAATTATAGTGGGTTGTGGTCTTCTGCTCCAAATGTGGGATTCTTGATATCTCTAACTGGCGTTTTCCTTCTTTTGGCAGGTTGGTGGGTGGACACAAGTCTATGGGGATATGCTGTCATTTGCCACTATTAGAGGAGCTTCTCATGAAGCTCCTTTCTCACAGCCACAGAGGGCCCTCGTGCTTTTCAAGGCATTCCTGCAAGGAAGACCGCTCCCTGAAGCTTTCTGAAGTTGGTGTGCAGAGTGCAGAGTGTTGGCCTTTCATTCTGATCAACTGATCAGTCTTTGAGCAAATGGTATGTGAGTGTGTGTGTGGATTTGAGAAAGGTTTTTGTCGCGAGGAAATAAAACAATCCAGAAGATATCATTGCACTGGTTTCGTCAGGTGGTGTGAAAACCCAAAATGTCAAGAAAAAGTTCCAAAGCTTATCTGCTAATGCCAAATTTCAGAATCCAGATTCCTAACTGGGTAATCAAAATTGTGCTCTCTCTCTCTCTCACTGAGGTAGGTAGTTGCAACTTATAACTTCTGATCCAGTAACATGGAAAGATGACGTACTAATTCGAATTCAATTGCCATTAACTCGAGAACCTTTCATTTTTCCATGTGGGTGTGTGTGTACTGTGTTATAGTCGAAAGTAGTTTCCTCACGGTGTGTGTGTGTGGGTGCAACAGCTTTGCACTTGCAGAGCATCGAAAGAATTTATACCCAAGTCCCCGTCTCTGTTCTGCCAGTTCCTTGTCCGACGTTTGCATTCGTTTAAACTAAATGGAACGCGTCTGTCCATTCAGTCTGCCGGAGCAGCGATGCAAACATGGCTCCCTATACACAAACAGATCTATCATGAGCTCCAGCCTGGTCCACTAATAATGGTCAAGGTATGTGCCACCAAATTGAGTCAAAACAGCTGGAAAGCTCGCTTGCTTTAGAAAACCAGCAAATTTTGTTTCTCCGATAAGGCAAACCCGCCATGGTTCTCGAGTCTTTAAATGCAACGCATCCTCTCAGTTTGCTAAATTCTACTCTTATTTATATTGAATTGTGGCTCACTCGTTGCTACCGAATTCTTGTTGTTAAGGAAAGAATTTGAATTAGGAAAGAGCAATCGTATCAATAACAATCAATTTGCGATCTGATTCTACGATTTTATTTCTTGCCTTATTTGTTGTAACGCTATTCCTCTTGTACTCTATAAATACCTTGTATGATCAATAGCAAATACATAAGTGATTCATTTTCTGAATCTTTCTCTCTTTTCATGGTATCAAAGCCACTCCTCTGTGATTCTGATTGCCTTCCTCTTTCCCATCTCGTTTTGTGATTCTGGTTCCATAGGTGGTTGTCTTTCCCTTTCCCTGAGGTGCCCTTGTCATCCGCTCGAGCCCTCTGTCTTCTCCACTAACACAGAGCTTCCTGCTCTGCTCGTCTCCTTTGTTCGAACATTCCCAAGCTCCGTTCGCACGAGCTCTGCCCGCTCGAGTGTCTCTGCATCGCCCGAGACCTCTGCCACTGCCCGAGCCCTCTGCCATCGCCCGAGCTCTCTGCCATCGCTCAGACGTCTTTGCTGCTCGAGCCCTCTGCATCACGCTCGATCGTCCGCTCCACCGTCCGCTCGAGCGCCCACCCTCTACCGACCAATCCACCGTCCTGCTGGAGTGCACGCTCGAGCCCTCTGCCACCGCCCGAGCGCTCTGCCATCGCCCGAGCCCTCTGCCGCTCGAGCGTCTCTACCGCTCGAGCACTTACAGTCCTCTGCCATCGCCCGAGCGCTCTGCCATCGCTCGGACGTCTCTGCTGCTCGAGCATCTCTACCGCTCGAGCGCTTCTGCATCACGCTCGGCCGTCCGCTCGAGCGCCCGCCCTCTACCGACCGATCCACCGTCCTGCTCGAGCGCACACTCGAGTCCTCTCTTGACCCACTCGTCCGCTCCACAGTTCTGATTAGCCCTCTCTTGTTCCACCTGCTCGTCCATTCCACCGTTGTGCTCAACCAAAGAGGGTCGGTTTTGGGTTTACCTTAAGTCAAGCAGAGGAGACACTGACGTCATCTCCAACCACGCTCGCCTCTTGACCGACGAGCTCTTAGTGAAACCTTGTCCGTTGCCGTTCATTGTCCTTGGTGCTCTCTAATCACATTTTTTTTTCTCATCATGGCCAACTCATATTCTTCGTCAACACAATGGAACACGATTGCTGCGCTTGTCTCTGTCAAACTCACAAGAGACAATTATCTTCTATGGAGCAGCCAATTGGAATCAGTCATGGTGTCCCAAGAACTTGTACAGTTCATTGATGGGACACTTCCTCCTCCTCGAGAGATTATTATGAAGGACGGCAAAAGTGAAGTTAATCCAGATTTTGCTATCTGAAAGAAGTCCGATCGTCTGGCTTTAAGTTGGATCAAAGCCGTTGTTTCAGAACCAGTCCTGAGACAAATCGTGTCTAGCAAATCAGCACACGAATTATGGAAAACGCTGAAAAGGTCTTTCAGTTCTCAATCACCATTGAAAATAATGTTGTTGAAGAAAGAACTATACTTCATTCAAAAAGGAAATATGGATATGCACACATATCTGGACCGGATCTAGTTCTTTGCAGATACGTTAGCTGCGGCGGGATTAGACACAGATGATAGTGATCTTGTTCAGATCACGATGAACAGTTTGCCTATTGAATATGAAAGTTTTATTACTCTCATTAGTGCTAACTCTTCAAATGCCTCAATTACTTTTTCTGAATTATTCGATTTCTTACTCACTCAAGAGAAGAGACTTGAAATGTTCAAATCGTCAATGTCCAACTCTACCAGATCCAATCAGACATTACCACAAGCTGAACATCAAGTTGCCTTTAACACTTTTCGAGGACACGGTAGAGGTCGATGCAACTTTAGGGGTCGGCAAGGAGGTCGATTCCAAGGACGAGGAAGACAACCTCCTCTCCAGCCTCAACCACAGCATGAACATCCGAACAACAATGTAGGAAATGGAAGTCATTCTCAAACTATAGTAACGTGCCAATACTGTGGACGGAAGGGGCATTCAGCAAGGACATGTTATGATATTTCGCGGGCATTTTCAGCCATGAATCTACAGGAGTCTACGAGTGAATATTGGTATCCTGACTCGGGAGTGACCAATCATATTGTCAACAGTGATGAAATGATGCACAACAAAACTTCATATGATAGAAGGGACAATATCATGATTGGTAATGGTTCAAGCCTTTCTATTAAGCATACAGGAAATTTACTAGTTAACTCTGAAGGGACTTCATTCAATCTTACTAATGCCCTGCATGTTTCTAAAATAACTCATAATCTCTTATCAGTGGAAAAATTTACATCTGAAAATGATTGTATTTTTCAATTCTCACCACATGATTTTATTATTAAGGATCGACAGACGGGCAAGGTTCTTCTTCAAGGACCAAAGATGCGTAACAGGCTCTACCCCATCAAGGTTGTCCGATCGAACATGGAGCCATTTTCAAAGGGGGCAGCGTTTAGTTGTTGGTTTCCAGTAGGCGTCAATACACCTTCAGCGTCATTTGATCTATGACATCGGCGACTTGGTTATGCAAACAAGAAGATTGTTAGTTTTCTAAACTCTAGTCGGTTTATTTCAATAAATTCTCCTATTGTGAAAGGAGTTTGTCAGTCTTGTCTTATGGGAAAAGCACATAAACAACCCTTTTCAATTTCTGATTTTCAAGCATCATGCCCTCTTGAAATGCTTCATATGGATGTATGGGGACCTGCTCCTATTCTCTCTCGGGAAGGCTTTAAGTTTTTTCTACTTATTGTTGTCAACTATTCCAGATTTTCATGGTTGTTTCCTCTTAAAGCTAAGTCTGAAGTTGTTCCATGTTTCAAGAATTTCAAAACCTTGGTTGAGAAGCAATTAAATGCTCACATATGTTCCGTTCAATCCAACAATGGATAAGAATTTGTCAACTCTGACTTAGCCTTGTTTTGTGAAGCACATGAGATTTTTCATTAGTTTTCTTGTCCTTACACACCCGAACAAAATGGCATTGTTGAACGAAAAAATCGTCATGTTGTTGAAACGAGATTAAGCATGTTCTATGATGCCGGTTTATCATATAATTTTTGGGTTGATTCTTTTCAAACTGCTATTTATATTATCAATAGATTACCCACACTGAAATTGCAGCGAAAATCACCCTGTTATATGCTCTTTCAACAAGATCCAAAGTATACACATCTTCGGGTTTTTGGAGCCACATGTTATCCATTATTGACGCCCATGAATGATTCCAAGTTCCAGCCTAAGACTACTCCATGCATCTTTCTGGGTTATGCTAGTCATCATAAGGAGTATTTATGCTATGACAAGAGTCATCGCCGTATTTTTATATCTCGGCATGTTATTTTTGATGAAACTCATCCAAGCAAGTTTGATCATCATCCGACTATTTCAGAAGATATTGTATCTCATTGGCTGCCACACACAACCACCTCTCCTTCAACTAGTCACGTTGCTCCAATACAACCAACATCATCGTCGTCGTACACGGTTCTGCCACCACCAATGATTGGATCTTCATCGTCTGCTATGGTTTATTCTTCTGAGCATATCAGCCTGCCCGTCCATGAACCTGCTCAGCCTACATCAGGGGAGCCTATCAAGGATCTTACACCCACCACGACCTTGGCGTCATCCTCACTGGATATCCCTTCGTCGGTCGTAGTTATTGACGTCGCAGCCACTCAAGATGCTCTGCGTCCTTCTCACTCGATGATCACTCGTTCCATGACTGGTTCGTTGAAACCCAAAGTTTTTTCTGCCATTCATGAACAAGGGGAACCAGAAACGTTTAAAGAGGCTATTCGTTCCACGTCTTGGCGCCAAGCTATGCAATTAGAGTTGTCAGCATTGCAGAAAAACAAAACATGACATCTTGTTCCGCCTCAACCTGACTTCAACATTATCAGTTCCAAATGGGTGTATAAAATCGAGCGTCATCCTGACGGCTCTATTGCACGGCACAAGGCGCGCCTTGTCGCCCAGGGTTTTCTTCAAACGGCTGGTATTGACTATCAAGAAACTTTCAGTCCCATCGTCAAACCAACTACTATCCGAGTACTACTCTCTTTAGCCGTTCATTTTGACCGGTCTTTACGACAACTTGATTTTGATAATGCTTTTCTTAATGGATATCTTTCTGAAGATGTCTATATGGCTCAACCAGAGGGGTTTCAAGATGTCACCTATCCTCATCATGTATGCAAGCTAGACAAAGCTTTGTATGGGCTCAAGCAGGCTCCACGTGTGGTATCATCGCTTGAGTTGCTTCCTTCGCGACATTGGCTTTGTTGCTTCTCAGTCTGATGCATCTCTGTTTATTTACTCTCGCGACGGCAATCACATATTTCTTCTTGTGTACGTCGATGATTTGATCATCACTGGATCTGTGTCGTCTCTCATTTCTCATATTATTAAACCGCTTGGCTCTGCATTCTCGGTAAAGGATCTTGGTCCCCTTACCTATTTTTTAGGTATTGAAGTCAAGCGAAGACCTGGGGAGATATATCTAAGTCAATGTTGTTACATTACTGACATTCTTCACAAAGCTCAAATGGACAGTGCCAAACCCACAACATCCCCCATGGTGGTCACTAAATTCGTTACAGCCACTGAGGTTTATTTTGGGATCCCACGATATATCGAAGTATAATAGGTGCATTACAATATGTTACTCTCACACGTCCAGAAATTGCATTTGCTGTAAATCACGCTTGCCAATTCATGCACTCTCCAAAGACTATTCATTGGATGATGGTCAAAAGAATACTTCGGTATGTAAAAGGAACCAGTCATTATGCCCTTCGCTTGACTCGATCATCATCTTTGCAGTCGAGTATTTTTGCTGATGCAAACTGGGCTGGCAGTCCAGAAGATCGAAAATCGACCGGAGGTTTTGTTGCTCTTCTAGGCAATAATGTTGTCTCATGGGCTTCTCGAAAACAAAGAACAGTTGCTCGGTCTAGCACTGAAGCTGAGTACAAGTCTCTAGCCTGTGCTACTGCAGAAATACTATGGTTAAAATCTCTCCTGAAAGAGCTACGGTTTCCATTATCAGATGCACCAACTTTATAGTGTGATAATATAGGAGCTCTATACTTAGCCTCAAACCCCGTGTTTCATGCTCGCACCAAACATGTTGAAATTGATTTTCATTTCATTAGAGATCATGTCAACAAAGGAGAGATCCAAGTAAATTTCATTCGTACTAAAGAGCAATTAGCGGATGGAATGACGAAAGCTCTAGGAGGAACAGTGTTCAGAGATTTTAGAAACAACCTCAACGTCGTGGAGCCGCCGTTCAGTTTGCAGGTGACTGTTAAGGAAAGAATTTGAATTAGGAAAGAGCTTGAATTACAAAACCATCTCTACAAGAAATAAAATCGTATCAATCACAATCAATTTGTGATCTGATTCTACGATTTTATTTCTTGCCTTATTTGTTGTAACGCTATTCCTCTTGTACTCTATAAATACATTGTATGATCAATAACAAATACATAAGTGATTCATTTTCTGAATCTTTCTCTCTTTTCACTAGTTTAACAAGACTGGAATTCCGTGGCAAAGAGTGAGTGAGGAATTTCAGCTTTGGAGGCAAACGAGCTTCAGGGATAAATGGTTTTCAAAATGTTGGCTCATATCCTTTCTTGTAGTGTGTTGGCGACTGTGGTGGGGGAGAAGCAAAGCTATCCATGGTGTTGAAGCCTGGTCGATGTCAAAGATCATGGAAAGAAGTGTGTAGAAATCTTGCCAAGAAGCTTATCTGGCCATCGACTGGCGAACCACGTAAAAAAACCTTGTGTCTTCTTCTTCCTCATCCTCGTTTCTTCTGCTGGTGTGGTGAGTGAGAAAGACAAGACTTGTTCCTAACTTGTTACAAGTTGAGAGAACTTGTCTAAGTATCCGCTCGTCAAGTATCCGTTGGAGTTTAGCTGATGCCCGTTGAAGATTATGTGCTCAAAGAAGAAAGAGGTGTGTTTCCAAAATACCATTCCATATTTCCATACTCTATGTGCAGTATCCTCCTCAACTCAAAGAAAGACTATATCATTGTAAAATTTAGATGTTGATTTATTTTGCAAAGTATATATTTTCTTGTATGCTTTTTTCAAAGACAATATAGAAAGAATCACTCGCTTTCTCGCCTATCCCCCATCTCCATGTCACTCTGATTTTCTTGGCTCTCGCTACAAGATTGCTAATATTTAATAACGCAGGGGGAGAGGGACGAATGAAACACCATAGATTGTGTCCATGGCATTTCGTTATTATGCCATAAAATAGGAATAGCGTCATGGCATTCATTGGTGGTTTTTGTGGCATTTGTTACGCCCCACAAAATATGTTCAGTGGCACATTTTGAAGGTTTTGACAAGCCATCAAACATAAAGAATGGCGAGAAGTAATCGATGTTGAAGTACATGCTCTACAAGAAAACAAGACTTGGATTTTGATAGATCTTCTTGATGGAACCAAGTCAACGGTATACAAAATATAAGTACAGGTTAAACGGATCCATAGAACGTTACAAGGCCAGACTATTTGCTAAGGGTTATTCTCAATAGTAAGGTCTCAGACAGCAAGTTTGTACTAGTCCCAAAAATAGTAACTGTTCGAACTCTGTTGACACTTGCCACTAATTATGACTACATTTTGTGCCAAAGATGTAAAAAATGCTTTTCTCCATGGCGATTTACAAGAAGTATATATGAGCCTGGGCACCAAGCCAGGCCGCTAGCAAGTACCCGGTATCTGGCCCGACTCGGGCCCAGGCCCAGAAAAAAGGGCACCGGCTCGATAAGTTCGGGTGGGCGAGATAATATTTTTTTACTATACATGTTATTAATGATGATTTTATATATATATATATACTTAATCTGGCCGAACTTGGGTTTTAAAGTGTCAGGCTGGGCCCCGTCTCCTTGTTGGGCCGAAACGTCCTTAAGTATAAATGCAAGTTCCACCAAACTATACCAAACATGGGAAGAAACAAGTATGCAAACTCTTTAAGTCACATTACTGCTTCAAACAGTCTCCATGAAATTGGCTCCACAAACTATCAACAACTCTTGAAGAGTTTGGGTTGGCTCAGCTTAAGGCGGATCATTCCCTATTCAAGTATAGACAAGGTAATACATTCATTGTTATTAGTTGCAGGAAATGCAGAAGCTTATAATATTACAAAATTCAAGTCATTTCTTTGCAAAAAAAATTCACATGAAAGACTTGGGGAAGCCTATGTATTTTTTGGGTATGGAAATTACTCACTCGTGAAAGGGAATTTATCTGTCGCAACAGAAACATGCATTGGATATTATTCAAGAAGCAGGCTTCTCAGAGCCAAACCGGTGGAGTTCTCAATGGGACAAAGACATGGACTTGACATTGATCAAGGAGAACTCGTCAAAGACCCTACTCACTATCATCGACTAGTAGGAAGATTGATTTATCTCAGCATTACACGTTTGGATATACAATTCACAGTACATGTTCTAAGCCGATCTATGTGACAACCTCATCTGCCACATCTTCAAGCGGCATCTCAAATTGAACCTGAGACAAGGCATCATGATAAGCAAACAAAACAATATGCACATAAGTGCATTCTGTGATTCAAAGTGGGCAGCGTGTCAAAAGACTCGAGATTGATTACTTACTATTGTGTATATCTTGGGTCAGTTCTGATCTCTTGGAAGACAAAGAAACAACAAACCATGTCCCGCTTATCTGCCGAAGTAGAATATATATGAATGGCTAACGTGGTGTGTAGGATTACTTGGTTGTTACATGATTTAGAGGTCAACGAAACACAGTTAATCACCATATTCTATGATAACCGGGCTGCATTGCATTTTGCAGCAAACCCTGTCTTTCACAAATGACCAAAACACATTGAGCTAGATTGTCACGTCGTTCTCAAAAAACTACTTTAAGGAGTAACACAAACATGTAACATTCACAGTAAGGATCAAGTGACCGATCTATTCACTAAGGTGATTGGATAAGAAGTGTTCCATCATTTACTAGAAAAACTGGGTGTTACTAATCTCCACTCTTGTTTGAGGGCGAGTGTCACTAGTTGAGAGAAATTGTCGAGTATCCGCTCGTCAAATATCCATTGGAGTTGAGATGATGCATGTTGAACATTATGTGTTATAAAGAAAACATGTTAAATACACGAAAATTTAGTCAGCCATATAAAACGGCAATAAGTCGCGTCTTTTTAAAAAAACACTAGAAAAATAAAAAAACATGAAAAAATGCATATTATATGTGTTTTTTTGCGTTTTTTCATATTATTATTATTTTTTTATAATTTTTTGAATTTATTAAATGTTTTAAACTTTTTAAAATTTTGCCAAGATTTTTTTGAGATATACAACTTTACCATATTATATCCGAGAAATTCCTTGCCCTGACAATGGTTTAAAAAAGCAAGACGTGAGTGCTCAAACAAGCAAGAAGTGTTTCCAAAATACCATTCCATATTTCCATGTTCTAAAAAGGACGGTATCATATGTGAACATCGCAAAATTTAGACGTTGATTTCTTTTTCAAAGTATATATTTTCTTGTATGCTTTTTTCAAAGATAATATAGAAGATCACTCGCTGTCTCGCCTATCTTCATCGTCACTCTGATTTTCTTAGCTCAGTTTTATCATAACTCTAGCAACATTCTTGATAATAAAAGGGACCTCATCCAAGTGAGGTCAAGAAATAATGGTTGGAGAGGAAGGCTAACATGTATTCTATCTGGTAGGCAAGGATGGCCAGTTAGATGAAGTCCCTTGTGTCTTCAGCGATAGAATAGTAGTCTAAGATGATAGAGTTTCTGAGTCCATGGGCAGAGGGATGCCATCGTGCATAAAGCAGGACAAGAAGTTTGAAGTTGGCTAATTCAGGTTGATGTTCTTTGGTACTGCGCTTTTTTTGTCTGGTTTATGTGAAGCTGGCTTCTTTTCTATAGTTTCCTTTTGTGCTGTTTTGGAGTAACAGGGTGATGTTACTGTTTTCCCATTATGTGTTTATGCTTAGCGTCCTTGTACCTATTTGCTGTATATATATTTCCCTGATAAATCCCCACAATTTTCTGTGAAATTATGGGTCAAGACCAAGATAGATTCTCTCCGAGCTGGTTATATAGGTCGCACCCATGTATGAAATTTCATTCGCTATTTTAAATAAGGACAAAAATGCTCATGATTAATACAAAAAAAAAACTTTTGTAAGGAATAAAAAAACAAAAAAAAAAAAGATTTGAGGATACGATAAAGGTAAATTTGTCAATTTGTATCTACATATTATGACCAATATACTCCTTTAATCAGTAAAAAAGTGTTTTCCATTTTTATCTTGTTCATAGTGTTATCTCATTATCTCATAACTATTTTACAATCAGATAAATATTATCTCATACTTGCTTTTAGCGTTATCTCTTACATCCGCCCGTTTTCAATGTCTTTGTAAATATTTTATTATCTCATAAACATTCTCTCATACTTATGTTTATTGTTATCTCATACATCTGCCCTTTATCTTATTATCTCATAAATCTTTTGGTATCTCGTAAACATTTTCTCATACATCTGTTCATCCGTTATTTCATTATCTCATAAATCTTTTGTTATCCCATTAACATTATCTTATAATTATTTGTTATTTCATATCTATTTGTTATCTCACACACATGCATATGTAATGTTTGGGCATAGAACTAAATGTGTACATTAGTAGTAGGGTCTACATCCGGCGTACGTTTGCTACATACACAAGGCGGTGTACAGAACTCGATCTCGATTCATTCATGGACGTGACGATTACTATTTCCAATGATTGTGTATGTGAAACATATTTGTGTCATGGTGAAAGATGTGAAATATATGCATGATTAACATTGAGGAAAACAAAGCAAGGCTAGTTGCGTATAGAGGCATTATATCTACGCCTTTAGATAACATCAAGTGTCTCCATAGCTCATACTGCAAACTCTTGCTTCCCAATGTGAAGCTTATTTCCTTCCCTGCAGGCTTGATCTTTGTGAAACTGTGCTGATTTTCTTTCGCTAAGTGCTGGCATGTCTGACTAAAAAAGGCTTTGATTGAGGCTGGGCGTTGGGTTGTGTACCCGATGGGTACCTAGTACTCGGCCCGACTCGCGCATGGGTTCAGGCCCGAAAAAAAGGAACCAGGCCGGCCCAATACGTTATCAGCCGGCTCGAGTGGGCCAAACTGAGCTCGCTTTGGCCCGATAACATTGTTTTAATACATATTTTATTAATTTTTATATATAATTATAATATTTTATTATGATTAATTATATTTATATATTATTTTATATTAAAAATATATATTTTTTAATTTAATCGGGCCGGGCTCGAACCTAGGTTTCGCGTGTTAAGCTAGCCCGAACCCAACTCCCTATCAAGCTGGGCCGGCCCAATGCCTAGGCTTAGCTTTGATGACTCAAGGCTCATATTAGGGAAAAGAGAGAAGGGGAAGAGGGGGCTGCCCTCCCTCCAATCATCCAATTTGCTCCATATGACAGCCATGGTTCTGTCATCAAAGCAATTTCATTACTTTCGTGTAACCATCAGATGGCAGCCCTTCCAGAGGTTCTTCCTTGGACCAATTCACTCTCCATCGATGGACTGAATGCAAAAGCTATAGAACTGGCAGGCGAACGTGTTTGTAGTGTTTGTATTATGCTTTTCCATTGGTATCTCTACCAGTAACACCATTTTTCCATCTAGCTTTCTAGAGATGTCAATATATCTTATTTAAATCCAACTGTTTGGAAAAAATTATATATGAAAAAAAAAATCAGATTGGATTCAGATATAAGAAATGCATCCAATCAGATTTGGATTTCTTACTGATTTAGTTTTAAATAAATATCATATATCCAAAACCCTTACTTTTCAAATTTGTAAGATTTGGTTCAAAATTCGGAATTAATTCAAATTTGAATGTAAAAATGATCAGATTTGATTGTGAAATCAAATTTCAAATTTGGATATGATTTTTCTACATACATATTTGAATTTGAATTTGAATCCAAACATGTGAATGTTCATAAAAGCGGATACAGTTAACAATATATGTGATTCAAATCCGATCTGTTGGCATCTCTGCGCACAAGCGATCTTAGAGGTCATTTGATGGTCACAGCAGATTTGATGGATCAAAACTCACTTTTTTCTGTTTTCAGTGTTTTCTGCTATATCTATGTAAACCGGATGATTGATCTTGGGTTTTCGTTGGATTCTTGACGATTTTATATGTCTTCCCTAGTTTGGAAGGTCTTCTCGAATTCTCAACATTCAATTGAAAGAAAAACCAACCGAAATAATCGATTTTTGGCTAGAAAAAGAACCTAAACCCCCTGAAATCGCCAGCGGCGGCTTCGGTCTTAGAGAAACTTTGGGCATAAGTGCCATTAGATCTATGAACTTCTCTTGAAAAATCTGCAGAAAATGCAGGCAAAGGTCATCGATTGAGCAGTAGAAGTTCGCTTTATGATCAGCTGCTGCTATGAATTTGCTGCAGGATTCTGCTCCACCGGACTTGGTTCATGCATTCTACCATGGTAAATTGAAAGTGCCTCTTTGATGATAACATTTCTATCTCTTTTCCATTTTTCTTGTCCTTCCACATCTAGACATTATAAATTGGCACAATTCTCTGATTATTTCAGAACTTAACTGTCCTACAATCTTTGATTTCCATCTCACAAAATTTCTCAATCCAACTCCAGTAATGCTGCTTACCAACCACATCCAATGACCATGATGAGCAACATCAACACCAGGCCGAACCCGAACCACAACCAGATTCTGAATGAGAGATACATGCAGATGATGTACAGCAGGTCTCCTCTCACCCCACTTGCTGCCACTTCCGACTACAACTACCAGGCCCAGCCACAATTACAGACAGCAAGAGTGTGCTAACTATTTGTTCAGTGATGATAAGATCAGCAGTTGTGCCATCATGTGAGGGGGAAGAAAAAAAAAACAAAGAAACAAACATGGTGTTTTTGTCCACCGTGTTTAGAATATAGGAGATAAGGTCTTATTAAGCGTTTCCCTTTCCTTTTTTTTTTTTTATTTCAGTCCTTTGTTGAGTAATCTATGGTGTTCTCATTGCTTCCATCTTCTTCTGCAGAAGATGAAATATCAGCAACAAAATCTCCATGTGATGTCCACGTTGAAAAACAAAAAGCACTTGTGGATATGGTTCTGGCCAAATGTGTTGGAACAATACAGTTGGCAGGCGTTTTGAAAAATGTAGTAATAGTACCCTATGCTAGATGTTGCTGTAACAATGATGTATCATGGACTGAGCTCTATAATATAGACTTCTTTCTGCTTGTTTTGTTTATCAAACGCGGGATTTGCTTACGCAGTGGTTCGGTGTAAATTCACCTACGTCCACGAGAGGGGTCCTTCCACTGTGTGTGGTGGAGAGGTTTTTCCACTATTTATAATGATTACACCTTAGGCTTCTCCTTGATTTTAGGAGAGATTACATCCTTATCATAATTGTTCTTATGAGTTGTACAAGAATCTTTAATATGATTGTCGGTTTTAGATTGACTTGCTTTGTTAGGCTGTTGCATCTTTGGATCGCCATCTTCCTTAGTAACGATGACTGATTTGCCTTTGCCATTATCTATTTTACTAACCGACGTACTCTTCCTTGGATGAATCTTCCCTAAACCATCATGAATATCCACAACTATCTTGCCTTTATTATCTCTTGCATTAATATCTAATGCAATCCGGCTGATTTAGCCTTTGTTGTAACCGACCCAATCTGCGTTCTTGCCACTTGGTGATTATCCTTATCCGTTTCACTTGCCAATTGGTGATTATCCTCATCCGTTTCATCCCCCCTCAAACTGGGCGGGGCTTTAGTGAGGCCCAGTTTGGCGCGAAGTGTATTGAAAGAATGGCTTGACAGTGCCTTGGTAAATATATCAGCTAGTTGTTGAGAGGAAGGCAGAAAATGCGTAGTAAGCTGACCAAGCGCGACCTTTTCACGAAGGAAGTGATAATCTAATTCGACATGTTTCATGCGAGAGTGGAAAACTGGCTTAATAGAAACAGTGCAGACATATTATCACAATATAAGGTAGGTGCAGAGGCCAAGTATATTCCAAGATCTTTCAAAATATATGTAATCCACGTAAGTTCAGCGGCTGCAGATGCCATAGATCAATACTCAGCTTCAGTCGTAGATCGAGCAACAGTAGGCTGTTTCTTAGCAGTCCAAGAGATGCAATTTGTTCCGATGAAAGTGCAATAACCGGTAGTAGAGCGTCGAGTGTCTAGACATCCTGCGCAGTTAGAATCAAAGAAAGCATGAAGCCGAAAATCCTTCTGAGGAGAAAGAATATAGCCATCAGAAATGGTGTCATGAATGTAGCGAAGTATACGCTTCACAAGTTGGAAATGACTATTCTTTGGTGTCTGCATATACTGGCTGACATAATTAACACTGAATGATATGTCAGGTCGAGTGAACGTCAAGTATTGTAATCCTCCAACTAGACTCCGAAATAAAGTTGGATCTTGAAAGAGTTTATCATCACTAGGAGGTTGATAGTGTTGAATCAAAGGAGTGATGACATGTTTGCAGCCGAGTAGTTTCGCACGTTCTAGTAGACTAAAGGCATATCGCTTTTGATTTAAGAAGAGTTCAGAACGGGTTTCAACAACTTCTATACCCAAAAAATGATGAAGGTATCCAAGATCTTTCATGGCAAATTCAGTACTAAGCTCATTGACAAACTGTTGAAGAAGGATGTTGTTGCTCCCTGTTAATATGATGTCATCAAGATATAGGAAGAGAAAAATAGTACCTTGGGCTTCTCGATAGACGAAGAGAGAGGAATCAGAGATGCTTGTATAAAACCCTTTTGTCAATAAGAATGAACCAAAGCGATCATACCAAGCTCGAGAAGTTTGGCGAAGTCCATAAAGTGCTCGATGAAGGCGACAGACATGTGTTGGTTTGGACTTATCAACGAACCCTGGAGGTTGTTCAATAAAAACCGTTTGATCTAAGTTGCCATGGAGGAATGCATTTTTGACGTCTAGTTGCCTGATGTCCCAATTGTTGGTTAATGCAATGGTGAGGACGATGCGAATCGTAGCCGGTTTGATAACAGGAGATAATGTTTCCATAAAGTCAATGCTGGGAATTTGATTGAACCCACGAGCGACGAGTCTGGCCTTCAAGCGTTCCAAAGTACCATTGCTTTTCAATTTTGTTTTAAAAACCCAGCGTGTACTTACCACATTCATGTTTGGCTACCGAGGAACAAGAGTCCAAGTCTTACAGTGGTGGAGGGCATTTAGTTCTTCTTTCATTGCTGCCACCCAACCATCATGCATTAAGGCATCTTTCACCGTTTTGGGTTCTAGTGGAATACTCATAGTGAGAAAATATCGAGGATTGGGCTTGGTAACACCAGCCTTTGCTCGAGTAACCATGGCATGAGAATTTGATGAAGTATGAATGGACTCGTCATGTGCTTCTCCTGTTGTATCAGCATTCGTTGGAGATAACTCAGCTGGTGTGAGAATTTGACTTTCTTGATACGAGGGCTCATCACACGAAGACATCAATTCTCCTGCAGTTGGTTGATGCATGGGGGATGTATGAACGTCCGAGACAGCCAAACTAGTTGTTGATGCCTCTTGAGTTGGAATCTCTTCATGATGCATACGAGCAGAGGTATCATAAGAGTCAACGTGTTGCGTACCAGGCAAGTTAGTAACATCATGAGGAGGCTCTGTCCAATCATTGAAGGTGGTAGGATGCAATTGCTGTTCAACCTTTGAGAATAATATTCCAGGCTTGTGATAAGGAAAATAAGCTTCATCCTAAGTCACAGTGGTACGCCAATTTAGTGGCGTACCACGTACCGCCGTACCGGTACGCTGGTACGGTTGGGTACGTTTGGATCTGGATCTGGGTTGGATCCAGATCCAAACTACATTATAACTTAAAAAAATTATTTATCTTTATTTTTTTTGTTTTTTGTTTTACTTTAACATAAGAAGTTTCATTAACAAAATGAAAAAATGATAATTTATTCATTATGAGCCTTTTTTATTGACATTTTTGTTATAATTTGTGGTTTAATTATATAAAATAATTATTTTTTATATATAATAGTCGCCGTACCCGTACCATGATTTTAAAAAATGCCGTACCCGTACCCCCGTACCCGTACCCGTACCCATACCCGAACCCGTACCCGTACCATTGTGACATAGGCTTCATCAAATACTAGATGTCGTGAAATATATACTCGACCAGTGGGAGGATATAAACATCGATAGCCTTTTATGGATAGAACTATACCCCAAAAAGACACATGGTAATGATCTTGGCTCAAATTTATGTTTGCCATAATCTCTTAAGTAAGGAAAACAACGACTCCCAAATATACGAAGACAAGAATAATCTGGTTTCTTCCCAAACACACACTCAAAAAGTGATTTCATATGCAAGGTGGGAGTAGGAAGCCGATTGATCAACCACGCAGCCGTTAGGAAGGCATCGACCCAATATTTCATGGGTAGGTGAGAGTGAAACATCATGGTGAGGCCTAATTCAACGATGGACCGGTGACGCCGTTCAACCAACCCATTTTGTGGTGGCGTTTTGGGGCATGACTTAATATGTTGAATGCCATTATTTTGCAAATAAATTTCTAAGATACGACTATTAAATTCACCCCCTTCACCAGTCTGAAAAATTTTTAACTTTGTCCCAAATTGTCGTTCAACTAATTTATGGAAATCCATAAATACTTGACAAAGTTCAGATTTGTGCCGGAGAGGATATAACCAAACAAATCTTGTAGCCTCATCAACAAATATAGCATAAAATTGAAATTTTTGTGAAGACATGATAGGGGCTGGTCACCATAAATCACAATGAACACGTTCAAGAAAGATTTGAGAATGATCTTCTACTGTAAGAAATGACAACCGACACATCTTGGCGATTTGACAACTAGAACAAATTGCCATTCTTGATTGAGGTTCACTCACCTCAATGTTATTTTTGCTAACAAGAAAATCAACTATCTGACGATGAGGATGGCCCAAACGCTGATGCCATGTCTCTTTATTTGCTGATTGAAATCTACTGGAAAAGAAAGCTGCATGTTGTTGATCCTTGGGTGTCTCTTGGAACACATAAAGATCTCCAGCTCTACTGCCCGATGCTATCAGTCGGTTGTTCCTCTTGTCCTTAACAAAAACCCATCAGCAGAGAATTAAAAAACATATGGATATTCAGATGTTAACTGACCGACTGAGACTAAATTCTTCTTAATTTGAGGCACAACTAACACGTTGTTGAGAACAAGATGTTTTTTCCCGTTTTGAATATCAGTGTTTCTAATATGAGTAACATTCAACTTTTCACCATTTCCTACCATAATTTGATCATTACCATGATACCGAGTAAAGTTTGTAAGGTTACCTGATTAGATGTTATATGCGTGGATGCGCCTGTATCGGGAAACCACTTGTTATCTTGACCGTCGGCTACCTTCATTGCTGCCAACGCGTGTTGAACTTTTTGCGCTTGAAAGACGTGATTGAATCGGTGCCAGCAAGTAGCAGCATTATGATTCAATTTGTGGCAGATTTGGCAACGAACACCTTTGTCTTTGCTTTGGTTCTCTCCTTGCCCTCCATTTCTATTTTGGTTTGACTGAAATCGTCCACCACCGTGGACTGCATGTCGTCCACCTTGGGCTGCCTGTATGAACTCTCGCCCTTTTGAGTTGAAAAACTGATTCTTGTTTGTTCTAAACTTGGAGTTTGAATACTTTTTACTGTAAAACGCAACCTGCTGACTGGTTTCTTCATGATACATGCTTCGCATAGTTTCATGACTTTGAAGTAAAGCCACTACGTCCATGTAAGATGGGGTTGGGGGTTTCATCATAGTGGTGGTAAAGGACTCATATTCCTGTCCCAATCCACTGAGAAGCCAAAATACTTTGGAATGGTCCTCTATAGGCTTGCCTATGGCTGCAAGCTCGTCACAAATTTTCTTTAACCCACAGATGTAAACAACAATAGATAAGCTTTCTTTCTTATAGGTATGAAGTTTTTGCATAAACAAGTGTTCCCTCTCTTGACATTTATGAGAAAAATGTGTCATGAAAGTGTTCAATACCTCTTTAGACGTCTGAAGGCAAATAATCGTGCCCATGACCTCTTCTGCGAGAGTGCCGGTGATCCATCCACGCAATAGTCGATCTGATTTTCGCCATGCTTGATAGATTGGATTCACTCGTTCCTCCACTGTACCATCTTCCTTGGTACGCTTGATTGTGGGTTCAGGTGCAGCCGTCTCTCCTTCAATAAACTCAGTCATACCTTGGCTTTTAATAAGTCCAAGCAGCTGAGTTTTCCATATCAAAAAATTGGTTTGGTTCAACTTAATGGTCACAAATTTTGCGATGTTTAAGTTGTAAGGGTATGGGTAAGGAGAGGTCACGATAGAAGCCATTGAGAAAATACAAGAACTTGAAGAGACTCACAGCCCAAGACCCTATTGCTCTGATACCATGTGAGAAAGAAGGATTAAGGAAGAGGAAGAAGAAGATTTTACGTGGTTCGGTGTAAATTCACCTACGTCCACGAGAGGGGTCCTTCCACCGTGTTAATGCTTACACCTTAGGCTTCTCCTTGATTTTAGGAGAGATTACATCCTTATCATAATTGCTCTTATGAGTTGTACAAGAATCTTTAATATGATTGTCGGTTTTATTTTCAAAAGTTCAACAACTAAAATTATATTATCAAAATGAGTAGGTCCAAATCCAAAATTACTTTCAACTAAATATTTACATTTTCAAAGTAAGCTGGACGCATATCCAAACTTATTCACAATTACTAAATATATGTTCATAACGCAAATGGGATCTAGATCTATCCAAAGTCCAGTTGAACACAAGACATATCTTTACTATTTAGAATTTTTCTCATATAAACATGAGAAAAGTGACATTCAGCAGTTTAAATGAAAAAAAAGTTAGTCAGAAGCTCTCTCTTGAACTAAGATAAATTCTTGTAATAAAGAGTCTGATCTTCTAAATTTAAAAGGGAAAGTATTTTCTGATTTTTGTAGAAACCAGTATTAGAAAACCCTTTAAGAATTTTCTAAAACCTAAGAATAGGGCACATAGCATTTTCCATAGATTTAAGCCCCATTTCCGAAATTAATTGAGATATAACTACTAAAAATTGCAAAATGAGGGTTTCGAACTCTCGAAACCTCTTTCTGAAAAGAAAACCTCACAAAGACGAGGCGGATAGAAGGTTTGTGATTATAACAACGTTTTGAAAATAAACATAAAAGTATAAGGCGCATTTGAAACTTTCAAAAGCGTTGAGTATGTCCCTCACACCCGTTATATGTCTTTCTTTCTTTGTTGTCTCTGGTCTTATCAACTTTCACCCCGACCATAGTGGCGGAGCTAAAAACTTTTGACTATGGGGCACTAGCTGCCGGCTGCTGTCCTTGGGCTTTGGGCTTTTGGCCGGTGGCCCTTGCAGCTCTTCGCCATTTTACCGCTTCGGCGCTTCGCCACTTCGGTCTTCCCCTTTTTGAGTTTTGGAGAATTTGGGTGACTGTTTTAAGTTTTTTGGTGGAGCTGAATCACTGATTGTTATTGGGACCCCATCTATTTCTGGCATGGGCAACCCAGCATCAACAGAGGCGTGAAGCTTCTTTCCACATGGAGTCTTGGGCTGGCGTGGGCGCCTACCAATGCTTCCCATGACCATATCAACAACTATCTTGCCTTTATTATCTCTTGCATTAATATCCAATGCAATCCGTGGCCTGGCTGATTTAGCCTTTGTTGTAACCGACGCAATCTGCGTTCTTGCCAATCTTGCCAATTGGTGATTATCCTCTTCTGTTTCACTTGCCAATTGGTGATTATCCTCATCCGTTTCATCCCCCCTCAAACTGGGCGGGGCTTTAGTGAGGCCCAGTTTGGCGCGAAGTGTATTGAAAGAATGGCTTGAAAGTGCCTTGGTAAATATATCAGCTAGTTGTTGGGAGGAAGGCACAAAATGCGATCCGTGGCCTGACTGATTTAGCCTTTGTTATCCTCATCCGTTTCAGCAGCCGCCCAAGGAATTGCTACTTGTTTTGTTTATCGAAAATGAGAGAGAGAGAGAGAGAGAGAGAGAGAGAGAGAAGGGTTTGGCATGCAGCCGCCAAGGAATTAATGTCGTTTAAAACTGATCACACTGCATATTGAACAAAACATAAATAAATATCAAATATGACGGATAGAACATACAATAGAAGATACAAACATCAGACAAAATAGACAAATCAGACAGAATAAAACAAACACCGGACAAGACAGACAGAGCTGACAAAACAAACATATGTGAAACAAACGTGATGAACATAGTGTTCTGTTCCTAAAATCATCAAACGATGGACAAGGAATATCATTGTCTATGAGGACAGGATAGTAGTAAGATGGACATGACGTCCTGTCTGTCATGTCCTAATGGATAGCAATCAAACGACCTCTAAGGAACAGATTTGAGGTAAGCTATCTACCCTATGCATATGTGTTATCACCTCAAATTTTTCAAAAATGGGGCTATTAAAATTTTGGGTCTATTATTTTTAATATGAATTTTAAATCCAAGTTTAGATCCAAATCTAGCATTTCAAACTCAAAATCCAATTATCAAATCCGAATTAGATCCAAAATCAAAGTTTAGATCCAAATTGGGAATTCCAAAGCTCTACCCTCTTGAATTCGAATTTTGAATTTTGGCTCTATAACTCTTCCCATTTGAATTCAAATCTTGAATTCGAATTTCGAAATTTGGCTACAAAGCTCTTATCTCTTTAATTCAAATTTTGAATTCGAATTTTAAATTTTGGCTCCAAAGCTCTTCCCTCTTTAATTCAAATCTTGAATTCGAATTTTAAATTTTGGCTCCAAAATCTCTATAAATACCCCATAATCTTCTCTCTTGAGGGGTGCCAACTATGGAGGAACCTCTTGTGCTTCCTCATTTTCATTTGCTCTCTCTTTTCCATTTCTCTCTTCTTCTCCAACTTGGAGCAATTTTCATCAAGCAACAACTCTTGAAGGGAGCATCAAAGATCTCTTGGAGGCTTCATCTTCTACATCTTGGGAGCTTCATTCAAGGCAAATCCAAGATCATTCAAGAGAGGGCTCATTTCTAATATCAATCACATTCGAGGTATGCAATCTTCCGCTATTTCTATTTTCATTTTCTATTCTCTCCATGGCTCATTTTAATTATTATTCATATCCGAGATATGAAAATCTCTATTTTCATTTCCTCATTTTCTCTCTTCTTCCTCTCCCCATGGCCATATGAGATAGCCCTCAATCTCTATTTTTAGAGTCAAGAGGCTATGCTCGAGTGCACCGGGAGCATAAGAAGATGAGATGATCTTTCATTTTCATCATGCAATCTTTTCTTTTTCATATCTTCATTTTCCTCTTGCCATCTTCTCATGGCCGTGCAAGATAGCTCAAATGATCCGGGATCAAGAGCTACTCTTGAGTGCACCAGGAGTATGAGCAAGATAGAACAAAATCTATTTCTTCATTTATCTCCAAAAATATATTTGCTATATTCATCATTCATGTTTAAAATGATGTTCATGCATGATATTCTAATCTTCCATTTATATGACCCAATGCACGAAGAGAGTGAGTGTTTGGGGTTGGGATTTCTTCTTGTAATTTTTGAGGTTGGGGCTTGTCCAACCCGGGAAGACCCTTACGAATATGTACATGTTAATATGCATTTGCAAGACATTTTGCGCTAGTCTCTTTCCTAATCGCCCCATTAGGAACCCTAATGAGTGCCTCGTTATATTGCTTGATTTTCTTCCATACCCAACGGTGGAAGAAATATATCTCTTGTGGCAAACCAAAATCATGACATTCTATGTTTTTATATAAATCATATTTTCCAAAACATTTTTAAAAGAAACCTTCTAAGATGGCCTTAGAGACTTAACTTAGGTTCTTGCATGAGCCCAAGTTCCCCTCCGACCTACATCAAAAATTGAAGTCGGCTATTTTTAATTCATTTCTTGATTTTCGTATTCATGAAGACATATGTATATATACATGTTATATACGTTTGTGTGGACATGAATATCTTTCTTTGTCATTCACTTTTTATGATTTAACATGTCATTTTACAAACTCTCATATATGTATATATGAATATATATACATGTATTCCATTTTAAATCTCTCTCTTTTTTAAAATGATTTCTCTTCTCTATTTGATTGAAACCACATTTTCACAAGATTTCATATATGTATATGTATATGTATATATATATATATATATATATATATATATATATATATATATATATATATATATATATATATATATATATATATATATATATATATATATATATATATATATATATATATATATATATATATATATATATATATATATATATATATATATATATATATATATATATATATATATATATATATATATATATAT
>JAANDH010000208.1:310692-352066 GCA_011799765.1 Nymphaea thermarum | reverse complement strand
TTGGCCGTGAAGCAGGAGGATGGCCGAACCATCGGTCTCTTAATGCAAAATAGAAAGAATCACGTCAATGAGTGCTGATATTCACTCTCCATGAACAAAAGAGGAGCAGAAGAAGATGCAGAAGCTCATTAGATTTCCTTCCTTTCATAAATTTTCCTCAACGAACTTCACTAATACCCGAGAGTCGAGGGAGAGAAAACGAGAGAGAGAGAGAGCGATGTACCTGCGGTATGTTCTCCCGATTATCTTTCATCTCTCTGGGCAGAAAACCTGCTGGAAAATGGGATCAAATGACGTTGGTTGTCATTTAGAAGCAATAACACAAGGAGATAGAGAGAGAGAGACCTTGAGCAGTATGAGAGATGGGTGTCTGGACCATGCTCGACGCCGGGGACAGGAAGATCATGGCAGCCCACATCGCCGTGAAGGAGACGGAAAACCATACCGGAAAGACGATTCTCCTCGCCATCCCTAAACTCTCTCTCTCTCTTCACACAAGCGAAAGGAAACCACCTTATCAAATTTTGCAGAATGCAAAGATATATATATATATATATCTTCTGATGATAAGCTTTTTTTATGAAAAATAAGAGAGAAACTGATTTATTATTGTTATTTTTCTATTAGTTATTAATTTTAGTTCTTATTTACATGTAACGGATTATCATGGATATATAGCTGTCTCCGTGATGACATGCAGCAAATGGCTGCACGCTCTCTACGTCCCCCGCAGGACCGTAGCGGCCCATAAACGTACTTCCCCAAACTACCCCTCCAACGACTCGGAAGGGGCGAGCAGGCATCGAGCGTTCAACACGAGCTCTTTAGGGGTAGTTTAGTCCTTGGACGAAGGCACGTGCGTGATACGAGTACGACTGGGCAAGGGGCTGGTTCGCACGCGCGAGATTTTCCGCCACGCCAAAGGGATTCTGGTGGTGGGGTGTGGTGGCACGGCCTCGCATCCAATTACCATATTAACCTTTCGACCTATCGACCATCCAGCCTTTTGTCTTTGCAACGTAGTCTTGATCTTTGGGATCGTTTGGTCATTTTACCTGTCCTTTCTTTTAGCTTAAGGCAACACGAAAGGTCGGTTTTGTAAATGCAACATAATGAAGGGCAGAGGGAGTGATCCTTCGAATTTGATCCCATATCACACTTTTTACTAAGCCAATCTGCCGGCGCCTTCCGAAGAAGTCTTAGTTTTAAATAAGCAAAACAGTTAAAACAAAACATGGTAATTAGTTTTTTTAAAAAGAAATCCAAACATATATATATATATATATTATGATGACTTTGGACCCTGCTAACTATCCACAGACACTCAACCATTTAACAAAGGTTGTTCATATATAATATTAGATGGTTGATAAAGACATATGAAGATAAATGTGAAAATTAACATTAAATAATAAAAATGTCCATCACATTTTTTCCTTATTTTTCTCTTAACCACCCATAATATATTAATCGACTCTCGCTAGATGGTAAACTAGTGTCGCCATTCAATTATATAATATATATATATATATATATATTATAGGTATCTAGACACTTATATATTAAATGGTAAGGAATAATCTTAGCATTGACATTTTTCAGAACAATGGTTGAGAAGGAAACACAAAAAGAATAGATGGAGCATTTTTATCGTTTACTATTAATTTATATTTTTTTCCTTTTGCTCTCTCTCTCTCTCTCTCTATATATATATATATAACAAGTGTTTCACGACTGCTCGCTACACAAGATTTAGCTTGTCATTGGTTGCTAATGAAAGGCTGCTGGGAAAAGGAGTCCCTTCCATTTATTTAAAAACAAATTGTTATGTACATGCAAAACTGATGCAAATGATCAGTCCGATTTTCTGCCAAAACTGGCATACCAGGCCTGGTTGCCCTTACACATGGTTGACTAACCCCAACCCACAAAGCAAACAAGAAAACAAAACCAACCTCACATCTACTGTCCTCCTTTGAGTATTCGCAAAGAAATTCACCAACCTCAAAAGGACCGGAAGCTGCTGTCGTCGAACTATAAGATGACTCTTCCTTTTAGTCTTCGTTTTCTGCCCATGTTATTAGTTGCAACTCCATTCGATCTGTTCTTGTGACGAGCCTGCAACCATTACTGATTACACCTCACTGATTTTAAACTTTTAATCTCCCTCCTCCTCCTCCTCTCTACCACATTGCGCCTACTAATTACTACATACTACTTGAATGATCTCCTTGATATTTTTTATATGCTTTTGGCATAAGATAGCTAAACGCCTCCAGACTTCATATTGGGATTTCTCCTCTTCTGACTTCGTGATTGACAGAAAAAGGACCTGTTGACCTGTTTCAAAACTAAAGCCGCTGATATTGATTCCTACTCCACCATAGTTTCCAAAAAAACTATTGGAAGAATCACATTCCAACACCTTTTTGAGCCACTTGAGCTTCATATATATCGGCTCCGGGGGCGGAGGGAAGCGGGCCTGGCAGGGGATTTGGCCCCCTTCAAATTTTAAAAACTTATTTGTAAATCTAAAAATTGTTAGTTTAATATACATACAAAAATTGAAAATTTATATTTTGGCTATTGTTAAAATTTTGAAACTATAGTTTGGCCCCTGCGACAAAAAAATTCTTGCTCCGCCCTTGATTGGCTCTACTCCAAATTTGGATATCTTCATTGATGCCCTGCAAAAGAGCTCGTCCTACCAAAGCTGCTCGCCACCATTCTCCAGACTTGCTTAGCAAGCTCATAACCAATAAAAACATGATGGTTATCCTCCTTAGCCTTGTGGCAAGCACATGTTGGCAAGTGGGGATTCCAGTCTTTTGGAGACAACCAGAGGTTGGCAATCTTTTATGATTGGCTAAGAAAGATGTCCAACCAGATCTTGCGGGAATAGTTGGTTCCCAAATACTGAGTCTCCATCTCTGAGAGTTCTCCTTCTTCGGGATCGCCTGCCACGAATACATAAATCCTTGCCATGGATTGATTTTCGAGCACATAACACCAACACGAAGGACATGATTGCTTACATGACATAATATAAAATTTAAGCATTTTTCAATTAGGACTATCATCATATATGTGATAATTGAATAATTCAGTTGTGACCTCACACCCTTAGTGAAAGCAATATGAAACAATTGAATCCACAAGTCAATTACAAAAGTCAACCGACTTGCCTAAATCGCTTCAGAGATGGCTAATTTGGATGCCTAAGGCTTTGACTTAATGGCATTAAGAAGTGGCATTTTATGGCTTTCAGTTTGGATTCCGTTTTAGATAAATATGGATTTGAATTAAGATTCTGATTCGGTTTTAACTAAATATTTTATATCCAATATCCATACGCTTTGAGAGTTGGTAATTAACATAACATAATATATAGTTTAGAGTTGCTTGCGTATTTAAAAATCAGATTTGGACGCAGCTGCGTATTTAAAAGTCAGATTTAAATTGGATTTAGATTGTGAATTTGAAAATCAGATTTGAGTATGTATAGACTTTTCTTTTTTTGTTGTTCACATCGGAATTTAAATCCACATATGTGAACATTTCCGATAAATAAGATATGATAAATGGTACATCTCATTGGAATCTGACCCATTGTCATCTATATTTCTGTCTGACTATTTCACCCATTTTAAACTTGTTTTTCACAGATCCACCGGTATTGATAGATGCAGTGTTTAAAAGTATTAGGCCAAATTTTTGCAGGGGACTTAATGGTTTCAGTGTTAGCTTTGAAAATGCTACTCAAACAGTCGGCTTTTATAGGTTTCTATCCTACAAAATTGTGATATTTTCCATCAATACATGATGTTAGATTTAAAATTTCGCTGAAGGTGTGTGTTCCAGGGCGCAGATTGTGACAGGTGGGTGTGCTCCCACCAGGGTAGACTTGGCTTTAAAACAGGGTGAAGACAGAGTGAAGAAAGAGCAGGATCACTTGTATTTGATTTCTTTCTGAAAATGATGGTAAACTTTGCTCTATGTAAAGGTTATTCCAGCAATCAAACACACCCTAAAAACATACACGTCGAGAAGATGGACAACAGGAACCACTATACATAAAGTGAATTATGCCACTTATAGTAGTCCTGCTGTGCCTCTTTTCTTTTGAATCATGGAGGGGCTCACAGATTGTCTCTCCTTTTTTCTTTCAAGTAGAACACACTGGCAAATACACCAACTAACTACTGAAGCTTGATGAACCTGACACATTTTCCATGAGAGTTGAGAGCCGACCGTTGTTTCAGAGGCATATCCCTCGTGAAGAGCACGTTCACATAGCCTTCTTTAATTATGTTAGAGTCATTTCTACTCATGCCCTCCATTTAATATTTACTCTAATCACCTGGAACTCATTCCTGACATGTAGATACATCACTCGATAAAAATGATCACCTGAACATATTGACAACCAGATAGGAGTTTACCTATTCACAGAGAAGTGAGAACTAGATTTAGAAAAAATAAGCAATACAGGAGAATACAAGAGACCAGGATGATCAATTTATTTTGGATCTCTCAGAAGAACAGAACGAACTATTCTTTGGAATCAACATAAATATAGATAAATATGGAAGATAAAATGAAGGTGAGAAAGGACAGCCTTATCAGTAAGGGGAAAACAAATGCAGTATGTGAACCATCCATCCTCAATAGCACCTTCAATGAAGAACTAGCCGTAGGTGATCATGGCTCTGACAATTTGTCAAAAAATGGCGACTCCCACCCTGGAACAGAAGAGTCTATACTGAATTAGAACAGTCTAGTTTTGTACATTCGTTACATCAAAGGGCGACAGAGCAATCTGCATCATCCTTCCACAGAACCATCTAACATCCATCGTGCAAAATTAATGCACCATTACACGGATTGGATGGTTTTACCCTGCTGGCCTTCTGAATCAGTGAACAATAAGATATCCCTGCAACCTATAATCCCCCATGGAAACACCCAACTGCACCGAGGTTCAGACAATTGGTCATCGCGCATGAAGACTGCAATAGTATCTCCTGCAAAAATCAGCTAAGAACATGAATAAGAACTGAATAATATAACAAAGAAGAATTAAACACATAAAAACTCATTTACAAATGTTAACTCACTCTATGCTCCGAAGTATTGAATGAAGTCATCATCAAGTGAAAAATCAAGATCAGCTGCATCAAGTGAACCAGATCCTTCAGCCCCAAAGTCGAATGGGCTATTGAAACCATAATCCAGCGACAGGCCATCAAGGGGAGAATCAAATCGACCTTCAGCAAGTTTATCTGACACATTGTGGAGGGCATCCTTAACCAAATGGTGCATATCCGCATGAACCTCATTTTGACTTCCATCTAGTGTCAAAACATTAACAAAAACTGGAGTCTCGTCATGCATTTCCATAACATCCTGCCTGACCTCACCATTGATTGCAACAATATCAGGATGTTCACAACCATGAGGGTACTCATACCTCCTGGAGGAACCATATGGATCAAATGAACGTTTAGATTGCATGGACCTGTCCTTGTCTCCAGCATATAGCAAGGGATGGCCACCGACAAACATGCTGTGAGCAACTGCTGCATTTTCAGAAGAATACCCAGAACCATTCTGCATCCTTGGTTCTGTGGACAGATGAGGATCTCCCCCTTCCTGGGATCTGGGTGCTAAGTTAGAGCTAACATCATGCTCAGGGACTGCCACATGGAACTCTTCATTCTCAAGACTTGCATGATTCATATCAGGAATAGGGTTTTGTGGTTCCTCTTGGACGTCACCATTCCAAACAACTATCGCTAATTGGTCAGCTGGTGCAGAAGCCTTGCGTGCCCTCTTTCTTCTTGGGCCATCAGAGGAACTCTTGTCAAGAGATTTTTCATTTGCCATTTCCTGCCTGGACTTCTGTTTGTCAATCAAGTTTTCATTTTGGACACAAGTATCGCCATCTGCTTGTGCATTTCTTCCATCATCCTTGGAAGATGCAGAACATGGTCCATCTTCACAGACATCCACATCATAATCACTGTTGCTACACATGGAACCTTCTTGTCTTTCCCTGTTACCACTAGCTGGCGTTCCTGTCAAACCAGAAGCTCCGTTCTCGGCACATAGTGGCTTAGTGAGAAATTCTTCTCTGCTCAAAACTGCCAACCAAATTGCACTCTCTTTTGCAGTCATCTTGTCTTGCAGACATTTTGACTGCCGAACATGCCTTTTGATTTTTGCAATGTCAGGAGACATATGCTTGATCACGGCAGTTAGGACTCCCACTTTCCACACCTTCTTTAGATCATGTGGCTTCTTATATGGTGGTGGTTGATCAACTGGGAGTCCTGACTGTATCCACCAATCTTCGTTTCCAGAAGGCCACCAAGGTGGTGGGATCCCCTTCTCCAATGGAAACTTCCTCTGGGGTGGATCACAATGCTGCATCAGTGATGATAACAGGGAACCCAAGGTCGTATCTTGGAGATCCTGAAGGCTGTGAAAAGCACCCTTACCATCACCATTGTTAGCTGCGCGATTCTCAGCCTCATATTTTGCTATTGCAGCAGGCCCATTTTTGTCAAACTTTACCTTCTCTTTCCACCATGCCCTTATGTTATCAGACGCACCACTGACAGGCTTCCCCTTCTCTGGAATGATTCCATACACAAAGCCTTTAACTTTGCACACTTCCATCAGCTTTAACATATACTTCAGTATACCATCTTGGGCTCGGGACATCTTCTTTCGTGTCGCCTGATCAGAGGTCTGTTTGTACTTGGCCTTTTCAGCCTGAATGACTGCACTTTTCTGCCTATCTTTGATCCTCTTAAGCTTGATTCTGTCCTTCCACATCCGCCTCTCCAATTCGTCAGGCTCAATTTCCTCGTCACTCACCTCATTCTCCGGTAAGCTATTCCCCATTTCCTCAACATCAATATCATAGTTTTCTCCTAATCCCGTGGCAACTAAAGCAAGCTGCTCCATCTAAAGATACAATTCTACAAAAAACAACCTCCAAAACACGAATCTAGGTTTGATCAACTATCAATACTGCCAACTATTCAATGCAATCTGTTCCTCTAAACTATGGTCAGTCTGCTCAAACTCAACCTAGCTATTCCCCGTCTCTAAAAATCCACCAGTGAAGCCCCCGCATCTTTCTGTATTGGGATACGCAATCAACAGATACCTATGAAAAGTTCATAAACCATCAACACGTACAGAAGTTCAGGCAAATACAAGATGCAACGAAAACGTCAAGTTAACAAAACCCCGTTATACATATCCTGTTCCCCAACAAAGCCTACTCGATCAGTCACCAATACTAAGAAGCCCATTAACTCCAAAAGGGGAGGGGGAAAAGACAGAAAAAATCACGACGCAGTTAACAAAGGGATGAAAGGACAGCAAGAAATTACGACAACCAAAATTCCCCTCTTCAAAGAACATGGACTTTTACAATCCCAATCAACCTATAAATTCATATCTCACGAAATCAAGCAGAGACACCCGTTCTCCTTAGACAAACACACCCAACAACGAAAAAGCAACAAAGAACCCAAACTTTCCACCCAAATCCTTCCACTAAAAAAGTAGTCATACGGGGCACCCCTCAACCAATCCAGAAACTAAGCCGCTCAAACGAAATTGGGACATAACCAAGCATTCTCTTCAAATATAATAGCATCCAAACAAAAAATATAGCTTCCGGAAACCAAGAAGAGCAACACCTACCGATCTTATCCGGATTCCTATCATCATACGTCTTCATCAACCACGAGAATTCTTCAATCCAAACAAGCACGGAAACTCTCACCGCACCCGCGCGCGAGAGCGAGAGATAGAGAAAGACAGATAGATGTGGGAGAAAGCTTTTTCAGAACATGGAGGATTCTTCTTTACCTTCTTCCCCGATCGCTCCGTGCTCTATTTAGACGATGGATTCTGCCTCACCGCACAACTCGGGCACGTCTTCTCTCGCAAATTGGTACATAGAATACTCGTTCCAGTTCGTCCCTCTCCTCCCCTCTCCCTCCGCATCTCCACCTTATAGTGGCGGTCCATTTTACCCGACCGTACCTCCATTCCATCCATTAGACAAAGCAGTACCCCAAAATTTTGTTCATTTCCGTATCCTGCCGTTCACGGTTCATCCCATTTGGCAAACTCGAAAATTAGATGTGGATCGACAGTCAACCGGTTCAATGGCTTGATTCGGCGTCAAATCAGGTACCAAGAATCGGACTCGGATCGATATACAACCGAGTCATCGGGTCAGAGTTGACTCGACAATTTGGACGGGTCAGATCAATTAAATACAATTTATAATTATACAATTATAAAGTAAAAGTTAAACAATGCACAACATAGTATCATCCAATATTGATGTGCAGCAAAAGTGAACATACAATAACCAAAAATTTTGCTTAAGTAATTAGCATATGACTCAACCTGTCATACGTATATCATATAATATATGTTTGAGCATTAAACTAAATTTTTTGTATGATCATGATCATACATATTCTGTTATTTCTTTGAAATAAAAGCGCAGATGTTTGCCTAACTCACGCATGGGACCATCTATCATAGGCAGGTAATGTGATTTATACAAGAAAAAAAAAAGTATGGTGTGTAACTATAAGGTAATGTCTACAAATACAATATAAACATAATTATATCACAAACATAGGCTGTCACATATCAACACCATCAAATTATACAACAGAATTGCTTATATAATAACTAACACGACACAAAATTAAAAACTAGAACATAAAATATGGTTGGAAACTTGAAAGAGGCATAGTGCATACTTGACCAGCTTGATTGAAGGATGTATGAAACTATGAAGTTCAAAGTTTAAACTTTGAACTTAAAAACCTTTGGATTCATGAATGATGAAATATGTGATATCATAATCATGAAACTTGAGCAGCCAAATAAATTAAGTATGAAATAAATTGCAGGGACGAGGTCATCAACCATGCGATATATGCAATATGCAAAAACTTGAAAACTCATACATAACTGCTTCATAGGCTAATTATCTGGTAAAGCTATACGAGACTAATTAGTAAAATCCAAAAAATTATAAAGTTATAAACAAGGCTATCGGACCACAGGATTGTCATTGGATGAACGATGAAGAGAGAGAGAGATCGCGGGCAACCGCCAACAAAGGGGCTGCCAAGAGACAAAGAAAGAGTGCTTCGGCGAGTAGCTTCACCTATTGGCCCTCTCGGAGCGTGAGAGAGATATGCTCTGACGACAGGTGGACTCGTCATTTTTGGGCTTTGGGCCTACGCACTTACGTCAACTGCTCGCACCTCGAATTTGGTTGTATGCTGTGCACCGAAAAATAAAACTTTTTGTGAAGACAAAAAAAAAAAAAAAAGTAAAATGATTATAGAAAACATTAACTTTTAATAAATTATCAAAGTGTCCTTTCTTTCGTTTCGTGTAATTGGAAAGGCCGTTTGATGGCCTGAAAATTTGGAATTGGAAAGTTTTAATTTTGTGTACCCGACCCGATTTTCAACTGGTTTAGACATAAAACCGGTTTAAGCAACATCCGTGTCGGACCTAACTGGAGCGAGTCAATGATCTGCCGTTTCAGCTGATTTTTGAACAGTCACTCACTCAAGTCTCGGTCTGGTATTGCTTGGGTCCTGACTCGTGGCCTAAGTAGCTGATCCGACTCAGGCAATTCTCGAGCGGGTTGTCTACTACGCACCTGCAATCACGCTTCATCTTAGAGGTCCGTAAATAATATAAAAACAAGTGATGGACAGACTGAGATCAAGCAAGCTCCCATAAATGAAAGCCAATCGCGAATCTACATACACCCACTATTAAATTCTTAATGTTATTTTCTTTTTTACTCAAAAGATCTTAGGTCGTAGCACTATCTCTCTCACTAGGTGAAATCAGTTCTTCTTTTTTTATACAGATAATTGAATGTGAGCTCGAACATCAAGCTTTACTAGCTCAAACCATTGCATTGTTAGTAATGATATTGATCCAGGGTCTTGAAACTCTCTACATCTCATTTTTACGCAGTTTCGTAGTTGGTGTTTCATTGAATGGGCATTTGACAGCCTTGAATGTTGATTATAGAATTAAAATTCTAGAAACAAAATTCCACCTCAAGTTGGAATTGAAATAAAAATTTTACTTGCTAGTTTTCTTTTGTGTTGGTGTAGAATTTTGATTCCACAATTGAAAATGACGTGTTTGATAAAATATGGATTAAAATTCTAGAATTAAAACTATAATGACATGTACCATAAAGAGACATGAAAAAATTCTAAAATTTTAGAATAATAATTTCACCCCCTAGACTAGAGTCATAATTCTGAAATTTTGATCTAATAATGAAACTTTTGAGATATATGCACTATAATATGCGAGAAATATGAACTCTGTCATGAATTATTCGATTAATATAATCAAATATTTTATAACTTGTCACATATAAAATAATATTTAAAGTTAAACTGTCATATGCAACTTACCTCTCTAAAATGTGCTCGACATGTGACAACTCATGTTTTGCCAATCATATTAACCTTTAAGTGTTTGGATTGCTCGGTAAATCATGAAAAAAGAAGAAGCTGTATTTTTTTTTCCTTTTCAACTTAGACACTAATGACTAACCAGCCAAAAGATTTTCTGAATAAATTTATTTAAAAAAATTTAAAATCCGTAATTTTGAATTTCTTTAGAGATTTTATTTTGAATGTAATACGTTAAATAAGCATTTATTTAATAATTTAATGAAGTCAAGATTTCAGGTTTCAGTTTCCTAATTCTAGAAACAAAATACATCGCTTGTTTAATAATTTCAATTTCTTGAAAATCGAGCATTTGATTCTAAAATTCCCCATGTGAATCTGAAATTCAATTTCATAATTTGAATCTGATTTTTACCTTCACATATGAATTTGAATCCGAATTTTGAACAGCATTGGACCAATTTTCAAATTTTAAGGGCCCTGGATACATGATATTTGTTTAAACCTAAATCCATTCAAATATTTATATATGTATCTAAATCCGAATCCAATGGAATGTCATTCCTTAAATCCAAATCCACTCTCATGTTCCAATCAAATATTGGATGGAGCCGACGAATATAGTATAATCTGCGTGGCCCGGCCGGCGGTTGGAGTCGGCAGATGAGATGTGATTACATAAACAAGTTCGTTACTAAGAGAACCTCCTTTTTTAAATCATACGTTGTCCCATAAAATACGCACATTCTTCTCCCGCTACCAACTTTCACGGGCAGATTGTCGACCCACCACTCACTGCTAGAATACGCCAACCTCCGCAGACTCCCTCTGACGTATACGCTTAGATCAGCTCGCAATAAATTGGAGGGTTTATTTTTTCAGAACACGCCCACCAAGTCCCTCAAAATTTGGCTTGGGTGCCTAATGAAGTTCGTAGTTCAAATTCGTGGTTAGTTTCGTTTGTTTTGTGGTTGACCACCTTGTAAATTAATTTAAGTGGTGTATTCAAAGGAAGTTATTGGCAACTCGGCCTTTTCTATTTAAACTCTGAAGTCAAGATCTCCCTCGATGACGAGAGAAACCACCCATCGACTTCTTTTAAACATGCCCGACCTTATTAACTCTGAGTTTTTCATTTTTTTAATTTTTTCTAGTTAATATATGAGAAATTTCGCAAGTAGTCGTGCAGCCAAGATAACCAGCCATACTTAAGTCCCTTTTTTTTTAATATGAATATTTTGAGAAAACTACCTTCGGCACAAAACATCTTCTAAAGTTCTGGCTTATTTTTTCGAAAGGATGCTCTTACGGTATATTTTCAATTCGAACCGCGTGATTCAAACTTCTGACCACCTTTTGCAAATCAAAAGAACAACAAGCCAGAGCATAATAGCGATTGTGGGATTAAACCTCCGACCCTTTCAATGTGAGCCACCTTGCCATTCAATAGTGCTACCATAGTTTTTACCATTTTAAAAAACTGTCTTGAGATTGAGACCGATCATTACTGGTTAAACCTAGGCGGCCCGGCCTGGCATCCAAAACCCGGGCCCCGACCTGGGCTCGGCTCGACTCGGAAAACTTGAGCTTGAGCCCGGTCTGATTATATTTAAAAATATATTTTTAAATAAAAAATCATATAAATATAATTAATCATAATAAAATATTATAAACTAATAAAAGAATTAAAAAAAACTCATTATCCAGCCTACCCGAACTTATCAGGCTGACCCAAAGCCAACCCGATAATTTATCGGGCCGGCTAAGGTTCCTTTTTTTTCGGGCCCGGGCATAGGCCCGAGTCGTGCCGAGTAGTTAGCGGCAGCCTGGCCCGGTGCCCAAGTTTATTACTGGTTACTACTATCGGCCATCTAACAAGTCAACTGTGTGAAATTATTCTTTTTTAAAAAAATTACATAGGAAAACACACCTAGATATGAAAGACTTTGTTGGAGACAAAAACCTCCATCTTGATCCTTCGCCAAAGGGCAGCTGCCTACCAATGGCTGGTCCAATTAGGAATGCCAAACACTTTAGGGTGAAATACAGATGTCAATTTCGAAGTGGGCATATCATTCTACCTTTTATGATATTCATGTATTCAAATTCGAATACAAACAAAGAAAAATCATACCTGAATCTGATTTTACAATCCGAATTTGTTTTTTATGTATATCGAATATGATCGGATGTCTTTTCGAATCCAAATCCGATCAGATTTCTTAATTGGATATTATTTTTCTTTTCCAAATCCAATTTTTTCTTGAAATGATTTGGTTCGATGTTCGATTCAAATTATATTGACATTCCTAAGGTGAACATTAATGTTGTAAGAATCAATCAACAGTGAACAACATGGAAATATTTAAACTCCGACGACGCATATTGCTGATAACAATCTGCATGTACTAAGTTGTATCTATGATAAAAGAGTAATTTTAAAAATAAAACAAAACAATTATCATCATTTCATTGATAAGAGTTGTTACAAGGCTATCTATACCTTCAATACAGCGCGATACTTATACAACCTCTATATCGGCCGATAGTTTAAAAGGACAAACTACGAACTTGTTTCAAAGACTGAAACAAATTCATAAAATACTTGCAAACGATCCCTTTGTGGGTGCCATTACATTTCGTATGTAAAACATTATTATGTTTTTAATAAATGTTCTTTGTACATGACCAAATAATAACTATATTATTGTTTGTGGATATTGTTTTTAAATGTAATAGTCAATGTGCTTCTTAGAATAGGAAAATGGTGTCGTCAAACATGCGTTGTAGGAATATGTGTGACATTAATGTTCTTCTCATCAGACACCCCTCTCGTCATTTAGTTTTATTAATGACACCGATGTTTGAAAACATTGCCCTTGCGTGCAAAGCACATCGAAGCTGATCTTTAACTTTTTCTTTAAACAAAAAAAAAAAAATCTCACGTTAAATGTTGCATGTCAACAAGTTTAAGTTGATAAAGCCCTTGGATCGCTTACTTATGATGAACAAGTGTAGAATAGTTTGCCTTGTGCATCCTCTCTGTTTTGTTCCGAAGAACAATCATCAAACTACCTCTTAGTTTTGAAAAAACAAAAAAAATCTGCGCGCAAAGGACTCCAACGCGCCCCTTGTATCCCATCCCACGAGCCTCCACTAGAAAAAGGGACACCTAAACCAAAGGTTGCTGGCCTTCAACTGTTGTCTTCAATGTAAGTCGTGCTATATCAACATTTTAAAAGTAGTGTACGTGCGTCTGTTCTTACATAATCTGCAGAGCAGAAATAATTTTTTTTATGGGAGGAGTCAAATTAAAATTTTTAAATTTTGACACAGACCAAAATATCATTTTTTAAATTTTTTATATAGACAAATATTTTTTTTTAATTTACATGTATTTTTTTTTTAAAATCTGAAGTGGGGTTAGAGCCCATGCGGGCCCCACTTGCCTCCTGATAAGCTATACTAAAATTTGTATCTAATATATACATATACATTACTGTACATTTTGTGTGTTATATATCAGTATCATAGTGAATCAAAATTAAGTACTATTTTATACATATTAAAATATATTTTTATGAAAAAAATTAAGCTATCAAACCAGGCCGAATGACTAAGATGACCCCCGATGAATCACGAATCAATTCATCATAAGTCGAGTGCTGAGTCACAGGGTTTGAAGACCTTGATCTTTATAGTAGAATCTCTTGTTTGTTTTTGCCTTTTCCTTTTTTTTCTCCTTCAGCGCAAAGGCATTTTGGTCATTTCAGCACTAAGCATTGACTTCAATGCTCGGCCTGTATCTTATCATTTATACAATCTTTCGACGCAGACATTTAAAGCTAGTCACACAGGTTTTATGTTCGGGCGAGCAAGAGAGAACTAAGGTCACACAACAATCCGATCCTCAAACCTCGACTCAAACTCGACTCGTTTAGTTGAAATGCATATTCAAAATGTTGAACCAGTTGAGTTCGAGTTGTATGAACTCAAATCGTTTAAATTAGACTCGGTTCAACTACGTTGAATTAAAATGAAAAGACAGTGTAACGAGTAGCAACTAAACGAGTTAATCGAGTTAATAACTCTATATCCAAAAATTGCTCTATATCCAACAACTAATCGAGTTGACAAAGATTTAAGCACACGTTTCAAATATTCAAAGTTGCTGTATATCCAACAACTCGATGTCTTTAAAAAGGAAAAACCGAAAAGTGAAAGTCAAAAGGCGAGGCTGTCGTGTTTCTATGATGAATTCATAAAAGATTTACATTTTTCTCTCTCTCTCTTTCTCTCTCTCTCTCTCACACACACACACACACACATCCTTGGCAGTCTTTGATGATAGTAGCAATGCGTGAAATTCTTGTTTTTAAGGAGAATTTGTAGCACACATTTGTCCACCACGTGATAGTTTGGTGATTAGATGAGAGGTCTAAATCACTTCCTTCCCCTCGTTCCTGGGGTCTAATTAGGGCTGCTTTTGGATCTAGGTCAACTTAGGGTTACATCTATCAATTAGAGGTGTAGCACATGTCACCATTTGAGCAATAACGCTCATAAAAATCAAACTGATGTTTGGACTCTTACCAATCTGCTAATAAGGAATATCCAATGTAAGGTTCATGTGATTAAGTAACCTTTAAATTTAAATATTATAACTTTTTTAACCAATTTTATATATCTTTATAGATGTGATCTAAATGGCTAATTGGATACCAATTAGAGCTTTTATATCCTTTGATCTTTGCATGTAATGAGTATTTTACAACATTTTAAGGAAAAAAAAAACTCACAGCTACAAATTTGTCAAAAATGGGTGATGAGAAACAAGTTTTTAATTTACAAAAGACTGAAAGGATGACTAATCCTATCAAATCGACCATTTAAGACAATATTCAAGCGGAGATGTTTGGCTCACACTATTTAAAGCTTCAAACAGAAAGACTTGTAAATAGTTTAATTCTTAAATAAACTGTCACGGGAACATGTATGCAGAAGTCAGCTCAAGGGATGCGATGAGAACCAAATCAACAACCTTCGTTAGTTTAAACTTATTGTGTTTGAGTACTCATCAGGACTTGAAAGTAATCCTATGCAAATAATTATATACACCTTAAAGAGGCATAGATACATTTTTTTCGATATTATCAAGTCTCCATTGTGTTTCTCGATTTGTGTCCCCTTATTTTAATGTAAATTGAAGGCAGCAATAAGGGAGTCAGGATTTTCAAATTTGGACACTTGAATATCAGTTTTGATTATTATTGGTACCAAAGCAATGTCTAACATGCAAATTTATGTCTGAAAGGATTTGAGAATAGTCCTACACTGTTGGTTTTGGGAGATTTTAAAGGGCTTATATACCTTTATCCCATTCACTAAATGATTTGCATTTTTGGGTGCCAATCTAGACACCAGTAATAGAGGTAAGGTTGCAATCAGATATACCAAACACTTGGGTTCTGGGATAGGCCATTACAGAAAGCCTGTCAATTGAGAACATAAAGTTTGATAGAGTTAAAACTTAATAATGATATGCTATAATTGAAAAAAAAAAGTGTCAAAATAATTTGTCGAGGCGGAAATATCCAAAATTTTTAACCATGTACTTGAAAATGTAGTGACAACTTTCTTGGGGTACGAAAACAAGTTGTACTTAATATAACATTTTACATTTTATTTAAAGAAGTTAGCTTTATATCATGTAAGTTTATGACATGTTGCTGAAACTTACTTTCAAACTGTAATTTATATATGGGGGCATGTTTGAATCGTTCTTGTTGATCAAAATTTTGTTTGATGGTATAATATCAGAAATTTGGAAACCCAAACATATAAGCTTGTTTTTTTTATTGCAAACATAGTATGATGCATGTGATTTTTATGTTAAACTCTATCATATATTATAATCATATTTTTCTTATGCATGGATAAGATTTCTAAGAATCTTTAGAACTATAATATTTGAAAACTTAGGTCATAACCGCTATATGGAAACTTTTGGCATTGCCAATATTTCAAGGGTTTGGCATAGACTCTCCAAAGTTATTGGCATGCATATGCGATTCCGATGGTTGCGAAACCATTGGGAGAAATTTTGTTGGCATGTGAATTGTGATTTGCATGTTAATTCTCATTTTCAGTGGTTCTTAACGTTTTTAGTTCTCATTTAATTTTCAAGATGAAAGGTCTTGAGAATGCTTAATGATTATCTCCCAAATAAATGAAGCTCTTGGGAATCCAGGTTTAACGATAAGAGAACACATGTTTTGGCTATGGCTAAAACAAAGCCATGGCTGTCTTGAGATTGAAAGTACTTGGTTATGGTTACAAACCCTTAGGTACTAGGTCCATAAAGAAACATTTGGCCATCGATTTTTTCAAATGGATTACTGACAAAAATCATGGAGGTGAAAAAAGGAGACAAAGCATTTTAGTCATTTAGCATTAATTAACAAATTTTTCCTCTTGATTTTCTCACAACTATCTATCTTAGATGCACGTCTAGAACATTAGGGTTTGGTATATATATATATATATATATATATATATATATATATATATATATATATATATATATATATATATATATATATATATATATATATATATGGAATCCTTTCATGAACATGACCGATCAATAGAAATATGCCAGCCCTCCATCTTTGTCATATATTTCATATATTATACTAGATAGATGTCATATTCATGGAATACGATTCACTTTCAAGATACTTTGATGGTATAATGGTAGACACGTGAGACTCAAAATCTCGTGCTAAAGAGCATGTAGGTTTGAGTTCTCTTAAGGCATATAGAATGCTCATTGAATGAGCAATTCAATAACAGATCTAATATATATATATATATATATATATATATATATATATATATATATATATATATATATATATAGATTATTGGTTTTGATAAATGGGTCCGGTATCTGATAGAACCCATTGCCAACCCCATACAAAGTCAGGCAAATATTAACATAAAAACAAATGTATTTTGGAAGAATATTCTAGGGCCCACTTGAATGACGACACGAGTTTTAGTCACATCAATATAAAAGATTTAATAAAGCAGCGGTAGCTAAGTTGGAAGGTAAAAGCAAACTGCTGGTTACTGCTTGCAAAGGAGCCAAAAAGACACTCGCGTTTCCTAAACTTTGCTTCTTTTTTTTTTTTTCTTTTTTATAGTGAGATGCATAGATGATTTTGGGTTACTCACTTCTCATTCTGTTAACATGGGAAGGAATATTCTCATGTTTTAGTAGATGGATACCTTAGTAATTTATAGGGTATTTTTTTTCAAATTTCATTCTTACCCTAGGGAGAGGAGTCTTCCATTTAACTAACATTGGTATTTTCATCAGTTTCTGCTTACACCACATGATCCTTTGTTAGGGACAATAACATATAACTTGTTTTACACTTTCAACCTTATTGGTTATGCTTTATACTTTCAACCATATTGGTTATTTTAAATTTTATTTTTAGAATTTTCTAAACGTCTCCTTTTCTTTTAACTCTTCACCATTTAGATGTGATGTTTTAATAAGTTTTATGAAGAAAATAGACTAAGGGTACGTGAAGAAGGTGAAGGACCCCAAAAATTGAGAAAAAACAAAGATGAAGACATGAGATATATTGAATACGATAATTTTATGTACATATATATAAGAACTAAACTCGGAAGTCCTCAATTTGGCTGACACTTTCAATCTGATACTTGCTGATATGAGGAGTGGTCAATTGTCTATCAATTATTTTCTCATCATACAATTTCTTGAACTGTTTAAATAAATATTCTTTACTTCGATCTGTATAAAAGCTTTGATTCTACAACCAATTTGACTCTCTACCAAATTCATTCCATTGTTTCAGATTTGTGGGAGATAATATATACATATCCATACCGAGAATAGTTGTCAATAAATGTAATAAAATATGATATACTAACTACACTATTAGGACCACATATATCTAAATGAATTAATTACAATAGAGTACTGGCCCTAATTGTGTTACCAAAAGGCTTCTGCGTTGACTTTCTTGCCAAGCAATGTTCTTGAGCAGACATATCAAATTTCATGAGGGACCAAAATAAACCCTCACATGTGAGTCTATATATCCCCTTTTGTCCAATATGCCCAATGCCAACATGTTAACACATTTATATTTATATGCATATTAAAACATTCACCATTCATGTAGCAAGAATTTAAACAAACATCTAATAAAGAAACCATTCCATAAAATACCAAAACAGATCACTAAGTTTTTAAACAATATCACAACAGAATCGTCTTAAAAAAACAAGTCTATAACCAAAAACCAGTAAAGTAGAAACTAAAACAAGGTTTGGTTGAATATTAAGAACGTGTAGTCTTAAAAAAACAAGTCTATAACCAAAAACCAGTAAAGTAGAAACTAAAACAAGGTTTGGTTGAATATTAAGAACGTGTAGTGCATTAAGCTGCATAAATTTCTATCCATTATATAGATATAGCTAACAGGTTCATATACCACGAACCTTAGCATGGCTGTTGTTTCCTAAGAACAACCATCTTCTTTTAGTTGAGATTTTCCAATATTCGACAAAAGCGCTATGATCATGTGTTATGTGGTATATTGCTCCTGAGTCTCCAATCATATAGGATGAGATTTAACAGTTGAAGCACAACTAGAAACAAATGAATAAGTAGACTGGATCATCGAGATGCAAACCTTCTCTGGTTCGCACACCTTCTTAAGTTTGTTACATCCTCTCGCGATGTGACCAAGCTAACTACAATTAAAACATTTTAGTTTTTTCTTGTCTTTTTTCCAGTCATGCTTTCCACGACGTCTCAGTTTTCTGTCATACTTATACTTCTTCTTGCCCTGTGCTTTCCACGAAGCATAACATGCGTAGATAATCATGATAATATAAAAGTAAAAGAATAAATGTCACACATCTGGATATATATATATATGAATCTTGTTAGCCTCAAGTTCAAAACAAGACATATTTATCATTATTGACAAAAACAAAAAAAATCATAGTCATCAAATTTTGACATATAACTAGCAACTAGCCAATTATAATTGTATCCAGGACATAGGTCATAGTTGTACAACTCTATGCACAGGCAAGCAATCTCAAGAAAATATTGCATGGATTCAAATGCTCTCTGAGATGCTAGAATTTCTTGCAATTCTTGCTTTTGTTGTTTCGACTGCACCTCTCTGAAGCCAGGTGTCACACTTTTCCATTCCAAAGAACAGAATAGTCCATATGATCGTCTTTGAATTGGGTTTGCCAAATACGTTCTTTATCCGGTGCTCAATCTCATATTCAATGTCGATCAACATCCCAAGGAGAGTAATTATCTCAACAAATAATTTTTCTTTGAACAGAGCCCAGTCATCTAGAAGAGAATTCCAGATCCCATTCTTCTCTTTCATGTGACCAATTTTATTACCCATGATCGCAAGGTGTTCACACATAAAAATTTGTAGCACACTTTTTATAATTTAACAAGTCATCAAGCACCCATTCTAAGGAGATATATCATATAATGCGTTAGGGTCACTGATGTTGTCCACGGACTGTAGTGACTCCCATGGGCTGAAGATCTCATCACTTTATACGATCCATCTATACCGCCTAACATTATGACTATATGCCATAAAAAAAATAAACATGGACGAAGACATACATATTATATCATGGCAATTAAAATGTTCAATAGAATATTTCATATTGAACACCTAAATTTGGACAAGTGCATAGTCTCAAGATATAAGCCAAAAACAACATAAATCCATAACAAGAACATAGATCCGACATAAAACTTTAGGAAATGGATCCATCAATGACTACAATGCACTACTAGATCAAATAATTGATGCACACAAAAAAATGGCATGGATTTCAAACATGGTGCCATCAAATGAAGAATGGATACATAATCCAGATTATTAGAATGAGATGACAATGGATGTATTTGAAATGAGATCCAAATCAACCATTATACCAAGTTCAAATATCTTAAATACATATATGTGAGGAGTGAAGGTCTGATCCATAATCCAAATAAAAACTACATTTAATGAATGACCACCATGCATATTAGGTAAATAAAAAAATTACATACAAATCTGATTCGACATTAAAAACAGAGATATATATCTATCACATAATTCTCTCTGCTCATTCCATACTCATGTAAATCACAATATATTCAAAAAAAATGAACGTGTGACTGATCCCTTGGTCAACATCCATAGAAGTAAGACAATGAATGTATATACTATGAAAGAAAAACATGTGACCATCCTCTTGCACAGCATGCTGGCAGGGTGTGGGCAGAAAAAAAAAAAAACATGACAGGCCTGTAAAAGAAGAAATCTCAGTAACAACATTAATTGTTGGTTTGCAGGTTTAAGGCAAATAATAAATAGAGACTGCGTAATGAAGTCCTCATAACATAACAAAAAGAAAAAAGGGCTGCCAATGCAGTCTCCATACCATTAAAAAAAAAGAAAGAAAGAAAGAGACTGCATGCAAACAAGCCCTATGCCATCAAAAAAGAGACTGCATACTGCAATCCCAATGCTATTAAACCAAACGAGACTGTTGCACTCCATCAAAAAATGAAATGGAAGCATCTGCAATTAAAAAAATTGCAGACCTGGCAACGACGCAGGAGTATCTAGACCTTTAAACAATTGCAGCATCTGCGGGTTCAAGAAGAAAAAAGAAGGAAGCCGTGGGGTTTCGCCACCCTCCCTCTCCAGTGACAAGATCACACTCCTGACGGAATTTATAATCCAGGTGGAATCCCCCCAACACAAACAAAAACGAACTACGACATTTCTTCTTTTATGTTTGCCTAACAAAAAAAGTTTGTTATGCCTACGGTTTAAGGGAGCTTTGCGACACAACGCAGCATCATCTCCACCTTCAACAAAAAAGAAAAACGACTCACTGGTGTGGCTTCATCCACCCGCCACCGAAAAGGTTCTTTGTTTCTTTTCCTTCTTTTGGTAATAAGTCATCATTTATGCTTACAGCACCAACAACAGGCATCAACCAAAGCGAGGAAGGTTCATATCCTTTGTCCAACAATACCAATGGTTACAAACAAACAACAAACAAACCCTTATCTAATGCCCGTGCGAATGGAGGGAGGAGCAACTATTGTTGCTTTCCACAACTGTTAGTTGGTGGACGGAGGTCCATCCTCCCTCCACTGTAGAATCATGTCTCAGTTTTCAGCCGTAGCATGAAATACAATGTTTCTCAGTTTCTGACGGTTGTGGGAATTCTATGAGGCAACAAAGAGCCAAACGAACTGACCTCGCTCTGATACTATGTCACCTGAGTGTGGGGTGCGGGTGCGGGTGCGAGTACTAGCGCGGTACATTTAAAAAAATTTAGGTGCGGCGGTGCGGCGAGAGTATTTTATTATTATTAATATTATTATTAAATTATAATAATAACAATAATATGTATATAATGCATATGACAAAAAATTGTCTATAAACCACAAAATTATTAAATAACAAGATCAAAATTGCAATTTGTCGATATCAAAATTATAATTTATCGAATGGAGGTCACCCTGCAGGGCAGGTTACAATTGACGACTTCGCCGGTTCCACCTTTTGGGTCTAGTCTACCTTTTTCTTTTTAATCCCTTTCAATAATCACCAGATTAGTGGTTGACAAAGGGCCATTTGAGTTATTGTATTGATTTGTATCCAGCCCATCATGGATGGATCAACTATCAAGATCTAAACTCCAACAAGTTGATTCTCTGGTCTGCCACCAAAGGAGTAGGGAGAAGCCAGCAGAGAACATGCCAGCTAGGAATGAGGGGCGAAGGGACAGGTGAGAAGAAGAAAGTGAGAACTGAAGCAGCTAGGCATAAAGAAGACGGTAAACTCTCTGTGGTAACTTGAACGAGGGATCACATAAATAAACCAAGCAACTGTTGCTTACCTTCCTTCAATGAGGGCCTTCAACCGATCAGTGAGCTTGTTGGAGTTGAAGAACGTCCCGATGAAGAAGGGGTCGTCGTCGAAGGTTGCCGGTGAAGCTAGGTTAGCTCGTTGGTTAGTGTTTTCGGTGGGGTGGGTTAGCTGATTGAGGTCATCTCACGTTGCCAGTGGTCCTCGTCGCCCCCGACAATAAGGGAGACAATAGTGAGCATTGAGCAACCAGCAAGCAGAGAAGAGAAAGGGGAAAGGGGGCCATAAATAAAAGCTAACCTTCACTGTCAGACACTAAAACTGTTACTAAAACACAAATTACTACTTATGGCAACAAACATCCGTCAGTAATAAACATAAATACTGATAGTAGACGGAAGACCGTCAGTGACCTTCGATCTTTAAGGATGGCTCGAGAGGGCATTTGGTAAATATGCTTGTCACAGTTATTGACGGTCACTCCACGCCTTAATGAAACACTGGACACTGGTCACTGGACACTGACGACATGCACTAAGCATCAATACTGGATTAGAGTTATTATTAACTAAGTCTGCTTCCGTCACTAAGTATTACTTTTTACTGGTGGTTTACAAAAGCGTTAGTCAATATCAATGTTTTTTCGTCATAGTAGTTTTTTACTGACGTCTTTTTCCTACCGTAGCAAATGTTGGAATTTTTGTAGCGTTATTATATAGTTTAGATCTTAATATATGGACTTTTTATGTGTTGAACCTGATTTAAGGTCCACACCAAAAAACAAACAAAAATCAAACTCTCAACAACACCTTGATCATAATGCTTGTTACATGAACTTCCGTAAGGTCCCATACTTGCTGCCCTTCCGTAGTGTCCTCAACGACTAGCTGGTCTTTTCCTTTTCCTTTTCTACCTCGCAATAGGGCTGCAAAACGAGTCGAGTCAACTCGGGCTCGACTTGAACTAGCTCGAAAAAACTCGGCTCGTGCTCGACTCATTTATAAATATGTCGAGTTTGAGGTTACAAAGATAGTCGAAATGATAAACAAGTCACGTTCATACTTGACTCGACTTACAAATTGGTACTGTATATAATATTACAAAAACTGGTTCACCGGTTTTAACTTTTAGGGTGCGTTTGATGCACCGGGTGATTTCCGTTTTTTCGAAAAAAAATGTAAGGGCGGGTGGAATTCCGCCCGCATGCCTAAACATGTGTCAAACGGGGTGAATTTCACCTCGTTTAACACGTAGCGTGAGCGGGTGGAATTCCACCCCGCGCTCGAGTCTCATCCCCTCCCCCCGGCTCGACTTTCCCCCTCATTTCGTCCCTCTGCCTGCAGCTACTCTTTTTGCTCGAAGAGTACGCTCGAAGAGTTCGACCTGCATCTCCCGCTCCCACCGTCGCCGGTCCGCCGTCGCCGCACTGACGGTCGCTGCTCCGCGTCTCTGCCAGTGACCTTTCCCCCTTTCTCTCTTGCTCTCTGTTGCTCTCATCTTCTCCCGCGTGAGTGCCCTAATCGGTAGCACAACACTTCCTCTTTCTCTCGCTCCCACCATCGCCGGTCCGCCGTCGCCGCTCCACGTCTCTGCCGGTGATCTTTCCCCCTTTCTCTCTTGCTCTCTGCTGTTCTCATCTTCTTCCGCGTGAGTGCCCTAATCGGTAGCACAACACTTCCTCTTTCTCCTGCTTCTCGCTCGCAGGTTCGGAGGCATCTCCCTTCCTCTCTTTCTCCCTTCCTCTTTTTCTCCCGTTTGATTGCTCTCTGATGCCGTCCTTATCTCCATTTCTCTGTTGCTCTAACAAACTTTTTTTTGGCATCTCACCGGCAAGGAAGACAGAGCAGCAGCCGCGAACCCCACGGTCGCCGCTCCTCCGATCCGCCATCGCTGTTGCTTTTGCCCTCGTATTCTCATCTTCTGGTATTTCTCAAATCCCTTTTCTTGTGATTTTAGAATTGCATAGCTCTTCACCGGCAGGGAAGAAGGTTCTTCCCTTCGACAGAGTGTGTCTGGTGTTAGCTTTTGGAGAAAAAATGTTCTATGTAAATTGTCTTAAAATGAAAATGAGTGGATTCACTAGTATGGGTTGCTTTGGTATTTGTCTGCTTGCTTGTGTTCGATTCAAACAGCTACAAAGAGGACGATTTGTTGTTCCAAGTTTTGGGCATTTGAAACTATTATGCTTTGACAACCTTTGAATCCTCCTTTTTTTCTTTTGCTTTCACTCACCCGAACCATTTCCAAAGAAGATTTAGATCTAAACCTTCTTTTAACAGCACTAAGACCTACTGCAATTTACCTGTCTAATCCTAAAATGGGATCTGTTATGCTTGGCTTGCACAAGAAATGGTACCTACTGCAATTTTCCTGCATCATGCTTTGATAGGCAACATCTCCTTCTGTTGGAAAGACATGCATAGAACTTCATTCTTAGATTTTCAGGGCTGATGCAGGTCTTTAGCTTTGCACCGTTGAATCCGTGTGACATAGCTTTGATAGGTTTAATGTGCAGCTATAATTAAGCTGCTTTGATACCAAATTAGCAACTAATTAAATTGGCTAAACTTGGAAGACAAGAAACTTTATAGGCAATTGTTATTAGGACAAATTGCCTGAGAATGATTCATGTTCACAGTAGGGGTGAAGTAAAGAGAGGAGAACTCCCATAGAGAATTTTCGTTCTCAGAGATGAAGAATCCATGAAAGGGTTAAAGGTTGTAGAGATTGAAGACTCTTATAAACATGCAGTTATTAATTGGATGCTACCTTTATTAATTAGATGTTTGAACTCTCATTTCTCTGTTTTGAGGTTATTTTGATTTGCTGCTTCTTATATGTTGATCAATGGAGATTCGTAGGCTTTGGATTCTTGCGGTCTTGTGTTGCAGAATCTTGTACAAAATTGTCTGCTTTCTTTGTTCTTTTATTTCTGTTTTTTTCTTTTTAATTATATGTGTTGCTTTTTTGTTCTTACAGTTTAGGATTTTAACCTCAGTTGAGGTTTTTTTGACTAGTATATATCAGTTGTGGTTCCCAGTTCATTGCTTCCTGCATAAACTTTTTGCAGCATATATGATATGTGTTTTTCAGCTCCTCCAGTTTTTTGGTTGATCATTCATTTGTATCTTTCCTTGGTCTATGATATGTAAGATTGTCAAAGTTATTATTACCATGGAAGACAACGGTCCATCGAGGGAGAATCTTACGTGGACATCAGAGCAAATGGACTATTTAGTCCAACTTCTTGTGGAGCAATCCCGCATCCTTGGTATGAAATCTAGTGGAGGATTGAAGTCCACAACATATACAACAATTGAAAAAGGTATGAAAGACAAATTCGGTCCAGAATTCAGTAAAGAGAAAATAAAAAACAAATTGAAGTACTCAAAACCAAACTTGATAGTCATGAAAGAAATTTTGAATAATACAAGTATGGATATGTTAGCAGAGGGCAGCAATCCCATGATATTTGTCAACCTTCCACCTTCAGAACGATTGTCATGGTTGAGGCGTAAACTTCACAATTAGTAGGTAATTCATCATTTGTATACTTCATGTAATCCTATCTTTATGTTTAATGGTTGTGTGTTAACTTATCTTTACTGTATGTTCTGTTTAATCATGTTGTTGTTCATGTACTTCGTTTTAGTGCCATCAATTGCACATACCTTGTTCAAATTGAATGTGCTTTCGTAACTCTTGTTATACATGTATACAGTTTAGTAAAAATGATAGATATTATAACAAATGACGAGGAAGATGATCAGCTAGTTTTTGTCTTCATCTTCTCTTGGTTAGAACAACTTCCTTAATCTATTAGGATGGTTCATCCATTTAGAGAAGCACGTACAACTTTTGTTCAACTTATGCTGCACGGTCATCTTAGAAATTGTACCGACTTACTCCGTATGGATCAACACATATACCAGACATTATGTAACACTCTAAGAAGTAAGAAGTAGAAAATTATTGGAGGATGCTCGTGACATTAGCATAGAAGAACAAGTAGCTATTTTTTTTGTTGACAATTGGACACAATGAACGGAATCATGCCACACATAATACTTTTCAACATTCTGGACAAACAATAAGTAAGTATATCAGTTGTGTACTATGAGCAATATGTATAATGGGTAAAGATTTTGTCAAGCGGCACAACGATGACATCCCAACTAAAATTCGGAGATCGAAGCGATTCAATCCATATTTCCAGGTATTTTCATAACTGTAAAGTAAACAAAATGCGTAGAACATCCAACATACAACATGAATAACTTGCACATATGGATCTAGGATTGTTTATGAGCAATTGATGGCACTCATGTACCTGCATGGGTCACAGCATCAGAGCAATCAAGATTTCGCAATAGAAAATGATTTATTTCGTAAAATGTCATGGTTGTTGTTGGATTCGACAGTCGATTCCACTACGTTTTGGCAGGATGGGAAGGAAGTGTGACAGACTCAAGGGTATTATACAATGCACTTGATTATCCAACGGACCCATTTGTGGTCCCCGAAGGTATGTACTTCAACCAACCAGTCCATTACTTTTTTAAAAAAAGGTGCAAATGTTTACATAATGTGTGTTCAATTGTAGGCAGATACTATCTTGCTGATGGGAATTATCCAAACGTTGTTGGTTTCTTAACACATTATCGAGGACATCGTTATCATATGTCAGAATTTGACACCCCGGGGGCACACAGACCTAGAACTCCACAAGAATTATTCAACCATAGACATTCATCACTCCGAAATACAGTAGAAAGAACTTTTGGCATGTTGAAAGCACGTTTTTCAATATTAAAAATGCAAGTGCAGTATCCATTCAAAAAACAGACTCAAATAGTTCTTGCTACGTGTGTATTGCACAACTTCATAATTGACCACAATCCAAATGCCGAACAACTTGGTGATGATGACGCACCTTCGAATGATAATTTTGTCGTAAGCGAACCAGAAATTGCAAGCCAAACACACCAACGGGGAAACAACAATCCCTTGAGAACAACTATAACAAATCAAATGTTTGCAGATTATCAATTGAATAGTAAGTTTGTTTTATCTTTCTTTACCATTGTTGCATGTGGTTGTTTAATATATGTTTTGTTTTCAAGATGACAACAAAGATGATTTCCCGTCAAAAGTACTATGTGGTCTTCGAAGGTAGGTCACGAGGAATATACAACAGTTGGGAGCATAGCCAACCATTAGTGTATTGCTACAAGGGCGCCCTGTTTAGATCATTTCATAACTTTGAAGCAGCTCAATATCACATGAATGAATATCTGCACAACAAATACGGTGTGCAATTATGTAGGCCATTGGACATTGTCGATGTCAACGCAACGGAAGAGAAAGAAGTGATGAAGACAAATGGACAGACTCACATTCCACTTTTCTTGATTGCTTGTTTTGTTACTACTTGTTTTCTTTGTTGGATCTGTACTCGTTAAACTTATGTACTGGATGGGACACATATGTTATTTGGTTCTTGTTTTAAACTTTGTTGGATCTGTACTCGTTAAACTTATGTACTGGATGGGACACATATGTTATTTGGTTCTTGTTTTAAACTTTGTTGGATCTGTACTCGTTAAACTTTCGTACAGGTTGTAGTCAAACTTATGTACATGTTGTGAATGTTTTTGTGAATCTGTACTCGTTAAACTTCCAATATGCAACGACTTTGATGGCGTCTGTTTATGTGACTTATGTGCAGAACGTGTTATTTATGTCATCACCATGTTATATTGGATGTTTTTATTTATTGTTTGTCATACAACTTATTTCATTTCTGAAAAAAGTCTCTCAAATTATCTATCATGTGCATCAAACGTGGTTAAATTTACCATGTTAAATTCTTCATTGTGGATCAAACAAGGTTAAAGTTAACAGGTTAAATTCTTCCAGTGCATCAAACAAGACCTTAAATCGGAAGAGGGTTAAATTTCATCCTGTTTTTTTTCCAGTAAAATTTGTCAGGAAAATTTACCATGTTAAATTTCACCTTGTGCATCAAACGCACCCTTATGTGTAAAAACAAAATTTCACAAGTTATAGGAGTTGAACACTTACATGAGTTAAATGAGTTATATGAATTAACACTTACATGAATTAAAGGAACAAGTTAACGCCTAAACGAGTTAAATGGGTTAAACGAGTTGAGTTCGAGTTCGATTTTGTGTAATCGAGTCGAGCTCGAGCTTGCCATAAAGAGCTCGACTCGAGTTCAGAGTTTGAGTTTTTTGAGCTGAGTCAAGCTCTAGCTAGCCAAGCTCGGGTTGGACTTGGCTCGTGTGCGGCTACATACTCACGGAAAGTTAGGATCAGGATCTAGTGCAAGAGTGAATAAGGATTGATTTGATAAGGACCAGATCCATTGAGCCTAAGGAGTTGTTTGGTAGTAAGGACATCTGGTGGGTATCCAATGATTTTACCCCCAAATATTAAAGTAGATTCCTGAAACATTATTCTACTCCAAATATTAGAGTAGAGATTCTTGATGACGACCGGTAACGAAACTTTGGTTTCAATGACTCTTTACATTACTGATTCTTATGCCTAGTTTTATTTTGATTGAGATCCCTGACCATGAGGTTGGAAACTGCCTTAATTTCACTTAAATGGAGGCGAACTTACAAAACACTGCCCAATTTTCGAAAACGGACTGCCCTAAATAAAATTGATTACTAAAGGCTAGTTGGCAAACTCACCAGGCTGAGTCAGCTTGGATTGCCTACAAATCTGGCCACGACTCAAGATTTGGGTGAGGTAGAGTCTGACTCAGCCCAACTCACCCCTGATTCGCCTGGAATCAGCCGACTGTAATAAAAATGCATTATGCTCAACTGACTAACCTAGATCAAATAACACGTTTGCCAATTATGACTAATCAATAAAATGTCTCAACTATCAGACGCCGCACATGTTGCATGGACCCGTCTTGAGAAACGTTGAACGACCAGCAACTGTACAAAAATACGCTTCACGCATTGTTTAAAATACCAAGTACTTTCTTCCCCGTTTCAAATAAAAGAATGTATTTTACTTTGCAGTTTTGAGTCTTTTGCCAACTTCTCACTCTCCCTCTGGCTGTCTATATTTTGTCATTTATAAAACGGGAGTTTTGTGAATACTCATGAAAGTGGAACGGCAGTCCGCTCATTACTAAAAATTAGACGGTGAAATATTGTTATCCCAAAACCTGGTCGGTAATTTGTTATTTTTTCAACAATTTAGGGCACCTCAAAAGTGCGAAGGGATCCGGGTGGAGGCGCCTCTTCCATTGCTGCCGCTCTCAGAAGGAGGGAGAGGGAGGGGTCAGTGGAGAACAGGTACCTTCCTTCTTCTTCTTCTTCTTCTTCTTCTTCTTCTTCTTCTTCTTCTTCTTCATCACAGGATCTCCGCAATTTTTTCCACGTCCGGTCTTCGTAGGTGGTTGTTCGATTATGAGATTTGTTTTTTCACAATCTATCGTTCCTTGGAAATGGTGTGCATAGTCATGTATGTGCAATCCTTTTTCAAACGTTTTCTATGGTTTTGGTTTTCGTTTCGGTGGATGTTATTGTAAACCCTATTGCGTATGAACCCTAAGACGCACAAACCCTAGCGCGTAAAGTATGTTACGACGCTTGGAACGTCTTTGCTTTTTGTCTTCCTGTGTGGGCTTTTTTATGCTACGTGCTCAATAAGCTGTCCTTGCTTATCATTTCAGTCTCTACCACGTTTCCTTGATTCACATTCTTCTTTTTATGCGAGTTATCATATTAATGAACAAGGATTTTTGGGTTTATTTAAGTAAAATTTTCTCAATTTATATACTATATGTCAATGGCCTGAGCAGCTTCTGTTTGTAGGAACTGAGATCATCGGCAAAGATGAAATATAACCCAAGTAAGTCTGTGGCTCTTGTCTTTGGTACTTCATGGTTTACCTTGTTCTCAACTGTAGACTTAGGATACTGACCTGGTTTTGTACTTTTATTGGGTGGTCAGGAGTCACAAGCTCAAGGAGGAAGTGCCGGAAGGCACACTTCACTGCACCTTCAAGTGTCAGGCGTATTCTCATGAGTGCTCCATTGTCACCTGAGCTTCGTAACAAATATAATGTAAAACCTCCCTCTCTCTCTCTCATGTGTGTTTACCTATGCTTAAATGTTTTGTCTGTGCTTAAATATTTTGTCTCCTTTAACAAATATATGAAGTTGTCTGTCATATGAAAAGATTTAGAACAAAATATATTTCAAGATGGGAAGACTGACTTCTAAGTTTGTTCATCATAAACAATTTTGAGGAAAATACATCAGGGAAAAGGAAAGGTGCAGGTGCATTATTCTGTTTGTGTTATAAACATCATCACTGTCACAGATATTGCAATATTTTCAAGTATGTTGGATAATATTGAAACACAGGCAAATTACAAAATTGTTAACATTTAAACAATCTTTTGTATATTTGTCAATGTTTCTGTTAGAAAATTAACAGGCCAATTTTGTAATATATTTTCTACTATGTTTTTGTGTGTGTGTGTGTGTACATCCGAGAGAATCTTCACTGGGAAAACCCTGATTATGATACTTGTTACAATTATCTTTCTTTTCCATGATCACAAAAGCACTCCATTATTCCTGGACTGATGCATAATTGGATCATAACGTGGATTAGTGGTGGATTTCTTACTTGATACTATGTGCAAAATGCAAAGGCATGAAGTTTCTGTGTTGTTAAAAGGGTTATAAAATGGAATGTCTTTCATGAATTCCACACGGTGTGATTTATGGGTCTGTACAACACAATTCATAAGCCCTACAAAAGAAACGGAGGAAAAGAACAAACAGGTGCATCTGAATGTTCATATCGTTACTATTATGTTTCCATTTATATGATTGCAAAAATGCAGTTCATCTATTCATGGCCTGTGTCTGGATACATGTTCGGCTCATGGTGTGGAGTTCTGTCACGTTTCATTGAGTGAGGAAATAGATGAATGTTCCAATAAATGTGTTACTTTTAATCAATAAAGCACACAATGATCTAGGAGTACTGTTGAACCAAAGTGGTCCCTCCAACTTTCGTTGGACTTTCCTGTGTTCTGGTCAATCATAACATCTGTGTCACTCACTTTATATCCCCTATTTAAATTTCTAGTTAAATATTCTACAAGAGACATAATTTAGTTTGTCTTTGTAGTTATTGTTTGTTAGAGAAAGGACCAGGAAATGCTTAGATGCAAGAACTCTAACTAAGAAATGCTTAGGTTGAGGGAGCTTAAAACAACTGGATTTGATGATCTACTCTGCTGGTGAAAGTTAAATCTCCCTTTAGCAATGTCTTTAATAACGTGATGACTCTTAATGATCTTTTTCATCAAAGAATCAGTCCATAATTCTGACCCTTTGTAAATTGCACAAAACTTATTTCCCATTTTGTTGTTCGTTAAACATCACTAGATTGATATTCTTTTTCATCAAGTGAAAAATCGTGTTATTTATTCTCTAAACAATAAGCATTTTGAAGTTGGGACAATTGTTGTCTGGGGCTTGGAAAACTACAAATTGTATTGGTTGATGAAGTCAATGCTACACTTTAGCTCCTACAAAAAATATACCTGAAAACCTCATCTTTGTAGAAAGCAGCCACCTGCTACTTGTGTGTGAAGTGGCGCCAATGCCAGGACTTGATGTTTGGTTTACCTTATTCCATCAAATAGCAGAATGAGAAAAGTTGGCAATGACACAGGCATGATTGAGGCTGGTGAAAGGCAACTATTTTTTCCTTAAATGTGTTTGCCTTTCCATGGTATGCTCATTTCAAATATGGGGATGGGGCTGTCTAGATCTTCTGGCATCCTGTGCTGAATATCTAACCCTTGGCCTGAACTCCATGAGCATGTTATTATCGGTGGTTCTCTGTGATTAAGAATTGCCTCTGTTTAATATGAAGAGGTGGCTGTCTGCTCCTTCAAAATCCTCTGATACTCATCAACGGGTATTATAAAATTGCTTTGTGTTATTCCTTCAGGTTCGATCAGTTCCAGTTCGCAAAGATGATGAGGTGCAGGTTGCCAGAGGAACATTTAAGGGAAGAGAAGGGAAGATTGTTCAAGTTTATAGAAGGAAGTGGGTTATTCACATCGAGCGTATCACAAGGGAAAAAGTCAATGGTATGCCCGTTTTCATTTAGTTTATATTGCAGTGTTCCTGAAAATTGGGAAATTCTCTGTTGTCCAAGTGTTCAGTTACAACTTACGACTTACAAGTTAGGTGGACCATAGCCACAGAAAACATGTTTCTTTTTGAAAAAAAAACTTGGTAAAATGACATAAAAAGGGGAAAAACGCCAAAAAAAAAAAACATTTTTTTCATTTTTTTTCACGTTTAACCTGCAGGCTGCTGATTCTTATGACGGAAGTCCTCTACTGATATATGCGATCCTTTTTATACTGCTATATGAGAAGGGGGCTTACATCTTTGTTTTGAAAATACATAGGTACGACTGTGAATGTTGGCATTGATCCTTCTAAGGTGATGATCACCAAGCTGAAGTTGGACAAGGACAGGAAGGCCTTACTGGAGAGGAAGGGTAAGGGTAGAGCCGCAGAGAAAGGAAAGGGCAAGTTCACTGCTGAAGACGTTGCTGCATCCCTTCAAGGCGTCGACTAATCATATAGGGCAAAGCCTCTCTCCGACCGTGAATTTTCCTGTAGTTTAATTGCAGCAAGAGAGAAACAGTAGCTCATAGGCGGATATGTGTTCAAGTTCCCTTTTTTGATGCTTTGTGTGCGTCAGGTTATTTTGGTGTTCATCTTACATTTTCGAACCTCTATCTTTGGATGATTGATGTGTGATCGTTCCATGATTTTTTAACACCGTCTTCTTTTTTCACTTCCGGGATGTCTTTCAGCGTGATGTTTCAACGGGAATGAACAATATCTGGATACCTGTGTTTTGCGACCTTCCGACTGAAAGATTAACAACCCATTGTCAGGAAAGGAAGCTTGTTGGCACTTGCGAAGGGAGTGCACCTAATTTAACAATGATATACAATCCACTTTGATCATGAAACAAGCCCTTTCATTAATACCGCAAAGTGATGACATGACAACTTTCTTTTGGTAGATAGACTATGGTATGAAAAATGTTGTCTTGTTGATGAGGGTTATCCAAACACATGCCCTCTCTTAACACCATACCAAGGTCCTCATTATCATGTATTTGAATTTAACACATCTAGTGCAAGACGAGTAACGATGATAGAGGAATTATTTAACCATCGACATTCTCAACTCTAAACAATAATTAAACGAGTATTTGGAATGTTGAAAGGAAGATTTCCTATATTCAGATCACAAGTAGCAAACTGCTGACAATGAAGTTCTGACATCTGTGAATGAATTTGAAGTTGCAATGCAAACTGCTCAATGTGAAACCAACAATTCATTGTGGTATGCTATAATTACTTAAAATGTTGGCAAACTTTCACATATTAAGTTGACGTGATATATATGTATGTGTACTTATGGTTCACCTCATACTCAATTTGTGTTACATTATTTGGTTTGTATGTTACATGGATTGCATGCTAGTGATATTACTTTTTTTCAACCGTATGGAATCGAAGATGAAGCCCTGCAAGCACTATCTTGTATTTGAAGGCAGAGATTGAGCGTTTTTTATAATTGGGGCGCTGCCAATCACTAGTTTACCAATGCAGGGGGTGCAGCCTTTAGGTCGTTTACCAACATAGACGTAGCAAGGTTGCATCTACACAAGTACTTAACAAAGAAGCAGGAGATGAAAGCAATTATGGTCATTAGAAACTGCAAGGAAACATGAGGGATACGGTTGCCGACTTGTGCTAATTTTCTTCAAAGTTGTGGTCTTTATATGTTGGCTATTTTCTTGAAGAATTGTAGTTTGATATTTTTTGCTTGTTATCAATGCAATAGCAATTTTTACCATGTGTGGTTGTTCATCTCTTTTTCTATGTATGGATTGAGGACATACTCATTCCTATTTGATGTTAATAGACCTTCTGCTATGGATGAATATGAAGAATTGTGGTTTGCTTAGATGTTGGTAGATGAATTGTTGGTGTATGTGACATGAATGTTGGCATATGGTTAACTTTAATGTGGAGCCATGGAATATTTTGGTTCACAATAAGTTTGTAATATAATTGAACATATTTGTAGAATGGAATATGTTGGTGCACAACAAGTTGACTTGTTATTTAAGACACGTTGTCCAGATGATTTCAGTAGTCGATGTCCTGGAGTTATATACTCTTTTGTTATTCACTCTAATGTGTTTTCTAGATGCCAGTTTTCATATCTTATGTGTGTATGGAGTGCATATCTATTGGTTTTTTATGCTTTGGGCAAGTTCATTTATATGGGACATGGCTTTCTAGTTGACATATTTACAAATATTTACTTTTTTTTTTGGTATATGACAAATTTTCATAAATGTACAACCTAGCTTTTTTGCCCTACGTCAACAAACAATATAAGTGGTGGTTGCGTTCAAACAAGTAGAATTTTAGTTTCATGTGCAATTTAACATGCAACTAACATGCAAAGAACAAAAGTTCCAGGTATTCAAACAATATGGGGTATATGAAAGGTCTTATTCCACTTAAAAGGTACTCGGTACTAAATACCCAACATTCTAATGCCCGAGTATTTAATACCATGCATTCAAATGCTACCTAATGAAATTTTATGGTCACAAAAAATAATTTCCTAAAGAAAATTAGTAGAGAGCTTGATCTAATGAAGTAATGCCTCTCAATTGTGAATTAGTTCCTATAGAAAATTAGTAGAGAGCTTGATCTAATGAAGCAAATGCCTCTCAGTTGTGAATTAGTCAAGCATCCTCTAGAAGAAACACAAATACAAAAGGTGGTCATTTGGGGACCTTTTATGGAACCATACTTTCATAAAGATTTGTTGCACGACCCTTGCAGTGTTTGTCCCATGCATAGATGGTTCTTAGCAAGTTGAATTTAAGCCCTAAATTTACACATGCCCAAAAACCAAATGTGCATCAAAAAATCTCCTAATCCAAATTTACTAACAAAGACAAATAGAAAAGCTTTGGAAACACCAATGGTAGCTTTTGAAATTCATACTTATTGAGAAAGTAAAATCACAAAAAGAAAATCACCTTCCAATGATCTTGAGAAACTGCAACATGTAGTAAGTTGTCACTAACACCTTTAATGTCGCCCAGAGAGAGACATCCTCATCCTCACCACATCATATTCTTTCAAGAATCATTCATCGAGAGCCATAGTCATTCACCATTTCTCTCTCATCCAAGCGCGCGCACACACTATTTTAAAGACGTTCCTCGGAGAAAACATAAAAACCAGTTAAGATATCACCGGTTCGTTTTCTCCGAGATCAATTCCCGTGTTTTCTTTTTAATCCAAACGCGACTCACCTGAACTGAATCGATTCACGGCGAATCGGAAAGCTGTACAGAACGCTCCTGGACTGCGGGGTGACTTCTAAAACCAGTTTCGTATCGTATCGTATCGGATGAGCGCACTTTTCCCTTTCTCGCCTCCTCCTCCTTTCTTCGCTCCCCTTCCTCTCGCTGTTGTCCATCAACCGTTTTCTTCCCCTTCTTCGTCTCCTATTCGACTGAACGCCTTTCTCCTCTGAGACGACGCGCATTTCCCTTCCCCCTTCCCCTGTGCGGTGAAAATGAACGAGACGGCCCCGGCGCCTTCGTCGCCGCTTCTGCACGCCCGGCGGGAGCCCTTTGAGTACGGTCTCCTCCCACTCTCCAAGCTCATCTTCTCTGACGGTACCCAAACCCTAGCGCCGCTCCGTGACGAGCTCCTCCGTCGATCCTCCCCATCAGACGGTCCCCACGGTCCCTGCCGCGTTGCCGCCACCGCGATCAGCGAGGTGCTCCAGATCTCTCCGGAGAACGCGAACCTCGTCCTCGACACCTTGGCCTCGGTCCTGCCTGATCCCCTTGATGGCAAGCTCGCTGATCCGCTCACGACCGCCAACGCCGCCGAGGTCGACGTGATGGGCGCGAATGTCTTCGACTTAATCCTCTTCCTTTACATTCAGTCATACAAGAGACTTCTACCCAGGACGCACAAGGATTCGGCGGCAGTGAACGACGTTTGGCCATCGACCTCCGCGTTCGACGGATACTTGTCCGTGCTTTCTCCCCTTCAGGTCAGATATGTTTGCCCTTCTCTTTGTTCTGTTTACTTGGTTTCTTTAGGGTTCTTGGATCCTCATTTGGTTTGTTTTCCTTCTTTCTGCTGTTACTAGTAATTGCGAGAAAAGGGCAATGCCTTTGCAGTTGCGGGTAAATATTTTGTTGAATTTGACGACTGCATGCGCGTATCTCGGCAAGTTGTTGGCTAAATGAAATCAGATACCGATGTGAATAATCGCGTGCAGGAAAGCCAGCCTACCTCTGCAGATAGAATATGAGCAAATTCCGGAGGCACTAATTCCTGAAATAAGGCAGTTAGATAGATTTTAGCAGCTTTATTGTACTAGCAGGATCTGTAACATATATTATGTATTAGTTGGAAGCTTAGCTGATGAATTATGTTCGCTGACCTAAACTTGAAATCATAGAGGCCGTATACAGCCAAAATGATGACGGATAGGATGTTCACGGAAGTCTCTTATTCTTCCGAGTCAAGTTGCTATATTTCTTACCATATATAAAGATAGTAAACTGCAGGTTAACAGGATCTACTTCCTCATTGTGTGAGCTATTTCTTACCTACAAGTTCGTAACGATTTACGATTATTAAAGCTCTCAATTTCTTGTGAAATTGACAGGGGTGCTAGCGATTCCACTGAATTGGTGGTTGTTTAAACATTTGATACGTAGACATACAATTCTTACTTGCCACATGTGCAACTAAGCCATCCTTATAATGCTCGAGACTTCCACCTGACTTGAATTTGACTTTGTAGATCTACTTGTACTCCACTTCAAACCAATATTATGTTTGCCTTTGGGAAGAAGTACAAGTGTTCAACTTTTGTTTCTCTTCAAGGCATTTAGTTCATGATTAGTGGAGACACTATCATAGGTCGTACAGTGTTGTTCGGCCATTGCTGGGTGACATTTATAATCAGTTAAAAATGCATGTTTAAAGCAAGTACATTCTGATATCTAAAGTACCACACCATTTCAAGCATGATCTCAACTAACTCTTTCTGCATTATCTTGTGGTCCTTCACTTTGGTTGGTTTCATTTTGTGCATTGGTCATAAATCAATTCAAAAGGTGACTGTATATTGAAGTCCTCTACAATTTGATTTATTGAACTAGAATTTCATGACCCTTTGAAGCATTATCCAATGAAGACACATCTCCTCGCTTATGGTTCAAACTTACATTTAGAAGCACAATTGGCAAACAAAGGACAAAAATCTTGTGGTAGTCATATTTTTCAGTGGCCCCATTCAATATCTTATGAGAAACTTGGCTAGTCTTGTCTAAAAGCCAAATTAGCTGTGGCAGTAGGATTAATATGAGAATATATTCTCCCTAAAACTTGGCAAGCATGTTAGCTTGAAAGCATAACTTTTGAAGGAGCGTCTAACAAATGATGATGCTTCGTTTTGCCAATCCCCTTTTCTGGGATCTTTTAGTACAAGAATTTTTTAAGAATACCATTAGTTTGCAAGAAATTTCGAACATTTTGTGAGACGAATTCAAAACCATTATCAGATTGATTTGTCTTCACATGTTTTAAAACTGATTTTCAATCTATGTCACCAAGGTGCGGGTGCCGGTGTGGCACATTTCAAAAAATTTTGGTGCAGCGGTGCGGTGAGAGTATTTATTATTATTATTATTATTATTAATTTATAATAATAATAATATGTATATAACATATATGACAAAAAATTGTCATAAACTACAAAATTATTAGATAACAACATCAAAACTGCAATTTGCTAATCATGATATCAATATCATTATCAATCATCAGATTTCAGTTCAACATGCAACAAGAAATATACTCTAGTTTTGAGTTCACAAAATCAGTTCCTACAGTCATACTTCATAATTCATACATTAATACATATTACCAGTCATACTTCATAATTCATACATTAATACATGCATATGTTCAACCCAAGTGCCAATGACACAAGAATAACAAGAAAAAAAAAACAAAACAACAAAGAGAGAATCATGATATAATCTGATAAAGAATAGAATATAAATTATGAAGCATAAGAACACGACATGCAGACAACTATGATGATCGAGCATGACTCAACAACTTCTGAAGCTGAACCTTTGCCAAATCACCTGAATCAGCCTGTTCAAATGGAAACAGACCTCTTCAGCATTTAACACATGGTTCAATTCGAGGATGACACACAGAACATAATCATGGTTCCATCAACAGGGTAGGCTTCGCTGTGCCTGCCAAAGCCAGTGGAAGCATCAAGAATTGCCCTTCGATCCACGGTTATATGTTCTGAAATCTCACTGCGAAGATGGTTAAGCCATGAATAGTATGGAGCAACCGTGGTAGCAAAAAAGGCTTACAGTGATCAGATTCGGGAGGACAACAAAGGAAAAATACAAAAAAACATGAGAGAATCCAGCTGCCAGCACTGCAGCCCCTGTTGCTGCGTGCCCATCTAATACTGCCATCATGAATGAGAGACCTAAGAGCTACCACATTTTGAAAAGGCAAACCTTGTTGGGAACTCATCGGCTGAGGAGCAAAACGATAGAAAGGAAGCAAAAGAGAAGCAAAGAGCCATTGGAACTGAGCTTGAAGGAGAAGGGTGAAAAAATTGCGCAGCTATCGAAAGAAACATCTGAAATGGAGATGGGAGGAAAGAAAGGAGCAGCTGCAAACTTGCCAATCTTCTACGAGAAAGATTCCTAGAGTTCTGATGAAGAGCGAGACCAGATCAGAAGTCCCAAGTATTGGTGAGTTCACGTTGGAGGAGCTGGAAGAAGGGACCAGCAATTTCTGTCTAGGTTGTATGCTTGGTGAGGTAATGATTTTAACATTAAGCTCAATGCTCAAGCTAATTTGACAACGTTCTTTATAAACATTTGAAATTTACAGGGAACAATATTGCAAGAAAAGTTAGTGACAGGGTTTCCAGTAAGAACAAGGTCACAGACTCACAAGAGCTCAAGAGAAACATTTCACAAATATAGAAGGTGTAGAAACAAGCAACACACGAAGGGAGAAGAAGGAACACACGATATACGTGGAAAACCTTGGGAAGAGGTGAAAAACCACGGAGAAGCTCTAACCTAGGGGCAAACCGCAACCCTAGGAGAGAGAAAATCAATTTCACTTAATCTCAACAATTACACTTGAGTGATAATATAAAGGGGAGAGAAGAGATGCCGCCTAGGGTACCGAGCCAGTCTTGGTACCCGCGCCCCATGGGATCGGGTCCAGATATGGACCCGGGTCCCTATTACAATATATCGTCTAACACTCCCCCTCAAGCTTGGCATACATGTCAAACATGCCAAGCTTGCCAACATTCTTCTCAAATTGAGATGTCCATAAAGACTTAGTCAAGACATCAACAACTTTCAGACTTCATGTAGGGCAGGATCAGCTCCTTAGCATCTATGCGTTCCCGTATGAAGTGACGATCGATCTCCACATGTATAGTTCTGTCGTGCATGACTGGATTGTTTGCCAAATTGATAGCAGACTTGTTGTCGCAAAACATCCTCATCTTCTCTTCCATTTTAATCCCAATGTCTTCTAAAATGATTTTAAGCCATAACATCTCTGTGATTCCCATGGCAACTGCCCTGTATTCGGCCTCAGCACTAGACCTGGAACAAACATCTTGTCTTTTACTTCTCCATACCACCAAGTTACCTCCAAGGAAGATGCAGTAACCTGTGGTAGATCTCCTAGTATCAGTGCACCCTGTCCAGTCGGCGTCAGAGTACCCTTCAATGCTGAGTTGATCTTGACAAGTATACAAAAGCCCTTTACCTGGGTCATTCTTCAAATACCCCAATACTCTTTCAGCACTTTTCCAATGACAGTCAGTAGGGGCATGCATGAACTGGCTCAACACACCCACAACATACGTAATATCAGGGCGAGTAAGAGTGAGGTAAATGAGTTTACCAACCAGTCGCTGATATCTCCCTTTTCCTTCTTCATCCAAGATATTCCCAGTCTTGATACTGATTCTGGTGCCAGACTCCATGAGAGTAAGAAATGGCATGCATCCCAGTTTACCTGTCTCTTTCAGAAGGTCCAAGGTGTATTTCCTTTGGCTCATGACAAGTCCCGTCTCAGAACGCGCGATCTCAATCCCCAAAAAATACCTTAATTTACCAAGGTCTTTGAGGTCGAATTCAGTAGCTAATGTGTCTTTCATCTTTCTTTTCTCTTCTTCATCATCACCTGTAACGATCATGTCATCAATATAGACAAGAAGAAGGCTCACCAGACCATTCCTCTGCTTGATGAAGAGAGTGTGATCACCATTTCCCTGTTTGTACCCATTGTTCTTCATAACCACTCTTAGCCTTTCAAACCAAGCTCTAGGAGACTGCTTGAGGCCATACAACGCTTTCTTGAGATAACAACATTTCCTGTCCTGAACATAACCAGGCGGCATACTCATGTAGACTTCTTCTTCAAGGTGACCATTCAAGAAGGCATTCTTGACATCAAGTTGATTCATGCTCCACTTCTTCTGCACAGCGAGGGCTAAGATGACTCTCACAGTCTTCAATTTGGCAACAGGGGCAAAAGTTTCAAGGTAATCAATACCATACTTTTGACTGAACCCCTTAGCAACTAAGCGAGCCTTATACCTCTCCACGGTACCGTCAGGCTTGTACTTCACATTGAACACCCACATGGAGCCGACTAA